>OX637332.1:27299991-27879431 GCA_951799405.1 Agapetus fuscipes
CCATACAACTCGATTCCCATCGGCTTCCCTTTTAAAATGAGGCAACAAAGTAATTAAAAAATATAGGCACAAAGTAAAAAAATACATTTAAAACCAAAGAAACAATACGTATTTTTTCCCCATTGAAACCATGCCGTCTACTTTCTTAACACTTTTGCCTCATTTTAAAAGGGAAACCGATGGGAATCGAGTTGTATGGCACCGTTTCGTTAGGGTGAATGTGATAGAGCTGTGAGTGTTGAGCGGTCATCTGTGCATCGAGAGCTACGTGTTTCTTGCTGTTACAGCAGATTCAGACGTTCCGACAATGTCCCGTTGCCATTTCCGTTTCCACGGAGCGGCCCATTGTGGGCATGCTCGTGTAAGCGTGAGACCTGTACGCCGCTGTACCTGCACAGATTACACATGTTATTGTTCCACCGTCATTATCCATGATCCGATGCCTGAGCTGGGCTTGAAGTCTCATCACCACGGTCATTCTTATCTACCGAATATCGGTAATTTTTGTATGAAGACTAATCAGGTGTTTACTTGCGGCCATTTTGGATTGACAGGTCTTCATACAAATATTACCGAAATCCGGTAGATAAGAATTACCGTGGTGATGAGACTTCCACCCCTGTAAGTCTCGACGACCGCGACCGTCGACAGATCTTACCGCATTTATTTGAATATAAGACGAAATAAAACATGGTGGTGCAATAGGAAGAATAGCAAAGAACAAGCGATTGACGATGAATCTGAGAGTGGCGGTACACACTGGCATATTGTTACCGACTTTGATGTATGGAAGTGAAGCATGGACAGTGAATGATAGTGAAATGAGTAAAGTGTTAATTAATGTGCGGTGTAAAAAAGATAAAAAATCATTTAACACGCGTGATTTTTTTCATTAATTTCACTATTTTACTAAAGCCGGTTTGGACCGGTCCGTAGTCCAGGTGGTAACACTTCGGACTCGTAACTGGAAGGTCGTGGGTTCGAATCCCGGCGGAGCACAAAAAATATACCATTTATATTTTCAAATTTGCTCTTCGCTGGGATCAAAAATTCATAAACCTTTACCAAAGACCGGTCATCAGAAAGGTCCATCCAGCCTTACAACAACTGGGTCTTGCTTGAGATTTGGCGCTTTCTACAGCGACGACCAAGCTCGCAGAGGGCTCTTGAGGTGTGATACACACAAAAACAGCGCTCACCAAATAAATCAGCCTAATTTATTTATTTTTATTATTATTAAGGCCATAAAGTATAAGAAACATATTTTGAAAAACAACGGGATTTTTTTTGTGAACGAGTATAAAACATTGCGTGGACTTACATAGATTGCGTATTAGCCGTAAATCGAAAAAACATGTGAAAACTAAATCACTCTCTGTTCGTGTTTTAGTGTATTTCATACATATTTGATTTACTTACGCAGTCTGGGGGGTTTATGTGAGTGTTTTATACTCCGGGTACAGATGATTCTATAATTAGCTGTAGTTATAAATACTGTACAGCCTGTATTGTAAACACTTCTAAGAGTCAATATCACAGGCACGTGCACTAAGGTGGATCGCTGTATGTATGGAAAAAAATAAAAATCATTTTTTCGTAATTGCGTTGTGCAGAACAATTGCTCTATGGGGTGAGTATCTGATATAAAAAAATCTTATCAAAATATTAATTAATTATACTGCCCCAAGTTATCAAAAAAATACAAAAATACATAAAACTACTCATTTTTACCCCTGTGTTTAAGAATCAAGTATTAGATAAAATCAAACGAAATAAAAATTTGTTTCTTTAAAATGAATGAAATAGTTATTATTACGTGTTTGGCATCTTGTAATTTGAGAGAGGTGGGCGGAGGCACCCCCTAACTTTTTTATTCCGCGCAGACGCACGTCACCAATTCGGTGCTCTCAGAGATGTAACTATAGTTGTACGCTACTCATATTTTTTGCGCATACAAATTTGCGAGAGATCCTAAGTGTATTTTTGATATATCAGCGTGTTAATGCAATAGATTGGCTTCATTTAACTATGAAAAACATCTTAAAGTACCGATAACTGCTTTTTTTTTTATTTATCAAAGAACCAAAAGATAAATGATCATAAAGAGTGTTAATTTGAAAACTGCTGCGGTAAATTAAAAAAAGCTAAACCGGAAACAGAAATATGAACCATACGAACTGTAACTGTAACTGTAACTGTAACTCTGTCGCCATTCCGCTAGGGGTGGCCAGAGCCTCTGCAGAGTTGCCTCCATTGCCTCCATACGAAGAAAAAGCTATAAGTTTATTGCCAAATCTGTCTGACCTATCAACTGATGTCTCTCAACAACCAGTCTCAACAGTAATAGAAAAACTAGCACTTCAGAGAACGCTACCTCAAACTTCGTATTCATATTCATTAAAAAATATTGACCTTGGCATACTGGAAAAACCTGTGGATAAATTTGTCAATTCCAATAAGGCTGAAGCTGCTCTTGTTTTGGCAACAAAGCGTTGATATTATTTCAGACAACAACTCATCCAAAGTTTTCGATCAAAATAAAATTAGAAGAGCCCATGAAAAGCAGAGAACTAAGTTCAGCGGTGTGATCATTGATTCTGATTACTAAGATTTGGGTTTATACTTTGATGGGCGTAAAAATAAAACCTTAAATATGGTGGATCATAAGAGAAATATTAGAGGATCATATTAGTTTACTTAAGGACGCAAGGTCACAGTACATTGGTCATATTTCTTTAAGCACTGAAAAAGCAGCAATAATAACAAGAAAAATTATGGATATTTTAATCAGTTTTAAGATATAAATGTCATCCTTTTTGCTGTAATCGGACGTGATAGAACTATTGTTAATACAGATGGAATTGGTAAATTTATTCCAAAAAAAAAAAAAAAAATCTAGTAAAACCGCTGCAGTGGTGTATTTGTCATCTCCATGCCAACGAACTGCCGCGCCAATTATTTGAATATATTAATGGTTGTACAAGTGGACCAAGAAGTTACTCTGAACCCATAGAAAAGGTATTAAAAAGTTGTGAAGAGCTTCCAATAGTCTCGTTTCTAACTATCCAATGTGATCTACCTATTGGACGTAGAATAACTATAAAGTCTGGATATTGTTCTCAAAGCTTATTAAAAAGAAACCCTGGAAAACTAGTGCATTTAAGATGACTCACAGAATACAACGGCTTTATGTTCTTTTTTTTTAATCATCTGACAAGCTCTTAATATTATCAATTATATAATGAAAGTGGATATATATATATATATATATCAGGCTTATTTATTTTTAATTGCACATGATAAGAGAGCGCCGTTTTTGTGTGTGTCACACCTCAAGGGCCCTCTCCGATCACGGATAAGACTTTTTGAAAAGGTGCGTATTGTGTAAAGGTATAAAGTAAAGTATTGTGTAAGGTTCTCATAAAAAAAGTGAGACTGTCTACCGGTCATGGGGTTTCTGATATCCAGACTGGCTTTATGCCAGGAAGAGGGTGTGTAGACCAGATCTTCACTCTCAGACAGATTGTTGAAAAACATCTGGCTGTGGGTCGGAAGGTCTACGCGGCTTTTGTGGATCTCGAGAAGGCTTTTGACTCGGTGGACAGAGGTATGATGTGGAAAGTACTCCTAAAGTACGGTGTGAACGGCAAGCTTCTGAATGGAATACGCGCCATCTATGAAAATAGTTTGGCGTGTGTAAGAGTGGATGGTAAATGTAGCGAATGGTTTGATGTTTACAAGGGAGTACGACAGGGGTGTGTAATGAGTCCGTGGTTATTTAACATAATCATGGACAATTGTATGAAAGAAGCAGAAATTTCTCATTATGGTGTGAAAGTGGGTGAGACGAATGTTGGAGTTCTTCTCTATGCTGACGATGCCGTAGTGTTAGCTGATACAGCGGAGGAGCTCCAGATGATACTCACCAAAATGAATGATGCTTTTAGTAAGAACGGTTTAAAAGTGAATGCCAGTAAGACGAAAGTATTAGTGTTTGACAGGACTGAGGAATGCGAGGAAATTGAGATAAGACTGAATGAAACAAGAGTGGAGGTCGTGAAAGAATTTGATTATCTGGGAAGCAAGTTTGAGTCGAATGGGAAATTGACGAAAGAATTGGAAAAGCGTGCTAGTAGAGGAAGAAGTGTAATGGGAACGATTGGAAGAATTGCAAGAAATAGGAAACTTACGAAAAATATGAGATTGGCGGTCCACAATGGCATATTGGTTCCGACATTGATGTATGGAAGTGAGGCGTGGACAGTTAATGAATGTGAGCTGAGTAAAGTATGTACGGTTGAAATGGCTTACCTGAGAGCAATGGCTGGAAAAACACTGAATGATAGAGTACGTAATGATTGGGTGATGAACGAGTGTGGTATAAAAGAGAATATGAGAATGAAAGTACAAAAAAGTACGATGAGATGGTTCGGACATCTCGAAAAAATGGATGATGAACGACTAACGAAGAAAGTGTACAAAGGAAATGTCAGAGGAAAGCGCGGAAGGGGAAGGCCGAGGAAAGAATGGTTAGACCAAATAGGTGAGATTGCGAAAGAATGGAACCTGCAGAGTGAAAATAAGAGAAGAGTATGTATGTATGTATGAAAAAGGTGATGAATATTGAGGAAATGAAAGTGGTTTGTAAGGACAGAAAAAAGTGGAGGCGCATCTGCGGAGGTACCGGCCACCCCTAGTGGAACGGCGGCAGGATACAGTACAGTACAGCGTCTTGAGAGCTCCGCGAAATATGCCCATAGATTTGGAGTTCTTCACTCCGGGTGGCAGTCTGTTCCACTCCACCGGACCCGCAACACAGAAAGCACGATCTCCAAAATTTGTACGGATCTGACGGTGCGGCTGAACCAAATTGATTGCACCATCGCCCGCAGATCTGAGTGTCTGCCTCCTCACACCCATCTCAACAGGCGAAATCATGTCAGTCAGATAAGGGTCTTACATCAAAACTAACCACATTGCATTAATGGTGCTAGACACTTACACAAGACAATCTAGCTGTCGCGATATTTGACAGATGATTTAAAGCAGATACTACATCCTGTTATACAGAGAAATGGATATTTCAATCATCCAAAAAACATTTTACTTGCTTTGCCTTTTTATGCGTTCTAGCCTTGTGAAGAATATTGAAACGCGACAGGAAACAATTTTGAGAATTCGAACTACGATCGGCCAAAACTTGATTTTGATGCAAACAATTATAAAAAACCTTATAAACTGGCACGAAAATAATGCGATCAAGCCCCCTGCTACAAAATTTATGAACGCTGAATTAACATCACGTTGTTAAGAAAATCCACTGCTTGTTGACGAACTAATCTCAAGCCATTTCCATTTTCCTTTCTATACGTTAGCCACTGAAAGATTAGTAAAAATTGTAACAGAAACTTCAACTGCTGTTTGCGGTCTTATCAGAAGAGATAGATTCATTAAAACAAATAATGCCTTTTTTCAATTTAATGAAAGATTACCAATTCTCTTAAAATCACTTTTTTCTAGACTTCTGTTGATTGCCATTTTTTAATTTTTTTTGCTTTAAAAGGGTATTTTTTCTATCATTTATAGAAAATCATGCTTTGTGCTTAAATTTGAACTTCATTATACTTCAATTATTTTTTTCTTAATAAACAAAAAAAAAGTTAAGTAAATAGCAGTTTTTATGATTTTTATTAACTTTTCGAGTGTTTGGGGCAGTATAAGATCAAATATTTCGACCTTATGGTTTTTATAATTTATTGTTTGTATTGATATAGAGCAGCTTTTGGCAATAACGCGACATCGAAATTCCCAAAAAAACGATTTCGATCCACCTTAACGTGCACTCCGTACAGGAAAATACATTTCATAATATTTTTTTGTATTTGTAACACATTGTAAATTGTATTTTTAAGGGTATTTCTGTTGTAAATTGATTTGAGTTTTAGCGCTGACTCAAATTTAACCATATCGCCACCTTTTAAAGGTAAACCTGAAGCTAAAACTTAATAATAACTTAAACGAAACCTAATCTTGACCATTTCATTACTTTTTATTCTCAACATACATCCATATTCTCATAAATCTTGAAAGTATCGTTTATTGATTTTAAAAATGTAATTTGTTGTGTATGTTCCTTGACTTATAAGTTGGTATGCGGCTGACCACCCATGCTGTTGAAAATGGTTCACTTTGCCAATGCCACCCCTGTTTCAGGGAAGGTCGGCAAGAGTCGCAGGGCTTATGTACATTTTAGATTGGGTTTTTATATTGTAGGTCCACATGCGGCATGTGTTAGCGCGAAATTATGCGTGTCTGCTTGTGGGAATGCGTTTAATATGAATCTCAAATGAGATATATCTTTGCAACTTAGATTTAGATCGTTTCACTTCTAATCTAATCTAATCTAAGCTGCAAAGATATATATCATGTAAGATTTATATTAAATGCATTCCCACAAGCAGACATGTATAATTTCGCGCTAACACATACCGCATGTGGACCTACAATATAAAAATCCAATCTCAAATGAACATAAGCTCTGCAACTCTTGCCGTCCTTCCCTGAAACAGGGGTGACATTGGCAAAGTGAACCATTTTTTACAGTATGGGTGGTCAGCCGCATACCAACCTATAAGTCAAGGAACAAACATCGCAAATTACATTTTTTAAATCAATAAACAATAATATAAACATGGACACTAAAAAAAACTAAATCATAAAACCAATTTCACTTTAATAAACCCTAGCCGCCTACATTACAGATCGACCGCCATTTCTTTCTATCCTTACATACTTCTTTCATCTACTTCTTACATACTTCTTTCACTTCAATGGATAAATGTACTGCATCTGGATAAGACACATCTTTAACAATTACGCCACCATAAGAGATAAACTGAATTAGTGCTGATTCACTGATTTCAGAAATCGTGGATAAAACATTTTATTGGATGTAACTTCTCATAGTAAGTGAACTAATTATAAAGCAGTCCTTGTGACAAACTTAAACTACAGGATTTTCAGACTATTTTAGTGTTTTCTCTCGTATAAAATAGGGAAAATGTGTATTTATCTGAGAAACCCATGTTAGCTTAATATGTCACTAATGCAGTTTTACCCTGATGGGTGGATATATTGCCAATCTTTGCCTTTATAAGATGTTCACCACTGAGAAGTCCATTGAGTAATAGCATAGAGGAGCAGAAACTAACTTACTGCATTGATACAAACTATCAACCACATTTGTCCAGCTGATGTACATCATCTTTCCTGTTCAAAGTCAATCATATTATTACCCACTTCCGAGAAATATTTAACCGAGGTCCTTACCAGAATTAAGCAATCAAATTTGATGAGTCAATCAAATATTGATTAGAAGTCGGTGCAACAGGCCCTTGATCTGTTTCTGTTCAAAAAAATCTGTGAATTGTATTTTTCTTTTTAAATTAAAAAAAAAAAAATTAAGGTAGGACCAATCAGTTCCAGTAAACAAGAAGTCTGACACTTTTGCTTGTCTGTTGCAGCGAGGACGTCCGCGCGCTGGGCTTCACCGTGGTGGTGGACATGCGCGGCGGCTGCGCCGGCTCCTGGAGCGCCGTGAAGCCCATCCTCAAGGTGCTGCAGGAGCACTTCCCACCCGGGGCCGTCCACCAGGCCATCATCATCCGCCCCGACAACTTCTGGCAGAAGCAGCGCACCTCGCTCGGATCGCACAAATACAAATTTGAGGTCTGTTCAATCCTTATTTATTGTTTTTTTTTTTCCAAATTCTTCTCTTCTTTCTGCTTCCTCAGCCTTTCTCAGTCCAGTCAGCCTTCAAAATAAATGAGTACCAGGCCACACGGGAGCTGGGAAACCCCACTTAAACTGAAGTGGTTTCCGTAAGGCCGACCCCTTTTTCTGCAAAAATAAATAGGTCTACTAGCCACATGCAATCCCTTCAGAGAGAACACGGGAAGAAGTTATACTATATGTGTAGCTTAGTTGTGTTGCGTATGAACCTATTCTAATCTAAGTTGCAAAATATAAGTAACATTAGAGATTCACATTATATGCATTTTCACAAAACAGACATGTTTAAGTCCGCGCTTAAACATGCCGCATGTAGTCCTACAATATAAAAACCCGAATCTCAAATGAGCATACACCCTGCAACTCCTGCCGACCTTCCTTGAAACAGGGGTGACATTGGCAAGGTGAACCATTTTCTACAGCATGGGTGGTCAGCCGCATACCAATCTATAAGTCAAGGAACATACACAACTATTGATCTTTTCTATTCTTCTCTGAAGGAAACGCTTGCTCAAATAATCAATGAAGAGAAAATGCTGGTTATCCGGGATCTCAATGCAAAAGTTATATCGTCTTAAACTAAATTGTATTGATTTTTTCATTTCAGACTACTGTGATAAGCTTAGAAGCCCTCCCCAAGATTATTGATACTTCACAGCTGACTGCAGACTTAGAAGGAACTCTACAATATGACCATGCTCAATGGATTGATCTCAGATTGGTGAGAAATCATCAGATTATTATTTCCCTTCTACTTCTTCTGTTACCCATTAGGGAATATCATCATAATCAGCGCTTCAACCTGGTGTAGATCTTTACCTCCTTGAGGAGTAGTCTTCACCGTTCCAAAGGAAATATTTGCGACCACCAAATTCACATGTCCTCAACCAGTTAAAGCTTTCTCCAGACCTCTTATCAAACCCTTCTATCAGGCTGATTTATTGATCCCACTAAAAATTATCTTTATTATCAGAGGTCTGCATTCTGTAGATGTCATTTGAGGAAAGAATGTTTTGAAATGCATTCAACTTGCTAATTGAAACAGTGTTTTGAAGTTGAGTCATTGTTTTGACTTCAGTTTGAAAACACACTTTTATGTTGGTGATAGTAATAATAAGTCAATTTTTAATGTGACATTTTTTAAATTTACTGCAAGAGAGACATAGCATCTCCTGAAAAGACAAATATTCAAATTTGACATTAATACATTAGCACTCTTCACAGGCAGATTATTAAGAAATCAATAATTTGTTTTTTATTTTGTTATTATTATTATTATTTTTATTTTTATTTAACTAACACATTTTATTTTTATTGTATTAAAAATTTTATTTTCATTATACCTAACAATAATGCATTTTGCTTTTGTTTTAAATTGTTTTGAAAATTGTTTTGAAAATTATTTTATAAAAATATATTTGTAACCATTCTGCTCTTGAAGATGCCTCATTAGGCGAAAATATTCGAGCATAAACAAAAAGAATAAAGTGAATTAAAACAATGTTTTACCATTTATATTTTTAAATATTTATATTAAGAAAACATTGATATAAGAATGTAAGTTGAAAGAGGATGTGAAAGTTAAGGTACACAAGAATGTGATGAGAAGGTTTGGGCATGTGGAAAGAATGAATGATGATAGACTGACAAAGTATGTATACAGAAGAAGTGTGAAAGGAAAAAGAGGTAAGGAACGACTGAGAAAACTATGGAGTGATCAGATTGAGGAGATTGTGAAAAAACGGGATATGCAAAGTGAGATAATTGAAAGAGGTATGTAACGATAGGAAGAAACGGAGGCAGCTCAGAGGCTTGGGCCACCCCTAGCTGAATGCCGACAGAGTTTATAGTTACAGTTTTGTCTCTAACTCTGGCAACAAAATACTTTAAAATTACGCATTTGTATTCACAAATGTATTATCCTCTTGGAAAAAAGTTCCCATTATAAAATTTTATGGCAATATTCAGACAGCTGAATCTCTTCTTATTGTTCAATCAGGCATTGGAAGAGTTGACCTGGCAGGCTGGCGACATCCTGGACCGCCTCGACGACCTTCAGGAGGACTTGGCGAGGTCCGACTTTGCTGATGACGTCTCCGGTGCCAAACACGGAATAGATCTGCATAACGAGATGAAGAAAAAGGTTGTGAAAGTTCCTGTGGAAGAACTCCAAGCACAAGGTATTGTGTATTTTTTTGTATACTGTGCTGTAAATTATGTGGATTATTTTTATGATTTATATTAAAATTTGAAAAATAAAACACAAACGGTGTTATTCTTACTTGTCATATTTCGCCGTTGGCTCATCTGGCGACTACTTAGTCTGGGTACAAAGCCAGACTAGACCAAATTTGAAATATCTCGTTCATGGTATAACCTAAGAACAGTTGAGCCTGCGACTAATTTTGGACGGCTGAAATTACGTCCGCTCAATGTAGTATTTAAAAAAAAAAACTGTTCTAGAGATGTCACTTCATAAATATTATTTAAAAAATAGGGAATTTTCAGTCCTATTTAAATAATTATTAAAACAATAACCATTGACAATAAGGAGCAAAAAGATGAAAAATAAAAACAAATAATCAATTTATAAATTTGTTATGCAATTTATAATTAAAACAACTTTGAAAACAATTGATTAGCCAAATGAATCCGTATATTTTTTGTAGATCGGGAAAAATAAATCAAATGTGGGGAATATGCGTTAGGGACGACCACACAAATATGGCCGCGGCACGTCTCATTGCTGACGTCACAATAGCGGACGGCTGATGGTTTTGTTTGTAAACAAATCAGATGTCGGCCGAAATGCTTCTAAAAATTTTATTTCAGAGGAAAAAGTGTCTCATATGTGTTCGTAGAGTGTTGAATATCCTCTCCACTTATTTTAAAGTATCTGCTTCGACCTTCCCTGTTTCAGGGAAGGTCGGCAAAAGTTGTGGGGCTTATGTTCATTTGAGGTTTGTATTTTATTTGTAAGTACACATT
Source organism: Agapetus fuscipes (assembly GCA_951799405.1). Classification (NCBI taxonomy): domain Eukaryota; kingdom Metazoa; phylum Arthropoda; class Insecta; order Trichoptera; family Glossosomatidae; genus Agapetus; species Agapetus fuscipes. The sequence goes on from OX637332.1 coordinate 27,310,771, forward strand.
CAGCATTTGTAAGCGCGAACTACACTTGTTGGTTTGTGGGCATACATCTAAGAGCTTTAAATGAATATATCCTTGCAACTTAGATTATAGATTATAGCTTAACTTCAGTTTTGTAAAATATGTCATATTAAGAAATTTGCCGTGAGCCGTGATTCAATCTTTCAAATGATTTATTTTGCTTCTTATTTTTTTGTGTTTTGTGCGCCAGAAAACGATTGATTAGCAAAAAGGTGCTGAATTCTGTCAATTTGACCAAAATGACAAAAACAAATCGCAAAACAAAACAGTAATAAAGAAAATATTTACGATTTAATATTAAATATGACAGTTGTCAATGAAATCAAGAAGACTCCAGTGGGCCGGACATGTAGCACGTGCAGAGGACTCCAGGATCATCAGAACAGTCTTGGATGGTGCCCCCTCAGGTGTTAGACCACTCGGACGTCCCAGGATGCGGTGGGCAGACAACGTTGAAGCCGACGCCGAAGTTCTGGGAGTGAGGGGACCATGGAGGGAAGCTGCACAAGACAGAGAGTCCTGGAGGATTGTGGTGCGGGAGGCCCTGAGCCTTCAAGGCTTATGAGCCGAAGAAAGTAAGTAAAGTAAAGTATTCAATATTAAACTTGTAATTTGTTTTGTTTGCTTTCTAGGTGAACGCATCCTCCAGCGCCTGCAGTCTGCAGACTCGTCAGCAGGCGCTGGGTCGGGGTCTGGTGGCGCCTTCCACTGCGGAGAGCCTGGCGCCGTGAGACAGCAGCTGGAGTCTGTGAGGCAGGCGCACCACCACCTGCTGCAGCTGTGGCACCACAAGAAACTCCAGCTCGACCAGTGCTTCCAACTGAGACTCTTCGAGCAGGACTGCGAAAAGGTGATGTTTTTCTCTATGTCGACTCTCAATCATCAAACTCATGGAATGAGCCAATATCTGTAAACTCTGTCGCCGTCGTGATTGGATCACCAACGAGGAAGTCATCTTCCGACGTATAATAATAATCTAAGATGTCATGACATATACAAATTTAAGGCTTATCTATTTTTATATCATTCAGGAGTTTCAAGTGTTAAAAACTATGCTACCCGCGGAGAGACACTCGGTCCAGGGATGCTAATAAAAGTCTACTCCAGCTGCCACGCAGAGTCACGAGGACGGTGGTTGGCGATCAAGCCTTTTACGTTGCTGCTCCGATGGCCTGGAATTAGCTGCCTGTTACCCTCAGGGAGCTGAAGACTGAGGCAGTATTTCGCAAAGGACTTAAAACTTACTTTTTCAAAGACTCTCACAAAGCGCCTTTGTAGTGACTCAATCACGAAAAGCGCGATACAAATGTTTATTTATTATTATTGTACTAAAGCATTTTCAATTGATGACAGATGTTGAACCATTCAGAATTTGAATGTGAATGTGTGACTTTCAGATGCTGGAGTGGATTTGCCGGAATCGCAACGCCTTCCTGTCTTCGTATGTGGAGATTGGTCGCTCTTGCACCCTGGCCAAGCAGTTGCAAGAGGAGCATGCGCGCTTTGCCGCTGCGTGCGGGGGAAGTGCGCGCGCGTCTGTGGCCCGTGTCGCTACGGCTGCGCGGCGACTGCAAGATCAGCGGCATTACGCGCATGCTCACATTGCTACTCTAGCGCATGCCATGGATCGCGCTTTCAAGAACCTAGCTGCAGGTATGATTGATGCTATTTAATTTTTTATGTTGGGCGGTCTCCTTGAATTCTCTGGTAGATTCCAATGCCACCCCGGTTTCAGGGAAAGACGGCAGGAGTTGCAAGGCTTATGTTAAAGTAAGGTAGGTAAAAACTTTCCATACTCTTACAGGGATCACAAAATATTTGCTTTAGTCAGGAAGGAATGGAGAAGATGGATGAACATTATTGAAAACCAATCCTATGATTGAAATAGTAAAAGGAATATTTGTAACAATCATGCTCCTGACGATGCCGTATCATACGAAAACGTTTGAGAAAAAAATTGATAGAAGTGAATTTTTTTTTTTCTTGTTACTGAATTTAAAAAAAAATACAATTGACTTTCACTGTGGAAGATTAGTGGCCAAACTTACATCTTTACAAATGTTCAAACATTCAAATCAAACCCACAACCTTCCAATTACGAGTCCAAAGCACTAACTAGAGACTATGGAACGGTTGTCAATGCATCAATGTATCAATGGACCATGGCAACAGATCCCAATATGTAATTCAATATGAATATGATAAAGGTAGAAGCAGTCCGCGACTTTTATGCAAGTACGTTATTGCAAAAGTAGATTGGGGCTCCCTCAAGTGTCAACCACCTTTGCAACTGCCATGAAGGTATAATTCCTATTTCATATACCATTTTTGTTTTTCAGGCTTGGAAGAACGCAGCGCAGTTCTCTCCCTCTCCGTGGTCTTCCACCACAAAGCTGAGGTGTACGCAGCAGCGGTGGGCGGCTGGGGGCAGCAGTGCCTGGCCGCTGCTCCTCCACCAGACGTCCTGGCCCTGGAGCAGCACATCCTGAGGCACCAGCAGCTCTACGAGCAGATGTGCCAGGCCTACACCGAGGTCAGACAGTCACACAAATAGTAGAGTATAGCGTAGAATAGATAATACTAGTCATGAGTTTTTCATTCATATCAAATTTAACCGCTTTAGTGCCATTGTTTTTTACTCATACATATGTACTTAAAAATTGCCTACGAAATCTTTGTTTTTGATGACAGTTACCTCGGCTTTTAAAAAAAGCTGTATCTCTTCCAAATATTGTCCAATTCTAATAATGTTTTCATTGTTTCCTTTATCAAAACTTGCACATGGGTAATAAAATACAAAGAAAATTATGGATTTATATATTGTCAACAAAAATTATAGCAAAAATTCTGATTTTGCGAGCGCTATAGCGCTTGTGGCATTTTTGGTTATTACGCACACAAGCGCAATCACACTCGTTGGCACTCTAACGGTTAAGAAAGTTCTACTAATGAAATCAAAATAAAGTTCATAATGTCTAGGTTGTCTCGACCAAGTGGCTTCACAGATTTAGGGGATTAGGGTTCTTAGAGACCTATGTATAATTTAAGTTGCAAACATATTTTAAGATTCGTATTTAATTCAGCCACATTTAAGTGTGTGCTTAAACATCCTGCTTGTGTGTTTACAAAGTAAAATCCCAAGCCTCAAATCAGGAGCGTGCATCCCATACAGGCAAATGCGCCTAATAGGAAGGCAATATATCACACGTTCAATAATAAAGAGAAATAACTCGAAAATTGGGAAAATCGAGATTTTGTAATAAAACGCAAGAACAATGCCAGAAGAATAGGTAGAATGCGACAGCCGTTCAATTTGGACGAATATGACCGAGATAAAACATCGGCCGCCTTTTTCATCCCATACAAGTTGTACTGGTTGTCTGAACTTCAAACGTGATTTCCCAACATTCATGTTTTTTGAGTTATTGCTCTTTATTATTAAACGTGCGATATGGTAAAAAACCATTTAATCTTGTTATTTAGATTTACAATTCAAAATTTAAGTTCCATTGGAGGCATCATTAGCTCTTCAGTCAATTTCAAGTGAGTTATTTTAAAGGAATGGGAGAAAATATCTATTCTGAAATGTATTTGCCTATACCCTTATGCATGCGCCTGCCTCGAATGAGCCTTAACTCTGCAACTCTGCTGTCCTTCCCGGGTGATATTGGAGAAAGTGAGCCACTTTTTACAGTATGAATGGGTAGCTTCATACCATCCTATTAGTCAAGGAACATAACCAATAACAAAATATTGGATGACCAACAAGGTCGAAAACGTTCGTAATTATTAATTAAAATAAATTTGATATTTGTGAAAATAAACAGTGTTTCATTAGAATTTTGTTTCTAAAATATAAAAATCAATCAAAATATTGGTTTGTCAACAAATAGCATTGGTGACTTGTTAAAATTGCATCCATTCCATGTTTTGGCAGTTGCATTGTCATCCATGTAATAAAAAGCTTAGGATAACCATTTTTACTCATTATATTCCTTGACTTATAGGTTGGTACGAGGCTGACCACCCATACTGTAAAAAATGGTTCACTTTGCCAGTGTCACCCCTGTTTCAGGGAAGGTCGGCAAAAGTTGTGGGGCTTATGTTCATTTGAGGTTTGAATTTTATTTGTAAGTACACAATCAGCATTTGTAAGCGCGAACTACACGTGTTTGTTTGTGGGCATACATCTGAGAGCTTTGAATGAATATATCCTTGCAACTTAGATTATAGATAGCACAATATATACGAGCCAAAGATATCTATAAAGATAATAAAAGGTATAATAATAATAAAATGCCTTTATTCCAGCTTAGTCATGTGGAGGGTGCAATACATGACCAGCCATAAAAAAATAATACATCAATAGAAAAAGTACATATAAAATTACAAAAATGCAGAAACATGAAAATATGTGATGAAATATATGAGAAAAATAATGAAGCGACAGAAACATGACAGTCATTTATGCATAGTATCAAATTGGCATTGTTTTAGTGATAGCACAGCTTTATTGACAATGTTGATTTTACCAAAAAAGATTCAGACATAAATCCCTTACTAAATTCTAAGGTAGCTTATCTGTTAAAAAGTTTATGGTCATGAGAATGCAAAAAAAATATTTAGCTATATAATTGGCAGGGATGCTGATGGATTGAGAGCATCAATGAAATTTAAAGAAATGGAAGGAGCCTCAGAGCTGTTTGCCTTGCCAAATTGCTTATAACGTCTTAAAGCATAAGCGAGGTCTTGTTGTAATCAGTTTCCAGGCCAAAGTCAAAGAGAGCTACAAAATTTGTTGTCTTTAGTTATTCAAACACTGTTTTATTTTCACTCATCAGGTTTCACTTTGCCAATGTCACCCCTGTTTCAGGGAAGGTCGGCAAGAGTTGCAGGGCTTATGTCCATTTGAGAATTGGGTTTTTATATTGTAGGTGGTCCGGTCGATAGCTCAGTTGGTAGTGGTTAGAGTGCTTGCATTCCATGCCGTGAGCTCGGGTTCGAATCCCACCGAGCGCGAGGGTGTCAGAAATGATTTCCCGTTTCGGTGTTTATTTCAAACCCCAAATTAAAAATACCGGCAAGGTTTACTCAGCCTTCACAAGAAATGAGTACCAGCTCTCTCGGGAGCTGGGAAACCCCCACTTCAACTGAAGTGGTTGGCGTAAGGCCGGCCCCCTTACCTGTAAAAATAAATAGGTTCAACTCGCCACATGCGAACCCTTCGGGGATAACGCGGCAAGAAGCTACACTATATGTGTAGCGTAGTTGCGTTAGGTCCACATGCGGCATGTGTGAGCGCGAAATTATGCGTGTCTGCTTGTGGGAATGCATTTAATATGAATCTCAAATGATACATATCCTTGCAGCTTAGATTTAGATTTAGGTAATAAATTACCTGATGATGATTGCAGTGTAGTCGAAAACGTTTGTGTCCAAATAATTAAATAATAAAGAGTGAAAATAAAACAGTGTTTGAATAACTAAATATAAGATGAATTTTCACAGTGCACCAACCATCCAAAAAAATTGTTGTTTCATGTCTCTTTACTTCAAGGCACGTGCTTAACTATGGGAAAAATCTGACATACACCATCTATTTCTTATTTATTGATCTATGCCTGAGAGTGTAACAAATCGTGCTTGTTTGTCTTATGTCCATCAGAAGTAATTTCACATGAGCAATGTTTGTATTTGTACTGGACCAATGTGTCTTATGAAAAATAGAAATTAATTTAAAAAAATATTTTAAACAACTCTCACATTATCGTGTTTTTACATTTATTTATTAGCTCAGATTAGAATGTGGTTCTTAAGTCAATTTCATTGAAAGGTCATTTTTTAATCAAATGGTACATAAGCCAAAGAATCACTGAGGGGACGAAATGACTCAAAATATTTTCAAGTTAAGGTGTTTGAATCATTATCCAGACGAATGTTTACAGAGATATAATTATTATCATTATTTTGTCGTTTTGTCCAATTTGTTTTGTGTAATCCATGATTTTCTATCAGGTTTATGACGCCTACCAAAATCTATTAAACGGCCTGGACGTAATGCTTCAAGTCTGTCACGGCTTACCCAATCAGAGATGCCCGTCGCCGGTCTCTGCTGACGTCTCTAGCAATGATCCCAATGCGGAGAGCGGTGCTGCCAAGAGACCGGTTCATATGCCTCCTTGCTAATATCTCCCTCTTAGATTGGTGGTGCTGGACATTCCAATGTTTCATCTATCCTTGTGGAGCTCTTCTCATGATTTCTGAAATCACCAGGGCTGGAAGTATCATCACTACGGTTATTCTTACCCACGGAATATCGGTAATATTTGTATGAAGACCTGTCAATTCAAGATGGCCGCAAGTGAACCGCTGATTAATCGTCATACAAATATTGCTTATATTCGGTAAGGTAAGAATTACCGTGGTGATGAGACTTTCAGCCCAGGCTTTATTTATCCCTTTAAACTAATCTGTCATCGGGGTGCTTTGGAAACAAATACAAATAATTCTTTTTCATTTTTTCATCTCAATTTTACAATCTGATCTAAAACTATTTGTCTAATGCCTCCTGCAGATGATTATTCTACATTATCCGGTTTCATGGAAAGGCGGGAGGAGTTGCAATGTTTATGTTCATATGAGTTTTATTTTATTTGTATGCACACATGCAGAATGTGTAGGAGCGAACCTACATGTCTGTCTGTGGGCGTGCATTTAATATGCGCCTTAAATGTAAAAATATCTGTGCAGCTTGGATAAGATATTAATCTAATGGATAGATTATAGATTCTAGCCTTGCAACCATACATAACAATCAGGATTGATCTGAAAAAAAGTGCAATGAAAAGATGTTCACTTAATACAAAAATAATATTAAAAAGGTGTGTTTATTTAACAGTTTTGGTTGATTGCCGTCTGTCCCTCATTAAGGGCGCTAGTGTTGTCGACAGGAGCAAGTGTATTGGCTGCCAAAAAATGGCACACGTCATTAAAATAAAGATCAAATGTTTCCGATCTTGCTCAGGCGTTGCGAGTGGTGTGAATGTGACGAACTATGATCGTGAGGACACACTAATCTAATCTAATCTAATCTAAGTTGCAAAGATATGTTACATTAGAGATTCACATTACATGCATTCCCACAACCAGACACATACAAGTTTGCGCTTGCATATGCCTCATGTGAACCTACAATATAAAAACCAAATCTCAAATGGACATACACCCTGCAACTCTTGCCGTCTTTCCCTGAAACAGGGGTGACATTGGCAAAGTGGACCATTTATACAGCATGGGTGGTCAGCCGCATACCAACCTATAAGTCAAGGAACATGACACGACAAATTACATTTTATAAATCAATCAACAACAGAAATCAATAATCGCTATCACGCTTTATACCAGTATTCTTTCCTTAGTTTATTCTTCTTGATTCAAGACAATAATCACAACCCAATAACTAGCTGGGGCTAATTCATTCAGTTAAAGCAATAGTGAGGAGCATTTTTTTATGCATGAATAATCATGCAAGGGCTATCTCATTATAAATATATATATATTTGAATCTTGAATGTTTAGCAATCATCTGCAGGGGGCATAAGTGTGAGTTAAAATTGACAAAATTTCACCTCTTTAATTTTCATCTTTTTGTCAAATATACAAATTGAAAGGCAAAATTTGACATTGAAAGGTTACTTGTGATCACAAAAATCATGGCAGATGCAATGCCATGTTTAGTTGTAAAAATATTTTGTGTAAATAAATTAGTGAATTGTTTTAACTTACACATTGTTAGGTTGTAGGTAGATTTATTACAACAAAATCTAATACAAAAAATACCTAAAAGCCAGTATTTTATTCTATAATCAACTATATGAGAAAATAAAAAAGTCTGATTTTATTATTCCTGATGAATTGTTTACAATATAAAAATATTTGATTGCCAAGAGTGGCTTTTGAGTCATCATTTTCTTCATTGAAAATAAAGAGTTTTTTTTGAGAATCAAAGCTATATTTTTCTGGAGATTTTGTGGTTGTGATAAGTGAATTTTATTTTTACAAAATAAACAAGCAGTCCTGTGTGGATTATCTTTAATTTAGAAACTTACCAAAAAAGTTCTAAAATGTAAAAACTCCTTTTAACTTTTTTATAATGTTTCAGTCTATAATTCATATTCCATTATAAAACAGAATGCGTTATTTATTATTCCATTACAGAAATGTTGTACTAGTCTTCGCTTACTTATAACAAAATCATACTTGCACTCAGAATCATCAAGTATTTGCACAAAGAAGAGTAGAATAGTAGATCTGTATTCAATCTTTTATAATGACACTGCCCTGCAGTTTTTTTTTATAATTAATTGTTTAATGTACATACATTTGTATATCCAGGAAGCATATACAAGTATATAAGAAAAAAGATTTGGTACGGAATGGGTTGATCAAATTACCAAAATTGTGAAGGTATGGGATACACAGAGTGAATGTAAAAGAAGGAAATGAATGAAAAAAGGTGATAGATATGTATTAATTGAGGTATGTTAGGATAGGAAGTAAGTTGAGGAGACTTTGAAGAGATTATGACCACCCCTAGTGGAACAGAGACAGCATTACATTTACAGTTATAGGTATAGGGTGTGTATGGAAAGATAGTAACTGGTGAAACTTGATGAATGGCAAAAAAGGAGAATTTGAAAATAGGCAGTATGTAGGTATACATTAGTATTTTATAACTGACTTTGTTGTATGGAAGTGAAGCATGAAAAGTGCAGTGAGTGGAAAAAATAATTAAGTATGCACAGTGAAAATGAAACACCTTGAAATAATTAGGAAGTATGCTCAAACCCTCCTCGTACCCGTCCTGTATGTATGTGTCAGAAGGACCCACAGCACATGGACGCTCATGCAAAGCTATATATTTTCTCAAGTGGCGAAAGGCCTTCCCGTGAAGTGAAAACAACGGAACGACAAAACAAGAACCTCTAGGTCAGAGGCGTGCCCATGACTCTAAAAGTAAATGGTTCGATGTTACTGAAGCTAATAGCATACCTCGGGTGGCATGCCTTGTGGGATTGTTGCTAGATCACGAGTAGCGTGAATAATGATACACATAATACGAAATAATAATAATTTAAATGAAGGAGGCACATTGAGAAAATGGAGAATGAACAATTGGCATACTATTTTCAAAGGAAATAATAACATTCAAATGCAGAACTATTTTATGCTGCATTTTGCCAAATTGTTTTGGCAACCCGTTTAATTCACGAAAAGAAACCCATTTCAGCAGAGAATGTTTTCCCAAAAAAAAATACATAGAATGGTTCCTCAGTTGCATGATAATATGAAAGGCAAACAAAAAAATAAAGGATTGAGAAAAGATTGATTTCTTAAAAAATATATATGAAAGTATAGGATTATGATGCAAAATATGAACTGAATAGAAGGTATTGCGTGAAAAAAATTATGGGCATGAATGAATTAAACTAAAGTGTTTCTTCTGGAACTCCTTCATGTTATCTATACTCTAAACTTTATTCCACTCTCCTATTGTAACCTCCTTTTTCAGGGAAAGGCTGTAAAAATTACATAGTAGGATTAAGAATTTATTAATAAAAACATGTAAAGTAATTACTTTATATTTTCAAACCTTTTTCTTCTCTTTTTCTTATTTCAATGTCTTGGAATATTTGATACACATTTCGTTGGAATTAAATATATTAATGTGCATTTTTATTTTCTTTTAGGTCCACTCCACCAGTAAAAAGCTACTCTACCAACTTGATCATTTGGTTCAAGTTTGTAATCAACCCGAACACCGACCACATGTAAGTAAACATGGCAAGACTTTACTATGGAAAATAAGTCTTAAAAGCACATATAAGGGCATTTAGGGGTCTATCTGGATACTCTGAGATGGCGGACCTCTGCATAGAAAACAACCAGTCTGTGAATATCTATAACCTATAATCTAAGTTGCAAGGATATATTCATTCAAAGCTCTCAGATGTATGCCCACAAACAAACACATGAAGTTCGCGCTTACAAATGCTGATTGTGTACTTACAAATAAAATCCAAACCTCAAATGAACATAAGCCCTGCAACTCTTGCCGACATTCCCTGAAACAGGGGTGACATTGGCAAAGTGAACTATTTTTTACAGTATGGGTGGTCAGCCTCATACCAACCTATAAGTCAAGGAATACGAGTAATAAATAACATTTAAGTATAAAAAAAAAAAAACAACAAAACCTTAAAAATAAATCTATACAAAAAAGTAAAAAAAATCTTATGCAAAAAAATATACATTTCAATTAAATCTTTATAAGGACAACCTTTATACCAAATTTCATCAAATTCTGAGGTGTTGAGGCTTATACTAATCTAATCTAATCTAATCTAAGCTGCAAAGATATATATCATTTAAGATTTATACTAAATGCATTCCCACAAGCAGATATGTATAATTTCGCGCTAACACATGCCGCATGTGGACCTACAATATAAAAACCCAATCTCAAATGAACATAAGCCTTGCAACTCTTGCCGTCCTTCCCTGAAACAGGGGTGACATTGGCAAAGTGAACCAATTTTTATATTATGGGTGGTCAGCCGCATAACAACCTATAAGTCAAGGAACATACATGACAAATTACATTTTTTAAAATCAAAGAATAAAAATAACAATATATACATGGACATAAAAAACTAAATCATAAAACCAAATTCACTTTAACAAACCCTAGCCGCCAACATCACAGATCAACCGCCATTTCTTTCTATCCTTGCATACTTCTTTCATTTCCTCCAGAGTCATAACCTTCTTCATACAAGCTCTTCTTTTATTATGACTCTGGATATTCCATTCATTCGCAATTTCGGATATTTGGTCCATCCATACCTTTCTCGGTCTTCCTCTACCACGACATCCATCTATTCTACCAACATATACTTTCTTCGTCAGTCTTTCCTCATTCATTCTCTCCATATGCCCAAACCATCTTAACAAACTTCTTTTAATCTTCACTTTCACACTTTCTTTTGCACCACATTCTTTTCTTACAAAATCATTCCTCACCCTGTCACTCCGTTTTTTCCCAATCATACTTCTTAGAAAGTCCATTTCAACAGTATGGACTTTACTAATTTCACTTTCATTCACCGTCCAGGCCTCGCTTCCATACATCAAGGTGGGTAAAAGTATGCCACTGCGTACCGCCAATCGAGCATTTTTAGAAATGTTTTGATTTTTGGCGATACAAGCTGTGGCACCCAGTACACACCTGCCCTTCATTACTCTTCTTTCAAGTTCACCTGTCATTCTTCCCTTGTATGAAAGGATTTTAATAAATATGTAGGGAAAATAAAGAAGACAGGCAGTCAGAGGCTGGTAAATTTGTTTTGATATACAGTGGTGCCTCACACAACGAACTTAATTCGTTCCGGGAGCAAGTTTGTTATGCGAAAAGTTCGTTATGTAAAACGCGTTTTCCCATAACAATACATGTTAAAAGAAATAATTCGTTCTGTAGCATAAAATATGCTAAGATGACATAAAAAAAGATCATTTTTTGTTATTATTTTTATTTAGATACATTTAACAAAAAAATATTTTTTTTAATTTTAAGACAGACTTAGTAGAGTCTACCGAATCTTGCACATCTTCATCCATTTTCTGCTTTTTGGCCGATGGTTTCATGAAAAACCTGTCCAAAGTCGTTTGTTTTTCTCTTTTCTCCAACATCTGCCGGAAATAACGGACAAGAGTATCGGAGTAAAAATCGTTGATCCTGTTTTTTTTAGAAGCCATGATATAAAAAAAAATATTGAGTTTAACTCAAAAGGACGACTGCCGTGATACGTGCGTGATTTAATTCGTAATGAAGAACGATTGCCGCGATATGTGCGTAAGTTAAGCACAGTGACTAACGACTGCCTGCAGTGCCTGCGCGGGAGTATGCAATACATCGGCAGCGATCGTGGAAGCCCGGGCGAAGCAGTCATGGAAGCTCGGGCGACTTCGTTGTGTGAAGCGAAGTTCGTTGTATGAATCGTGAAATGAACGAACAGGAAGTTTGTTGTGTGCAGCGTTCGCTGTGCGAGGCGTTCGTTGTGTGAGGCACCACTGTACATATATTATTGTTATTGTAATGGTGAAACAAATAAAGTTAAACATTGAATGTGTTTGTTGGATTACATATTGTGTCGTTTATCTATCAGTGGAAAGTTCGCACGAAAAAAAAACTGAATATTTCTCGCGGCTTTAAGTAAATCTCGAAGCAGATTTTAAACAAACACCACATTGAACATCATCATCGTATCCTCATTGTAAAATTGTCACACTCTGTGTCGATTTGATGCAGAATGAGTAACGTAAAATGAAATGGCAGATGTACAGTTATTAGCATCCTTTGTGCTGTCTGTCAGATGCCTTTCTCTTCCAATCCATTCTGCCGCTGCACTTCTGATAACAAAAACCTTTATTTTCATTTAGAATGAAGTGAGTTCTGGTAGCAGTGGAGGAGACCCCGCGGCAGACTACTCCTCAGGGGCCAGCCACGTCCTGGCCGTGATCCACCAGATCCTGGGCCAGCACCGGGCACTGGAGACACGCTGGCACGCCACACGGCTGCAGCTGCACCAGAGGCTGGCGCTGCTTCTCTACAAGGAAGACTGCAAGCAGGTGAGGAGGCAATTCATTTCCAATCTATATATAATCTAAGTTGCAAAGATATGTAACATTGGGAATTCAAATTAATGCATTCTCACAAGCAGACATGTATAAGTCTGCCCTTACAAATGCTGCATGTGTACTTACAAATTAAAATCCAACCTCTCAACACTTCACTTGATACAGCTGAGGAAAAATGAATAGGAGTTTTAGGCTTACACAATCAGCTGTTGATGCTGGAGAGTCACTTTTCGGGATGTGTTGACGTGGTCTAATGGAGCTGGAGCTTCAGAACGTTTTGGGATGAGCAATTTATTTAGACTGGTTGAATTTGTGGTTGTGATTTGTTTTATTCAATACTTCTTTATTTTCCTACAGGTGCTTGATTGGTTAGCTAACCACGGAGAGGTCTTCATCAGAAAGAACACAGGAATAGGAAGGAATCTCCAAAAGGCTCGCGTCTACCAAAAGTCGCATGAGCATTTTGAAAACGTAGCGCAAGTAAGTGATTAAATTGTATTAAACAATGCCTTTTGTTATTTTATAAAGGTTTGACAAAGAAAATCAAATACTTGCATTTTTATAGAACTGTCAAAAGATCTCAAATACTTGATTAAAGTACTTGATGTGTCTAAAAAATAGTTAAAAGTATCATTAGCACATGCATATTGCCACCTTCAAGGTAAAACTGAATAAGTGCTGATACACTGGAAATCGTGGATAAAACATTCCAGTGTGTGTAAATTCTCACAGTAAGTGAACTAATTATAAGGAAGTGCTCATGACAAACTTCTGACTTATACCCCAGTCTTTCTACATTCACATATCTCTCACTTGAATGTTATATGATAAAGAATCTACCCTAAAGTGTAAATGTACACATAAACAAACCAGCATGCATAAAAATAAATGTTTGTGTATGTTTTTGTCTAGAATACTTACACAAATGCTGCCAAGCTCCTTGCTGCGGCTGAGGAATTGGCTCAGACCGGAGAATGTGACGCAGAAGGAGTCTACTCCGTGGCCCGTGAGCTGGAGGCGCATGTGACGGCGTTTGCAGCGCGCGTCAACCAACGACGGAGAAGGCTCGACATGGCTGTACTGTTTTATACGCACGATAAAGAGGTTACATAAATCTTCTTCTTCTTCTACTTGATTGTTCGGCTACGTCTAAAATTGTTCCACCTTGTGACACAAGATCAGCTATTTTTTTCTACCTTTATGGTTTTTCATGACCAATTCTTCTTGGCTTCCTATTGTTGTGAATCATTGAGTTAATGCCTCATCAATTAATGATGTAGTTTTATCTTTTTTGCTATGTGGACTGAGGTCAGCACGTGAATTGGCAAAGATGAAATTGTGTCGTTAAAAAGCAAACAAACATTTTGTCTTTGTTTGCTAAGGACGGCAATCCTATACAAGAATGATGTTGCTCGACGAGAAAAAATATTATGAGCACATCCTGTTGGGACAAATATTTGATTCTCTATTGCTATGTTTAGGCTTACAGATTAGGCCACAGTCTAGTAATTAATATGTGGTATTCTGGTCAAAAGTCACTTTGTAAAGCTTTAAAATCATTTTTTAAATTATTAAAAAATGATAACAAACTTTGTTTAGTTCTACTTTATTTATTTTTATTTAGTTACAAACAAAAATAACGAGTTGTGACCAGTTTCGGCCTCTTGGCCATCCTCAGAGAAACATTTTTTAAATGTACTGTCACTGATTGTTGTTTGCGCCTTTACAGCTCGGCACCTGGGTGGACTCTCTCCGCAGCGAGCTGGCCAACGAGGGGGGCGGCGAAGGAGAAGACGGCTACCTGGGCGAGGGTCTGGAGGGGGTGCAGCGGCTGCTGGAGCAGGGGGCGCAGCACCGGGACTCCAGTCTGGCAGCTTGTGCCACCGCTATAGCACACGGCGAGGACTTGCTTCAAGACCTGGGGTGAGTTGCTTGCATATTGTTATCATTTTACTGGGTTCTCTTTTAATTAAACTGCAATTATTTATTTTACACCGTCTGGTTCACAATTTAAAATAATTGATAATATCTGTGTATGTTGGTCTTTACGGCATTAATTACTCTAAATCCAAATGCTTGAAGTGACTTATCCCCTGATGCTCTTTGCAGTCTGTATACCCAAGTAACCATTTAGGTTTTAAAAAGGTTACAAAATGGTCCCACAACCTTTGTATGGAAATCGGCACGTAAGTCTTAGTAGTCTCAATAACGTTATATTTACCTTATACTAACCTCGTGAGTGCTAAAAGGGCCCCAGTTTTAGAACCTTGCGAAGAGCTACACCAAAACCTATAGCTCAAATACAGAACCGCTCTACGAGCTACGGCAGAACCCAAATATAACTTCGGCAACCTTAATTTTACCTCAATATAACCTAGCAAGACAGCGTTTACGTTCTAAATTAGTCTTGGATGTAACTCGTATACAACTTACAACTCGGGTTCTCTCGCTCTCGCTCGGGTGAGCGAGAGCGAGAGGACCCGAAAAACATCTCGCTCTCGCTCGGGTGAGCGAGAACGAGATGTTTCTGTGGAAGATTTTTTACACAGCCGTGAATTGAAATACATATTATAATGGCGCGTGCGCGCCATATTCCGTCTTACCAAGTTTCAAAATGGATAGAGAAGTATGAGCTGTTTTCAAACAAAATAATAAATGGCTTTATGAAAGCAGGGGAAATGTAAAACATACTGCGAATGGCACTTTATCGTGATACTTTAGGATAATAGTTCTGTATACGAGACGGGCCTTTCGTAACTTAAAAAATTTAACATTTTAATTTTAATTTTTTTTTTCAATTAAGTGTTTGGTGGTAAGTTGCATTATAAATAAAACTTATATTCATACAAAAAGGCATGTATTTTAAATCGCATAGCATACCTTATTCAAATTTTGCCTTATTGAATTAAAATATTGCTATTGATTAAGATAGTTATTTTTTTTTAACGAAAAAATATGGCTGCCGTAAGAAAATTACTAGTAAGCATTAAAATTAACCTTTTTAGAACTATAACAGCTAGAATCTCTTAAAATGTGCCTAAATAAGAGCTAAAGGTTATTGCCAAGAGCTTTTCAAGACTTATCAGCCGCAAAAGTAGCCGCTAAGAAAAAAATGTTGCTTGCATGTTTTGATGGTGTTAGTGGATGGTGCTTGGATCACGTGTTTACGGAAAGTGTGCTAACAGCTACAGGCTCCTCTGAAAGTCCAAGTAAGTTTTTATTTTTCAATTCCTTTGAAAGACTTAAGTTTTCAAAAAAAAAAAAGCTTTGGATTACTTTATTTGTCAAGTTTGTCTTTTGAACTTACAGGTATTTTATTTCAAAGTCTTAGAAAAAATACATTATTGTATTGTTTATTTTTTTTTTAATTTAAATCCATAAAACTCAGGTTTAAAGATGAGCCATACTTCTTAAACGCAAAACGCAACTAAGCTACACATATAGTGTAACTTCTTGCCTGCGTTAACCCCGAAGGGGTCGCATGTGGCGCTTCGGGACCTATTTACTTTTACAGGTAAGGGGGCCGGCCTCACACCAACCACTTTCAGTTGAAGTGGGGGTTTCCCAGCTCCCGGGGGGGCTGGTTCTCATTTCTTGTGAAGGCTGAGTAAGCCTTTGAGATCGAACCCTTGCTCTCGGCGTGGAATGCAAGCATTCTACCAATTGAGCTATCGACCTTTTTACGAGCTTGATCGTCGTCGCTACAAAGCGACAATTCTCAAGCAAGACCCAGTTGCTGTAAGGCTGGATGGACCTTTGGTGACCGGTCATTGGTAAAGGTTTTATGAATTTTTCAACCCGGCGAAGAGTAAATTTGAAAATATAAATGGCATATTTTTTGTGCACCGCCGGGAATCGAACCCACAACCTTCCCATTCAGAGTCCGCAGTGTTACCACTGAGCTACGGACCGGTCATCCGGTCTTCTTCATCTTTGTATATTTGCAATACCTACTACATGTTGTATCGGGTTTTGCATATTATATTTTACAAGATACAAAGATGAAGACACAAAGATACAAACAAGATAACAAATAGATACAAACATTCAGCGAATGCCAAGTTTTAAACCTTAAAATTTCTCTATTTTATTGATTACAATTTGAAAACTGGAATGTAATATTCTATGTTTCTGTAAAATGCGCTCTTCGAGAAACGTAATCAAGATATTAAGAATGTTTTTAAAAGTGGTAAATTCATTGAAAATATCTTTTTTTATCTCGTGAAACTTCAAACTCATTCGTAATATGAAAAAACTTGTTTTTCCAATTTTGTTGAAAATGTAATAATCTTTAAAAATGGGGAAATTATTTTATTCTAGAACAAAATATTAAAATAAAAAAGTAGAAATATTGAAAAAATATTTAGTTTTTCGGGGCTACAGGTAATTACAAAAATGTACGAGTTCGAAAACTTGGCATTTGATGAGTCTAATCTACATATTATACAATATAATATCCAAAAACCAGTGCTACATTTTATTTCTTACTTTCTTGCTATAGCTGAAGGCTATAAAGAAAGTCTTGATTTGGTGTGGAAAAAAAATTTCGAGGCTTTCACGGAAATGAGTTGTCCTGGTGTAGGACATGCCAAAAAACACTATCTTTCAAAAACGTTCATCTGTATGTGTGTGTGTGTGTGTGTGTATGTGTGTGTGTATGTGTGTCACTTTCCAAAGTATAAGACCTAGAGATACCAAACTTTGGCTACATCATTTTTTTGGGGACATGTATTAAGTATGAATAACATGGCATTACACCAACTTGAAAATTCAAGATGGCTGACATACAAAAAAAAACATAAAATTGCACTTTTCTCAAAAACGGCTTCAAGAACTTTTCTTAAATTTTCAAAATTGCCACTAATTAGTTTTAACTTAATAAATAAATTATGGCAACACTCTTACTAATCTGTGTCTATGGGTTGCCATATGAAAAAAACCAACGATTGTGAGTTTTTCGAAAGTTAAGTGGTTAACAAAGATATAATGTTCTACAATATTATAGACAATATAAATTTCTACAAAATTAAATTTTTTTTTTTGAAAAAATAAATATAAAGCACCGTTTACACGACCTGAATTTTTAAATAGAAAATATTAGAAAAACCTAATAAAATGCAAGATATTTAAATTTGTTTTAGATTTGATAGAAATAACAAATTTATCACTTTAATTTGCAATCAAAGATTTTTTACTTTTTTGAAAATTCAATATGGCGTCCAAAGAGCTGAAAACTTAAAATGCGATTTTCTGAAAAACGGCTCTGACGATTTGTCTTAATTTTTTTGTGAATCCATTTATAAAATCTCAGTATATAAAGTCTCAGTACTTTATTTTAACACAAATTAAAAAAAATATCGTAAAAAAGATTAAACAAAGTATTTTAAAACTTCATTTTTACTCACTTACTTATAATAAAGGGTTGTATTATGTTGTATAATAATTATCTGTTCAGTCATAGTTAGAATGTTGAAAATAAGTATGTATATACATACTCGTACCTTCGTAGCGCGAGGGATATGCGTGTTATCATCGATGTAGAATTTGCACGGATGGGCGACGAAAGCAATCTTTTAAGACGTAAGAATTCCCCAACGCGCGTATCAGAAATTAAAAGTACAGTGGACTGCACATGACTTTACAGCATAAAATAAAGTTGTTTTGAGGTGATATTTAATTGACAAAACAAAATGTTTAATTTGTATTTATGAATTATTAATGAAGGCAATCTGCTCAAGTAATTTTAATTTTGCGGTTTGATCATTTTCCTTGACCTATAGATTGGTATGAGGCTGACCACCCTTACTGTAAAAGATGGTGCACTTTGACAATGTCAACCCTGTTTCATGGAAAATAGGCAGGAGTTGCAGGGCTTATGTTTACTTGAGATTGGGTTCTTATATTCTAGGTTCACATGCGGCATGTGTAAGCGCGAACTTATACGTGTCTGCTATTATGGGAATACGTTTAATATGAATCTTACATGATATATATCTTTGCAGCTTAGATTTAGATTGTTGGTCACTTTTGTATCAAAAATAACATTTCAATGCCTAGTATTTTAAATTAACCTTTTTAATCATTTTTGTATTTTTCTTCTACGTACTTTTTCTTTCCTGTATTTTTTATATGGTTGGTCATGTATTGCACCCTACACGTGACTAAGCTGCAATAAACATTTTATTATTATTGCTATCAAGAAAATTACAATAAATTTTTGTATGGAAATTTTTTGCTTTATACGGTGGCTATATTTTACTTTTCGAAAAAAATAGTGATAAATAAATGTAGGTACATATAATGGCTTTCAAATTGGCTGGCAATAATTTTTTATTGAAAGCCTTCCGCTGCCGAGAAGTTTTACAATTTTGTTACTTTATAGCAGTCCGAAGGAGCTATAAAGTATTGTATTCGTGCGAAAAAAAAAATTGAGGTTTCATCGGAAATGAGTTGTCCTGCACCAGGACATGCAAAAAAACCTAATTTGTCGAACCTGTCCGTCCGTCCGTATGTATGTATGACCATAATCCCAGCCGAAACTACTGATCGCAGAGACACCAATTTTTGGATTAAGAGAATTGACAACCACAGATTTTGATGGGCCGACTGGCATAGCACCACCCTGAAAATTCAAGATGGCTGCCATACAAAAAAAACATAAAATTGCACTTTTCTCAAAAACGGCTCTAACGATTTTCTTTAAAATTTCAGTGTGATCGTTGCTTAAATTGTCGCGAAGAAAATTTGTTATGGCAACACTCTTCCCAACCTGCGTCTATGAGTTGCTATATGAAAGAAAAAAACGATTGTGATTATCTCGGAAATGGCTGGGTTGACAAAAAAAAAAGTTGTACAATATTACGCGCAATATTAATTTCTACAAAAATTTTAAAAATACTTTTAATTTTTTTTTTACTTAAAGTATCGTTTACACGATCTCAAAATTTTCATCGAAAATATTAAAAAGACACATAAAAATGCAATTTTGTAAAACTTTTTTTAAGGTTCACAAGAAAGAAAAAATTATAAACTTCTTTGCACTATAATTTGTTTTTCACTATTTTGAGAATTCAAGATGGCTTCCAAAGAGGAGAAAACTTCAAATGCGATTTTTTCAAAAACAGCTCCGAAGATTTTTTTTAAATTTTCAATAAAGTAGTTGCTTGATACATTCTTACCAAATTTAGTTATGGCAACATTTTTGCTAATCTGCGTCTATGAGTTGCCATATGAAAAAAATAAACAATTGTGATTTTCTAAAAAGTGAAAGCGTTACATGTAACGCTTAACGTAACATCAAATTGTATATAAAAATCAAATAAAAATTTTGAAAATAAAAACATAAAGTGCCGTTTACATTATATCAAAAATTGAAATTAAAAGGCTACAAAAACCCATCAGAACGCAAAAAACTTTTATGTTTCTTAACTTTATCAGAAAAAACTTTTGTATCACTATAATTCATACTGAAACATTTTTCAAGTTTTAGAAAATTCAAGATGGCTTCCGAACAGCTGAAAGTTTCAAATGAGATTTTCTCAAAAACGGCTCCTACGATTTTCTTTATTTTTTTTGCATAATCGTCATTATAATACTGCTATGTTACAACAATAACCATTGCCTCATAATTTTCTTTGTTTTGGGGGTTGCCATACAAGAGAACAAAATAATTTAAAAATTATCGGCAGAGAAAGGGTTAACTAAAAAATAATGTTCGTCAATTGAAAAGCTTTTATATATACCTAAATACATGAATCATTACTTTTTTTCAAAAAAAATATATTTAGAATATAGAGTGACAAATTTTCATACAAAAAAATATTGTAATATTTTTGGTAGCAAAACGTCTAATACCCATAAATAAACCTACACAACAATTTGCTCAAACAAGTGCTATGTAACAACAATAACCATTGCCTCTTAATACTCTTTGTTTTGGGGGTTGCCATACAAGAGAAAACAATATTTTAAATTTTCCCGGCAGAGAACGGGTTAACTAAAAAATAATGTTCTACAATTGAAAAGCTTTTATATAAAGCTACATACATTAATCATTACTTTTTTCAAAAAAATAATATAAGGTGTAGCCATCATACAAAGTGACAAATTTCCACACAAAAAATAAAATAACTTTCTTGGTACTAAAACGCCTAATATAAAATACTAGACTACGAGTCTTAAAATTTAGTAAGTACCCATAATAATCAATCATAACTTTACAATATATATATGAAAAGTATACCCACCCA
Organism: Agapetus fuscipes; assembly: GCA_951799405.1. Taxonomy (NCBI): domain Eukaryota; kingdom Metazoa; phylum Arthropoda; class Insecta; order Trichoptera; family Glossosomatidae; genus Agapetus; species Agapetus fuscipes. Next base: position 27,331,734 of record OX637332.1, read on the forward strand.
ACAAAGTGTTAGTTTTGATACAAATGGGATCAATGATAATACTGCAAAAAGACGATTACTTAAATAGATTAGCTTCATTACTTACACACAGCTAAATGTTTTGTTATGAAAATTGACTATGACCTAAACATGACCGTATTTTATGCTTTAAAGTCATGTGCAGTCACTGTACAATTTATTTTTTATATTCTGTTACAATAAAGTACTGAGGCGTTAAAAACAGATTTTGACCACAAACGGGACTCGACGTAAAGTTTTTTGGAAAATATTTGACTTTAAAATTCATTTCTCGTAAAACTATAGCAGATACAAAGAATATGTAAAATACCATTATTGTTTTAAATTTAATGTTCTTATTATTGACGTACAAGAATTTCAATTATTGTACTTTGATTTTTAGTTATAAAATATAATGTAATAAATACCGTTTAACCCCCCTTTCTCCTGAACCAGAAGGGTAAGAAATACAAATTTTTGGTATGTTAATTTTCTTAATACTAGTAATGAACGTAGCATATTTTTTTTTCTTTATTCTCACGACTCATACAACTTATACCAAAAGATCGATTTATATATTTGTTAAAAAAATGGCCGCATTCAAAATGTTCCAGGTTAGGAGTATTTTTTTAATGTAAAAAGCAGGTAAATAATGTAGGTCATCATCTCTTACTAGTCTCTGCCTGGTAGTCGATGAGGTAGTTTGTACCATTTTTTGGGCCTCTTTGAAGAGGCGGCATCCAGAACGCTCCAGGGTAGGATCACCAAAATCTGCAGAAAAGGCATGTACTCGATGCCGGACACCTCCCCAAACATGTTTCTGTCTGGTAGTCGATGAGGTAGTAAGCACCATTTTTTGGGCCTCTTTGAAGAGGCCGCATCCAAAACGCTCCAGGATAGGAAAAGGCAGACCAGTGAAAAAATGATGTACTCGAAGCAAACTACCAGCCTGACCATGTCTCTGCCTGGTAGTAGATCAGTCAAGGTTTCGTACATCTGGCTCTTAGTCCTACTTTACGCGCATACAAATTATTTGATTCACTTTGATAGATGATTTAAGCACTAAAACTTACTGATGTATTCATTATAAGTAAAAAAAAAAATACGGACTTTACGTTTAATATTTCCATTCCGTTTTTTTGTATCACCCTGTGTCGGTTCATCTTGCAAGACAACGGATATATATATTGCATAGAGTTATCAGCGTCTCATTGGTCCAAACCCGATCACGTGATCGCAACCTACAGGCGCGCGGGGGGGGCGGTTCCATTTTTTGACAGTTGACTTGTATTTCAAGTATCTTTGTAAAAATGATGAATTGTTGTGTTAAAACTTGTAAAAATGACACAAGGAAGAAAGCAAAGCAGAATAGCGATATTACATTCCACCGGTGAGTACAAAATTTGGCCAAGTCGAACGATTTAAAATGTTTAGTTGCGGGGGTGAAGAGGGAGAGTTACCGCCTCGCCTTACGTCACACACTCGGTCTCTATGGGATTATAATATACATATATCTATACATATATACATAATATACCCATACATTATAATATACCTATTGGTTTGAATTCCACGCAGTCCTAATTTGTTTGCCTAGACAAGTATTATGACTCCTTTAAAAAAAAAATCCCGTTGTTTTTAACAATATGTTTCTTATACTTTATGGCCTTAGTAAAAGAGTGACATAAATGAAAAAAATCACGCTTGTTAAACAAATTTTTATCTTAGATCTTAAGTTAATTTTTTTAATATAACTTAAAAAATCACGCCACAAAAAAATATTTAAAAAAACTCGTTATTTTTTCTTATTTTTGCTCGCATTTTGTTGTTTTGTATTTTGGAAATATTTTTTTTCTTTATTATTATAGAATGATACAAATTCTAGTTTGTAGTGTACTTTTTAATAGAATAATGGGAATAGTTTTTGCGATAATATGAAAAAACTGAAACTAATTAATTTATTAAATTCTTGAAAACAGTTTTTTCATATTATCTCAAAAACTATTCACATTATTCGTTTAAAAATTACCCCACAAACTAGAATTTGTATCATTCTATAATTATAAAGAAAAATAAGATTTCCAAAATACAAAACAACAAAATGCGAGCAAAAAATGTAAACAAAAACGAGTTTTATTAAATATTTTTTTGTGGCGTCATTTTTTCAGTTATAAAAAAAAAACTAACTTTAAAATTAAGATAAAAAATTATGCAACGTGTGTGATTTTTTTTATTAATGTCACTCTTTTACTAAGGCCATAAAGTATAAGAAACATATTTTTAGAAACAACGGGATCTTTTTTTACCCTAAAGCAATTTCAACATTCCGTAGCTTTATGGTTGTAATAATATTAAAAAAATAACTTTTAGCTCTCCATTTAGCAAATGCCAACCTCTCTAGAACCTAATCAGGAGTCTAAGACAACCTTAAGATGCACGGGCAATAAGCTCTTGAAACACAAGTCACAATAACGTAAATATAACCTCTTGTCAGCAACTTCTAGATTGCAATAATAACCACACGGTTTTATGACTTATAAGTTATTCTCAAGCCATTAATATGACCGAATAGCAAAGAATTAACCTTTCTAGGAGACTTATTAGACCTAAAGGCAAATTTCACAACGTAGGACGACTAAAGTGGTTACTTGGGTATATAGGTACAAAAGGGATCATTCTTGCATATTCCAGATCATTCAATCTCTCGCTCATACCAGACCGCCGTTCTATGTACCTTACTACTACCATCATACTAGAGACAGATTGTTCTACACACTAGTGTACATGTTCAGGCGCGCGTGGGTACTTTAAATCTTAAGTTCGTAACAATATTCATCATTTCACCCATCGAGGATAAATCATCCTGTTGTCAAGGCAACAACGGCAACTCGTACGAAAAGTCTTGGTCCAGCCGCACCGCCACACAGGCACTAATTTTGGGGACTGTGCTTTCCTGTTTACCGTTTTTCCAGACTTTTCCCTATAGGTGCTCACTAGGGCTGCTGTTGTATTTCCATACATTTTTTAATATAGTTCCTTGACTTATAGGTTGTTATGCGGCTGACCACCCATAATGTAAAAATTGGTTCACTTTGCCAATGTCACCTCTGTTTCAGGGAAGGACGGCAAGAGTTGCAAGGCTTATGTTCATTTGAGATTGGGTTTTTATATTGTAGGTCCACATGCGGCATGTGTTAGCGCGAAATTATACATATCTGCTTGTGGGAATGCATTTAATATAAAACTTAAATGATATATATCTTTGCAGCTTAGATTAGATTAGATTAGATTAGATTAGATTTTAATCACGCGATCAAGGTGAGCTCATGAAAATATTTTATACTCGGGTACTGAAGTGAGCTGATGATTTGAATTGTAATTCTCTGAAGAACTAAACTGAATTTGCATTGAAGCGCTATCAAAGTAGAAGGAGGAGAATGTTCTTATTTGTTGGGATTATAATGTACAGTAGCTGTCTTCTGTCTAAAATTTGAATGACATTTTCAAATTAGACGAACCGTTATTACCCCTTATACATAACAAAGATCTAGTTTATTTTTTAGTGTTGATCTGTTAACACAGTGAAAGTCCATTTTTATAAATATTTAAAAATATAAATGGTAAAACATTGTTTTAATTCACTTTATTTTATTTGTTTATGCTCGAATATTTTCGCCTAATAAATATAAAAATATATTTGTAACCATTCTGCTCTTGAAGATGCCTCATTAGGCGAAAATATTCGAGCATAAACAAATAAAATAAAGTGAATTAAAACAATGTTTTACCATTTATATTTTTAAATATTTATAAGATCTAGTTTAGTCAAAAAGTCAGCAGACTGCATTGGCTGGGTCACATCCAGCGAATGGACCATCATAGCCTGGAAAAGATGTTTGTGGTATGGATCCAAACTACTACAAAGCTGTGACAAAACCCAGATCAAGGTGGATGGACAGAGTGGTGGCAGACTGCCGTGCTGTAGGAGTATGGAACTGGGGGAGGAAGGCTATGGATAGGCAGTGATGGCTGAGGTTGATCAATGAGGTCAAGACCCATCCTGGGTTGTCATACCATTAATGATGATGAAAAAACGCTACTAAGATGCACATATAGTGTTACTTTTTGTCACGTTTTTCCCCAAGGGGTCGCATGTGGCGAGTGGGCCGGCCTTACGCCAAACACTTTCTCTCTTACCTCTCGAGGGGGCTGGTATTCATTTCTTGTGAAGGCTGAGTAAACCTTGCCGGTATTTTATTTTTGGGTTGGAAATAAACACGGAAATGGAAAATCATATCTGACACCCTCTCCTATGTGGGATTCGAACCCGGACTCTCGGCACGGAATGTAAGCACTCTACCAACTGAGTTATTGACTGGACGTGATGATGAATATACATAACATACATACATAGCATACTTCGCGAAAAATATTTTTTGTTTTGCATTATTTTTAAAGAACCCGAGAAAAACTTGCCAAAATAAATGTCTATGCTATCAAAAGTTTGGGACGCAGTTTCATTATAATTCTGCAGTTTTCAGAGTGCAATACAAAAATAAATTTATTCAACTATTCTACTTATCTGAAAACCCCTGCAACTTGTTAGGGGACGGAATTTCCAATTTGTTGCCCTCTGCCTTCCTCCACAATATAAAATGCAGCGTACACTACGCCAAGCCTCTCGGAGACTCCTGGAAAAAGAGAACAATTAATTCCGCTCTGAATATCCAGTCATATTTCCGGGCGATAGGATAGAATGTCACATTAACAAAACGACACATGACATAACGACACATGACATAACGACACATGATATAACGACACAAGACATAACGACACATGATAGAATGCCAATGTCACCCCTGTTTCAGGGAAGGTCGGCAAGAGTTACCGGGCTTATGTTTATTTCAGATTGGGTTTTTATATTGTTGGTCCACATGCGACATGTGTTAGCGCGAAATTATGCGTGTCTGCTTGTGGGAATGCATTTAATATGAATCTCAAATAAGATATATCTTTGCAACTTAGATTTAGATTAGGTAGAACATCGCAATGACAAAACATCACTGAAAGTACATCATAATGACAGTGTTTATTCATGTGCCGTTTATGGTATGTTCGGTTTTAGTTATGTGATGTTTTGTTATGTTATGTTTTGTCATTATGATGTACTTTCTGTGATGTTCTGTCACTGTGATTTTCTGTCATGTGTTGTTATGTCAGGGGTGTGCATCCATCGATATATAGAACATACTTCCATGCGTGCATCCCATATAGGCACATGCGCCTAATAGGTAGGCAATATAAGGTAAAAAACGCATTTAAGCTTCATATTGAGATTCAAAATTCAAAATTTAAGTTCGGTTGGAGCCATCGTTAGCACTTCAGTCAATTTAAAATGTGCTTTCTTAAAGGAATGGGAGAAAATATTTATTCTGAAATGTAATTGCTTAACCCTATGCTTGTCACTATGTCGTTCTAACATGAAACCGTATTTCCGTTTTTTACTTTCTTGCTATAGCTGAAGGCTATAAAGAAAGTATTGATGTGGTGTGAAAATTTGTTTTCGAGGTTTTCACGGAAATGAGTTGTCCTGGTGCAGGACATGCCAAAAAACACTATCTTTCAAAAACGTCCATCTGTATGTGTGTGTGTGTGTGTGTGTGTGTGTGTGTGTGTGTGTGTGTGTGTGTGTGTGTGTGTGCGTGCGTGCGTGCGTGCGTGCGTGTGTGTGTGTGTGTGTGTGTGTGTGTGTGTGTGTGTGTGTGTGTGTGTGTGTGTATGTATGTGTGTCACTTTCCAAAGTATAAGACCTAGAGATACCAAATTTTGGCTTTATCAACTTTTTTGGATATGTATTAAGTATGAATAATATGACATTACACCAACTTGAAAATTCAAGATGGCTGCGATACAAAAAAAACATAAAATTGCACTTTTCTCAAAAACGGCTCCAAGATTTTTTTTTTAATTTTCAGAGTTGCCACAAATTAATTTTTAACTTAATAAATTATTTATGGCAACACTCTTGCTAATCTGTGTCTATGGGTTGCCATATGAAAAAAACAAACAATCATGATTTTCTCGAAAGTTAAGGGGTTAACAAAAATACAATGTTTTACAATATTATAGACAACATAAATTTCTACTAAATTAAAAAATAAATATTTTGAAAAAAATATTATAAAGCACTGTTTACACGACCTCAAAATTGAAATCGAAAATCTAACAAAAACCCATTAAAATTCAAGATATTTAAATTTGTTTTAGATTTAATAGAAAGAACAAGTTTGTCACTATAATTTATAAGGAAAGATTTTTTTCTTTATTGAAAATTCAAGATGGCTTCCGAAGAGCTGAAAATTTTAAATGCGATTTTCTCAAAAACGGCTCCAACGATTTTTTTCAAATTTTCTGTGAATTCGTCAATAAAATAATGCCATCTAATGATAATAATCATTGCTTCATCATGATCTCGATTTAGGGAGTTGCCATACAAAAGAAAAATAAAATGAAAAATCCTCGGCAGTTAGAGGGTTAATAAAAAAATGATCTTCTACAAATGTAAAACAATAATAATAAGGTAAATATTGCCATCATTATTTTTTCCAAAAAGTGAATTAGAAGTATAGCCGCCATACAAAGTGAAAATTTTCCATACAAAATGTATTAGAAATTTTCTTGGTAGTCAAAGGGTTAAATAAGATAAAAGGCTTCGATTCTTAAAATTTTATAAATACCAATAATAATCAGTCGTTACGTTTTCAAAATATAACTAAAAAGTTTACCCACCATACAAAGTCCTAGTTTGCATACAAAAGGGTTCAATGACCATCTATAATAATCTAGATTCTAGATTCTAAAATCTAAGTTGCAAAGATATATTAAAATTAAAAACTCATATCAAATGCATGCCCAAAAACAGACACGTGTAAATTCGCCGTAAATTTATACCTATTGACTGGATTTAATGAGGTGTCTTTTGCTGTAATCATACCTGATGATGACCTACTAGGTCGAAAACGCGTTTGTAATTTATTTAAAGATTTTAATCTTTTTAAATATATTTGAGTGAAAATAAACAGTGTTTTCTTTGAATTCCTTCAAAAAAAAAAAAAAATTGTAAACTAAATAAATGATTGTTTACACTATGGGTGGTCAGCTTTACACCAACCTATAAGTCAAGGATCTTTCTTGTGTAATTGGTGCTTTTTCCACAGAAGACCAACCTCGCAGAGGGCTCTTGAGGTGTGATTCACACAAAACGTCGCTCATCAAATAAATCAACCAAATATGTCTATTCATTTAAGTATTTATATGGCTATATCCATATTGTACGAGTATGCAGGTACACACCGCGGTGGAATAAAATTGATTTATAATTGATATATTATATTTTTTATTGAAACGGCATAAGCCGGTAGATGATTCTAGCTTTACATACGTCATACAGTGGGTTAATTTTTGCAAGAAAGCCGAGTACAGATTCTGTGCAATTTATTTAATTTTATTTATTACGAGAGTAAAAGTATTTTTCCATGACAATAGGCAGCAGCAGCAGCTAGGGGTGAACTGATGCGGAAGGGAAAGGGAAGGAAGGCGTTGGGTACAAAATAACGTCTTGTGCAACCCTGGTACTACATCCCTTAGTTAATTGTGTACTGCAGGTGTATTAAAACTTCAATATACGAAGTTTTACAGTGTAACATCTGTAGAGTAAACCTTTCGTAAATCGAGATATTTCTACTCAACAGATGATAATGATTTGGTACAACACCTTTTTGTTTTTCAAGAGCGCTTGCTGTTTAAGTGCAGCCAAGTAGTTGATTTCGATAATTTTTAAATTAGCTTATAGGTAAGGTTAGTCCGGTCAATAGCTCAGTTGGAAGAGTGTTTGCATTCCATGCCGAGAGTTCAGGTTAGAATCACACCGAGGGGGTCAGAAATGATTTCCCGTTTCAGTGTTTATTTCAAACGCAAAATAAAATACCGGAAGGTACTAAGCCTTCACATGAAATGAGTACTAGCCCCCTCGGTGCTGGGAAAACTTCACTTCAACTGAAGTGGTTGGCGTAAGGTCGGCCCCGTTACCTGTAAAAACAAATAGGTTTCACACGCCACATGCGAAACTCTTCGGGAATACGCGGCAAGAAGTTATACTTTATGTGTACCTTAGTTGCGTTTTATAGGTTGACCTATGAATACGTTTATATAAGGCTGATCACTCACGGTGAGTGAAAGGGAAATTAGTAAAGTCCATACAGTAGAAATGGACTATCTAAGAAGTATGATTGGGAAAAAACGAAGTGACAGGGTGAGGAATGATTTTGTAAGAGAGGAATGTGGTGTAAGGGAAAGTGTGAAAGTGAAGATTAAAAGAAGTATGTTAAGATGGTTCGGGCACATGGAGAGAATGAGTGATGAAAGATTGACGAAGAAAGTATATGTTGCTAGAATAGATGGATGTCGTGGAAGAGGAAGACCGAGAAAGGTATGGATGGACCAAATTTTCGAAATAGCGAGTGAATGGAATATCCAGAGTCATAATAAAAGGAGAGCTTGTATGAAAAAGGTTATGACTCTGGATGAAATGAAAGAAGTATGCAAGGACAGGAAGAAGTGGCGGCTAATCTGCAATGCTGATTTGTAATGTTGGTTTATTAGTTTGCTACATTTTTTGCATAAGAAATTTTTGACTTTTTTTGTATAGATTTATTTTTAAGGTTTTGTTGTTTTTTTTTTTTTTTTGTAAACTTAAATGTCATTTATTACTCGTATTCCTTGACTTATAGGTTGGTATGAGGCTGACCACCCATACCGTAAAAAATGGTTCACTTTGCCAATGTCACCCCTGTTTCAGGGAATGTCGGCAGGAGTTGCAGGGCTTATGTTCATTTGAGTTTGGATTTTATTTGTAAGTACACATTCAGCATTTGTAAGCGCGAACTACACGTGTTTGTTTGTGGGCATACATCTGAGAGCTTTAAATGAATATATGCTTGCAACTTAGATTATAGATTATAGATTATAGACTCACACTGTAAAAAATGATTATCTTTGCCAAAGGTCACCCCTGTTTTAGGGAAGTGTGGGGTATGTTCAATTTCGACACGGATTTTTACTTTATAAAGTCAAATATAGCATGTGTAGGTACTTATTCGCTGCAGAAAGCGATTATTCTCAAGAAAGACCCAGGTGTAAGGCTGGATTTATATATTATGACCGGCCTCTGATAGATACAGATGACTTTTTTTTAACTCAACCAAAATCGTATGGGAATATTAAATGTTTTTTTTGTGCTCCGCCTTAAATCGAACCTACGAACTTCCTATTACGAGTCCGAAGCGTCAAACGGGAAACTACGAATGGGTTATATCTGTTTTTTGAAGAAATTTCCTTACGTATTAATTGCTCGTAATTCAAGTCGCTTTTTTGATGAAAGCTGAGGGCTCATGTAATACGTACACACAATGTTCGCAGGTACAATATTTGTGCTTTTATGTACTTCCTGTACAATAATGATTTTATGTTCTGTACTCCTAGTATACAGGATTACGCAAACTCACTGCGATCGCGTAAATCGAAAAAAATGTATGAACACTAAATAACTCACTAAGGCTTGGTATTTTCAACGTTACCATAACGACATTATACTGGATGAAAAGGACGCATTTATTTCAATTGTGTGGGTAGTATTTTTTAATCTGTTTAAAGTCACATAAGCTAACCTTGAATATATCGGGCCTAAGAGTGCCATCCCATATTGCAAAAAAATAATAATTATGATAATAGAATGTTTTATTCGGTGAGCTCTGTTTTTGTGTGTATCACACCTCAAGAGCCCTCTGCGACCTTGGCCGTCGCTGTAGAAAGCCCCAATTCTCAAGCAAGACCCAATTGCTGTAAGGCTGGATGGAACTTAGGTGACCAGTTTTTTTGGTAAGGGCATATGAAGTTTTCAACCCAGGGAAGAGCATATTTGAAAATATAAATGGTATATTTGTTGTGCTCTGCCGGGATTCGATCCCACTGTTTCAATTACTGTATCCTGTCGCCGTTCCACTAGGGGTGGCCGGTACCTCCGCAGATACATCTCCACTTTTTTCTGTCCTTGCATACCTCTTTCATCTCTTCAACATTCATCACTTTCTTTATACATACTCTTCTCTTATTCTCACTCTGCAGGTTCCATTCTTTCGCAATCTCACCTATTTAGTCTATCGATCTTTTATTTACGAGTTCGAAGCATTAGCACGAGACTACGGACGACAGGTCATACATTTATTCGATTCACGCAATCGAGGGGAGTTAACTTACGTATGTGTTATACTGGGGTACCATTCTGCGTCTGACAACTTGACAGCGACGTTACATAATAAATCCGGCCAATATTGCTTTACTAAGTGCTGTGTAAATAAACGTTACACTTACGTATTACAAATGTTATGTTTGAAGATACAACGACGTACGTGCAAAAAAAGGGTAATTCAAAGACATTTTTGATTCTTAGAAAATTCAATTAATTACAAAAAAAAAACAGTTAAAACTATGAATGATTTAATCATAAATACATGATCAAAAGTAGACCAATTTAACGATCTCCAAGAATGTCTATAATCTTAAATCTTATTTGCAAAGATTTACCTATTCTATAATCTATAATCTAAGTTGCGAGGATATATTCATTCAAAGCTCTCAGATGTATGCCCACAAACAAACACGTGTAGTTCGCGCTTACAAATGCTGATTGTGTACTTACAAATAAAATCCAAACCTCAAATGAACATAAGCCCTGCAACTCTTGCCGACATTCCCTGAAACAGGGGTGACATTGGCAAAGTGAACCATTTTTTACAGTATGGGTGGTCAACCTCATACCAACCTATAAGTCAAGGAATTGACATTCAATAATGAACTTTCACTGGCAGACACGTGAAAGTTCGCGTTGACACATGCTGCATGTGCACGTACAATATCAAAAACAAGCCTCACATGAACAAAAACTGTGCAACTCCTGCCGCCCTTCCCTGAAACCGGGTTGGCATTGGAGAATTTGAACCAAGTTTTTACAGCATTGGGGTCAGCCTCATACCGACCTATTATTGTTGTGATTTGACTAATTAAATTTCTTTGTTGCGTTTTTACAAACAATTTTACATTCAGCAGGAATATCTTATTTTAATTGTCATTTATGTCGTTAGCTCAGTGGGTAGAAAGAAACCTTACGAAAAATGCCAAAGAGGTAGGGTTCGATTCCCACTAGAAGTAATTTCCCGTTCTGTGTTTATTTTAAACCTGAAATTAAAATATTGGCAAGGCTTACTCAGCCTTCACAAGAAATGAGAACCTGCCTTTTCGAGAGTTGGGATACCGCCAATTCAACTCAAGAAATTAGCGTAAAACCTGCCTCTTTACCTGTGAAAATGGTGTCCACACTTCCACGGGACATCGCAGTAAAAAGTTGCATATTCAATAGAACAATTTGAAAGAGGATGTGAAAGTTAAGGTACAAAATAATGTAATGAGATGATTTGGCATGTGGTAAGAATGAATGATGATAGACTGACAAAGTATATATACAGAGGTAAAGTGAATGGAAAAAGAGGTAAGGGACGACCGAGAAAAGTATGGAGTGATCAGATTGAGGAGATTGTGTGAAAGAATGGGATGTACAAAGCGTGCGTAAAATAAGAAAATGCATGAAAAAGGTGATGGATATGAATGAATTGAAAGAGGTATGTAAGGATAGGAAGAAATGGAGGCAACTCTGCAGAGGCTCTGGCCACTCTTAGCGGCATGGCGACAGAGTCACAGTTACAATGTCAACAAGCTGTGGGTCCTTCAAAACAGGAATTAGGTATATTCTGTGTGCAACACAAATGTTAAACTCACACGAGATGAAATAAGATTTTAATTATCAGTTCCTTAGTTGTATCAGATACGAAAAAAAATAACTACGAATCTCGGCGCGTCGTCCGTTGCATTTTCCCATAGCGGGGGACCTTCCCACTCCCCCCCATTTAGCCTTGCCTTTGCGCGCACCTTGCACGGGACAAAACCGCGCGTGGGGCAGTTACGGTATGGCCGACATCACCACAAGACATACGCGCGCCGACACACTATGTCAATAGCAACAACAATCGTGAATTAGTGATTCGAATCAGTTCGATGTGGGCTTAATTAATTGGTTACAATCAATTATAATAAAATGTGAAGTGTGTTGAACTAAAATCTAACTATCGATGTGTATGCGATATTATCGATAAGATATTTTAAACTCTAAAGTAAATTATAATCATGTTTTATAAAATAAAAATTTACTTAAAACTGGTTTAAAAGTTTAACGCTTTTTAATGAACAAACGGAAAAAAGGTTCACCTAATTGTTTAAATTTTTATCAGTATACGGTTTCAGGGAAAGCAGTTAGAGTTTGTGTTCATTTGAAGTTTGATTTTTATTTTGTTAATACCCACGCAGCATGTGAAAGCGCAAACTCTTACATGATTTTTTTTTGGGCATTTAAGTATAAAATCTAAATCTAAGCTGCAAAGATATGTATCATTTGAGATTCATATTTAATGCATTCCCACGAGCAGACATGCATAATTTCGCGCTTACACATGCCGCATGTGGACCTACAATATAAAAAACCCAAATGAGGCATGCATGAAGTTTATATCTTAAATGGAAATAATAAATATATCTTTACAACTTGAATTATTATTGAAGTGCCTTTGGGGTGGCTAGTGCCACTAAACAGCCCTCTATAAAATTTTCTAACTATTATTGTTTTTAAAATACACTTTTTTGTTATTTAAAAATGGTTTAACTTTTACTTAAAAAAAAAACAGTGTAATTATAAATTCTGAAACCGTTTTGAAAACATTTTTGAAGCAGTTATTATACTAAACGAAGTATGTATTTTTTAAATACAGTGGTTCATTAATGATATCGATATAATCTGTTCCAGCGGCAATTAAGTATGTAGTAATATCCTTTTTAAACATCAATTAAAATCAAGTCGATACACCGAGATTTCAATTTTACAGTCGACTGGTTTACATTTTGAGAAATTACTCAACATCCTGCTGGACTAAAATTATTCTTTACATTTCTGTACCTTAGAGCATAAACAACGGTAGTCACATTTAGTAAAATGTGCAGGAGATGAGTTTTAGTGAAAATGTGCACTTTTTTAAACTATCATAACTTCTAAACTAGACGAGATATTTTTGATCTATAAAAACTGTTTATCTTCTTTTATCAATATTTAGTTATGTGAAATAATGTATTCCCGCTTAGAGCATGAACAACGTATGTGGAACTTCCGTGGTTTATGCTCGCACTTTTATGTGCATCCCATATTTATTACACTTGATATCTCAGTAACTATAATTCCGAGGACTCCAATATTTTCACCACTTATAGAACAGCTAATTATAAAAAATTCTGCGTCATTAACTCAAAAACGCAAAAAAGTGGATTTCCGTTGTTTATGCTTTAAGGTACAGATTTTAAGTAATCTATAAATAAAAACAGTTTTTTGGGTGAGCATGGTTTCTCCTTGGGTCATATGTAGAAGGTCCTTTACTCCTTTGGAAGATTGGTTGGCTATTGTCATCGTCTTTTCAGGCAAGACTTCATTTGGCGTATCTTAAAAAAATGTTGTATTTACCTATAAAGTAACGTTTAGTTCTAGTGCCTTTGAAAAAATCATTTCGTGTAGATATATATAATAATTTATTCTGGCAGAACCGTCACATAGAAGCTTCAATGCATAAACGCGCCCTTGGGGTGGATAGTGACACTAAACGGAGCTGTATAACATGTTTAATCATAAGTTTTTAAAATGCCAATAAAAGACATAAGAATTTGTCGATAAAAAAATAATATTTAGGAGAAAATCAATCATTACGATTACTGGAATCATTTGTCCGGTTGATAGCTCAGTTGGTAGAGTGATAGTATTCCATGCCGTGAGCTCGGGTTCGAATCCCAACGAGGGCATCATAAATGATTTCCTGTTTCGGTGTTTATTTAAAACCCCAAAATAAAATACCGACTAGGTTTACTCGGCCTTCACAATAAATGAATACCAGTCCACTCGGGAGATGAGAAACCCACTTCAACTGAATTAGTTGACGTAAAGCCGGCACCCTACCTGTAAAAATAATTGACTTTTCACTCGCCACATGCGAAATCCTTCGGGGATGACGCGGAGATAAGTTACACTATATGTGTAGCTTAGTTGCGTTTAATTACGTTTATTAACAAGGTAAATTTATACCTACACCAATCTAAAAAGTATAGAGACAACCAATGTACTCTATTAAGCTCGTAGAGGTTAGGACATATTCATGCCACAAGGTTTCTTACTCGTAAAAGAGAATATCTGAACCGCAAATGAACGCAAACCCTGCAACTCTGTTATCATTTACTGAAGCGTAAGTAAACATAACGTTTTCTTTGCATTGCCTCTCAAGGACCCTAAGCCAGATTTCTCATCGCTGCAGACTGGGTTAACCTTTATGTAGAGTACAAACTTATTGGATAATATTATACTTTTTTGTAGACCATTACGTCAACACCTTTTTATGAAGGGCATTGTACCGAAAACTGTTTTTATAGACAGGTTTTTTTTTGTACGTAAAAAAGGAGCTCATAATTACAACTGCTTCGTTGCTATAATATTTCATTAATTTATTTATGTTCATTTCGCATACGAACGTTGTTGTCGGCTGTCAATTAAAGATTATAAAAAATGCCAGAAAAGCAAAAAGTCTGCCATTGTTGTATGATATATGGTTAGGTTGATTTTTGCGGTGTCTAGCTTTGGTAATCGTGTGTATTTTTGCAATGGGCAGTAAAAAATATTTATTCATCAGCTGTATGCAGGTATTATTATTAAAAGGTTTTTCCAAGTACAATCGTTGCCATCGGTGATAAAGGCAATATTGTTTAATTAAAGACGAGAGAACAGGGATCTATTTATTTTTACAAAATCATAGTTTTTTTCAAATTTCATATATGAGCAAAAATTTCATACCCGAGCCTTCTACACGAGCCTATTTTATAGACTGGTATGAGGCTGACCACCCATTTTGTGGAAAATAGTTCACTTTGACAGGGTTCAGGGAATGTCTGCAAGAGCTGCAAGGCTGAAGTTCTTTGTGATTGGGATTTAATGCTGTTGGTCCACATGCGGCATATGTAAGAGTGAACTTATACGTGTCTGCTTATGGGAATGCATTTAATATGAATCTTAAATGTAATATATCTTTGCAACTTAGATTATAGATGGATAGCCCTGAGTTTTGAAAGCTTAGCTACCGATAAGGTACAATTAGTTTTAAAAAGATTTATTATGTGCTATATCTATATATTTGAAAAAAGGAAAGCCTTTAATGAATTTTTCAGGTTGCATTTAAAATATCCAACTTTTTATCATTTTATGAGCAGTGGACTGGCATTGAAATATGAATATTATTGTTTTTCCAGGTAGATGATTGGAATCAGGAGGGCTTTTCCTCTTCCAAAACATGTAGGTTCTCATTTCTTTCGCAAGGTTACAGAACCTATACGTTACATAAATTTAAGTAAAAAGAATAGTCCAATATACGATATTATTTTCCTTCTAGAATCATGACTTCTTGCTCAGAAAATGATTGCGTAATCGTTGAGCCATCTGCCAGATTAGAACCGTATTGGTGCAAGAGATTAGCGTTACTGGATTTGTTGCTGTGGTCTAAGAGACACTTCCGAACGTTTCGCACATGTCTACGATGAACTTCTTCAGCATGAAAGTGAAGTGAAGAAGATGATGTTGAGGAAACTATCATCCCTGAAATCAACACTCCTTCATCATCAGTGTAAACCTTAAACTCCTTTACAACCGTATTGTTTTTTTCTTGCAAGGACATAATATTCCCTTCGCAATTAAATCCGGTTTTATTCAAAACCAACATCAATCGCTACTTCCTTGCAGCGCCTCACGGCAGAACACAACAATTCAAGCAACACCTCTGCGGCACCCTTCCAGGGTGACATAGTACCCCACGCCTTTCAAGAATTGGGGAACCTCCCGCACAGGATTCCTTAAAAGCAAAACGTAAATCTATATTTTTTTTGGTGGTTTAAAGAAACCTATATATTTTTTTATCATAATATATTTTGAGACTGCATTTTTCTGCCTCTTATAATAATAAATATAAAAAAAAACAAACTCATGAGTATACTTACCATCGGACCGGTTTGTAGACTAGTGGTTAACACTTCTGACTCGTAAATGGAAGGTTGTGGGTTCGAATCCCGGCGGAGCACAAAAAATATACCATTTATATTTTAAAATACGCTCTTCCTTGGGTGAAAACTTCATTTACCTTTACCAATGACCGGTCACAAAAGGTCCATCCAGCCTTACAGCAACTGGGTCTTGCTTGAGAATTTGCGCTTTCTACAGCGACGACCAAGCTTGCAGAGGGCTCTTGAGGTGTGATACACACAAAAACAGCGCTCACCAAATAAATCATCCGAATATTATTATTATTATCTAGTTGTCTCGACGTGTGCCATCGTCTTAACTCTGTACACTCGCCGTTTAGCTAACATTTTTTTGTGGTCGCTAAAATGTAACTTGGAAACCAGATTTAATCTCAAATAACGAAATATTAAATTCCTATAATGAACGCTTTGTTATTGTGATAATGTGGCCATGTTTTTTTCTCGGAACAAAAGAGTCATATCGCCTCTTTAAAGGTAAAACTGAACAAGTGCCGATTCACTTATTTGAGAAATCGTGGATAAAACATTTTATAGAGTGTGAGATTATTATATTATATTCCTTGACTTGTGGGTTGGTATGAGGCTGACCATCCGTACTGTAAAAAATGGTCCACGCTGCCAATGTTCCCTGTTTCAGGGAAGGTCGGCAAGAGTTGCTGGGCTTATGTTCATTTGAGATTGGGTTTTTATATTGTAGGTCCACATGCGACATGTGTTAGCGCGAACTTATACATGTCTGCCTGTGGGAATGCATTTAATATGAATCTTAAATGATGTATATCTTTTCAGCTTAGATTTAGATTTAGATGGAGTGTAACTTATTTTAGTAAGTGAACTAATTATTTATAAGGAAGTGCTCATGATCTACTCGTACTTCTAAACTACAGGTTTTTCATACTCTTGTATTGTTTGCTCTCGTAGAAAATAGGAAAAAATGTGCATTTATCTAAAATACCCATTTAAGCTTAATGTGACTTACTCAGCTTTAACTTCGATATCAATATTTTCAACTTATGATTTTCGCTATGACTTCGGCTATTCCATAATATTGTACTGATTTTATATGAGCGACAACTGGCTTAAGTCTTATCGAGCAGTCGGCTTGCTTGTAATAAACGATTCATTAACCAACTTATTTATTAGATTTTGTAGGGTTTGTGTATTCACACAGTGAAAATTATTTTTAAATTATTTAAAAAATTCAAATGGAAACAAAGTTGTAATTCACTTATTTATTTCTTTTTTGTGCTCGAATATTTTCGCCTAATGAGGCATCTTCAGGAGCAGAATGGTTACAAATATATTTTTATAAAATAATTTTCAAAACAATTTTGTTTTGTTTTGAAAATTGTTTTGTAAAAATATATTTGTAACCATTCTGCTCCTGAAGATGCCTCATTAGGCGAATACGTTTGAGCACAAAAAATAAATAAATAAGTTAATCAAAACTTTGTTTCCATTTGAATTTTTTAAATAATTAAAAATGGACTTTCACTGTGTTAATAAATCCACCCTAAAAAATATAAAATTCATTTTATTTAAAATAAAATTATTTTTTCATAAACGTAGTTTAATTTTCACAATACTATTTTATATGTCGAGCACTTTCGACCGTCAATACTCAGGTCATGCAAAATGGCCATATTGTAAATATTCAAATCCCTCCAGCTTCCCCCCTGCTCATTGCTCCTTTCCGCAATCCGCCATAGCCCAACCCCTTTAATTTTACTTTTATTCTTTGACATGTTGTTGTTATTATTATTATTTGTGTTTTTGTGTTGACTCAATAATTTTATTTGTGCTTTAAACATTTTATTTTTTGACCCTCGGATGTTTGAATTAATTTATTATGTATTATTTTATGTTTTCTTTCTTTATTTTTTTTTAAATTTTTGACTGTTATATTTAATTAAAATTAAGTTCATCTTTATTGTACCTATACCTACCTATTTATTTGAATTTATATAATTTTGATCTATGGTTTGTTCTTAATAATTTTAATTTGACATACATACATCTATAATCTATAATCTAAGTTGCAAGGATATATTCATTTAAAGCTCTCAGATGTAAGCCCACAAACCAACAAGTGTAGTTCGCGCTTACAAATGCTGAATGTGTACTTACAAATAAAATCCAAACCTCAAATGAACATAAGCCCCACAACTTTTGCCGACCTTCCCTGAAACAGGGGTAACATTGGCAAAGTGAACCATTTTTTACAGTATGGGTGGTCAGCCTCATACCAACCTATAAGTCAAGGAATATGAATAAAAAATTACATTTAAATATATAAAAGAACAAAACCTTACAAAGAAATCTATACAAAAAAGACAGAAATTTCCTATGCAAAAAATTTAGCAAATTAATACACCAACATTAGAAATCACCATTGCAGATTAGCCGCCACTTCTTCCTGTCCTTCATCACTCTTGATCATGACCTGAGTATTGAAGGTCGAAAGTGCTCGAGATATAAAATAGTATTGTGAAAATTAAACTACGTTTAAGAAAAAATAATTTTATTTTAAACTTATTTATTGTTTAATATATAGTTTTTTAGCTTTAAAAGTGATTTCGTTACAGTAGATTTTACAATAAATATCAGTATTAATAATTAAGTACTCGTGTGTATTTCTAAGTGATGTTTTATGAAAAATAAAGAAAAAATATTAGTGCCATCCTTGACTCACGAGTGCCGACTAAATGCTGTGACCTACCAAAAAATCCCTGATTATCTGGAATTTCCTATGGTTGACATCACATAGCGGAAGGATATTTTGAATGTTCGGACCTCATTAGTTAACTGTCTGTTTATTCATTGTCGGAGAAAGGAAAATACTTGTTCACTTACTCAACGCTGTTTTAATTATTGTTCATACTTTGATGCCATGACTGAATCAATATATATCCAGCATAACGATTAGCGTGTAATTCATGTAAATTTTATCATTTGATTTGTGGGGAAAGTAGCTATATGTAAATGTGAACGTGTTTCATGAAGAAATTCATATTATTATCGCTAAAATTTGTATTTTGAATGTTTGTGTTATAGGAAAATAAATAATAGCAGGAGCGAATAATCTGTTTAGACAAATGTGAAAGAGGAAAAAAAAAGTTTAAAAAACGAGATTATAAGAATGTCAAATTGATCCGACAGATTATGTTTTTCAGCGTGAATGATTTTTTAAGGGTTTTTACTAAAGACATTATTCCTTGACTTATATGTTGGCATGAGGCTGACCACCCATACTGTAAAAATGGTTCACTTTGCCAATGTCACCCCTGTTGCAGGGAAGGTCGGCAAGAGTTGCAGGGCCTATGTTCATTTGAGATTGGGTTTTTATATTGTAGGTCCACATGCGGCATGTGTGAGCGCGAAATTATGCGTGTCTGCTTGTGGGAATGCATTTAATATGAATCTCAAATGATACATATCTTTGCAACTTAGATTTAGATTTGATTGTAGACATTATATAATTTGGCATATTGTATTATATTTGCGTTTATGTAAACGGGCCTGAAAAATAATATTATGTGTTCTGAGAGATGTCTGGAGTCCATATTATGAGAGAAACAATCACTTTTCCCCTTTTATGTGGTTTTTTAGTCTATTCCTGGGTCTTTGATTTGCACTTTTTTACACTTTAGGCACTTTCTACTCTATGGTCGCTTTTTCCCCATTTCCTGTTCCCTATTTCCAGTTTCCCCATAACCCGGTCGCAATTTTTCATAAAGCGTCATTTTCCCCTTGTGGTCACATGTCAGTTGATTTTACCTTCGAAAATTTGAGTGAATTGACAATATTCCTGGGCAAAAACATTTAAAAGAGTGTTATTTTACCATCTTGTGTCCTTGTGAACAATTAAAAACTAAAACAGGTGATATTGTGGTGGTTAAAAGTTCGCATACATATTTTTGTTGGTTATGCCACGCTGTCATATTTACGAAAAACGTTTTTCGTTATTTTAACGGAGTTTTTACTTTATATAACATCAAAATCAATGTTATGAGTTGTGATAACAATAAAGGGCAACCTCTCGACGAAATCTCACAGGATTCAGGTGATGCGTCACTAAAACGCGGATACGACACTTCGGAATCAGGTCCACCGCCGCGGCGTCAGAAACGGCTGAGGGTTGTCTTGGACCCAAGGATAGATTATCTGGTTTCCCACATCGTGATGCTGACGAACGCAGTTTTCGGTGACTGGCCCGCCAGTTCTATGGAAAATCTCGTTGAATCGGCGGCAGGAAACTCTTCCAGCAACTTCCTCTAACAACCTTCGGGACTGGAAGAGAATGAGGAGGCCCAGGAAGAGCTACTGCTGAGCTTCCAGGAAGCCGCCACAACGGTGGAAGAACCAGCTCACCCCAAGGCCAAGAGCAACAGGGTCGAAGCGCTCCAAAGGCTCCAGCACTTCGACAGTGAAAACTGGGCCGGAGTAAGGTACGCCGAGGTACAGAAAAAGTACCTGGCAGAACCGGCGTTCGTCGACCTGGCAGTGAACGATGAACTTCGCCAGTGCGACGTAAGCTCCCCTATTCAGGCGAGCGGTCGTTTGCAGCCATGTCCCACGCCCTCCTCATCCAGAAAGAGGAGTTCCAGTCTGGGCTTCAGACCTTGGTCAACTGGGGAGCCCGGAGCGACACGACCTTGGCGAGGAAAGCCCTTTTCGAAAAGGTCAAAACGCTGTTCGCTCTGGACTCGCCATACCAGAAAGTCTCGGAAGACACCCTCCAGACGGTATGGGGGAGGCGGACAGAGGCCCTCCAGTTCCGCAGGAAAGCTGTGCTAGGGCATGTTAAGGAAGAGCATGTGAGAGGGGTTAAACAAATTCCCGCCGAATACCGAACACTTGTTTGGCAAAGACAGTCTCACGTCTTTTTTCTCTAGAGTGGGGACCACCGACAAATTGTCAGTGAAGACCCAGTGCCCTCAACCCAGCACCTCATCGAAACCGCACGTTCCAGTACAGAAAAGGAATCAGTTTTTTAGAGGGCAGCAACGACCCACTGCGGAAAGCAATCGAGGCCTTAGAGACGCTCCAAATTTCTCTTCAAGAGAAAAAAGGGCAGGGAATAACACACGGTCAGGAAATCTCAAAGGAGACAGACGGAGGCATCCACGAAAATGACAAGAAACCATTTCGCAGAGGATGCTTGAAGTCCTCCCTACAGGTTTGGACGTCACTCGGAGCACCAAACCACATCCTGAAGATGATAATCGGAGTAAGAATACCTTTCATCTCAATTCCCCCTCTGATATTACCACACAAAAAGACCTTAATGCTATACCAGACGAGTCCTTCACCCGAAATGGACTCTCAAATAAAGGAAATGACCGAATTCGGCGTTATAGAGGCCGCGGAGTCATCTCCCAGCTTCTTATCAAAAATGTTCCTAACACCCAAATCGGACCGTTCCTCGAGAATGATTTTCAACCTGAAATCGTTAAACTTCTTCCTGGACCCGGTTCCGTTCAAACTCATAGCCACTACAAAGTGCCAGAGTTTCTGCAGCCAAACAATTGGTTGTCGAAAATAGACCTATCGCAAGCCTTCTTTCATCTCCCAAGTGCACAGAAACATTGGAGATTTTTGCGACTGGTCTATCGAGGAGAATTACTTCAGATGACAAGTCTGCCCTTTGGCCTTTCATCTGCCCCCAGAATGTTTGCAACCCTTACAAATTGGGTAGCCCAACTACTGAGGCGACGAGGTATTCGGACAATCGTTTATCTCGACGACTTCCTCCTTGCGAGCCAATCCAAGGACGATCTTTGTCGGCAATCGCATCTAGCAGTAGATATCCTACAATCTCTGGGGTGGTATGTAAATCTCCAGAAGTCAGTGCTCTTCCCCACTCAACAATTAGAGTACTTGGGAATCGTTTGGGACACGCACAACAATTGCAAATTCCTTTCTTACCGGAAGCAAGAGGCATTGTGCCACTCACTTCGAGCAATACTGACTTCTCGAAAATGGTCCTTAAAACTGGCGGAAAGTCTCCCAGGAAGACTAAACTTTGCCAGCTTCATGGTCGCCTCCACTGCAGACAATTGCAGATAGCGAGCAGGCCACTGAAGCACCTGTCACCAAGTAGGTCTTTCTTACCGGAAGCAAGAGGCATTGTGCCACTCACTTCGAGCAATACTGACTTCTCGAAAATGGTCCTTAAAACTGGCGGAAAGTCTCCTAGGAAGACTAAACTTTGCCAGCTTCATGGTCGCCTCCACTGCAGACAATTGCAGATAGCGAGCAGGCCACTGAAGCACCTGTCACCAAGTAGGTCTTTCTTACCGGAAGCAAGAGGCATTGTGCCACTCACTTCGAGCAATACTGACTTCTCGAAAATGGTCCTTAAAACTGGCGGAAAGTCTCCTAGGAAGACTAAACTTTGCCAGCTTCATGGTCGCCTCCACTGCAGACAATTGCAGATAGCGAGCAAGCCACTGAAGCACCTGTCACCAAGAGGGTCCATACAAATGACCGAGGACAGCTTACAAGAAATAGAGTGGTGGATAGGGAATGCGAACGAATCAAGTTCCATCCACAGGGAAACCTTCGGACATTTCTTGACAACAGATGCGTCAGACTTAGCTTGGGGAGCAACTCTGGACGACTTGATGCTGTCAGGACAGTGGACCGTTCAACAAAAGAAGTAGCACTCCAACCGAAAAGAGTTGTTCGCTGTTTTTGCAACCCTGCAACGCACAGCGCACGACCTTTCCGGCTCCGAAATTCTGGTACAATCAGACAACACGACAGTAGTCGCCTACATCCGCAAGGAAGGGGGCACCAGATCCAAAACACTCCTAAATCTTACTCGAGATCTGTTGACTCTGGCAGACCAATGGGAAATCTCGCTAACAGCGCAGTACCTACCGGGAAGATACGGAGACGCGGATCACCTATCAAGAGGAAGATCCCCTCCAGAGTGGCATCTCTTACCAACAGCAACGAAGGCCATTTTCAATCATTTCGGAGTACCAGATATAGACCTGTTCGCATCCACCATGGCACACATGAGTTCAACTTACGTGTCCAGAGACTCCACAGACTCATGCGCAATCTTTCAAAACGCCTTCAGTCGGCACTGGCTCTACAATGTGGGTCGGATATTTCCTCCGCCAAACCTTATACCGAGGATCCTGAGGCACCTAAACGGGGCGACCGGAACTTACCTACTCGTGGTCCCGAGGTGGCAGAGGGTCTTCTGGCGTCCAGACTTAATTCGTCGATCACTCGTACCTCCGATGCAAATACCGAACCTGGTGTCAGTACTAATCAACACATCAACAGGCAATCCACCACCCAGGATTCAGGATCTGGAAATGGAAGTGTGGAAAATTGGGACTGGGGACAGTATCTTAAATTCCTGGAACGCGGAAGAGAAAAGACTGTTCCTGTCAGGATGGCGAGCTTCCCCACTCAACACATATAAACCTGCTTGGCAAAGATGGTGCCGCTGGATACTGGCGAATAATACCCATCCCAACACACCATCTCCTAATCAATTGGCAAGGTATCTAGCGCAACTGTTCATTAACGAAAAACTATCATACAGGACTATGCTGGTACACAAGTCAGCCATCGTAACCTTCTGCAACGCAATGATGGAAAATAATCTCAGCTCAGATTTCCTAGTGAAATTAAATTTAAAAACATTAAAAGCACTAGCAATGGTAAAGATCAACCCTCCTAAGTCCCCTGTGTGGAATCGGCAGATAGTGAGAGACTGGCTAGTCAGGAACACTCCTCGATCAGATTCTCTCTATGAAGTTGCGTGTAGAACGGCAATCTTACTTCTGTTATCTTCAGGAAGAAGAGTACACGATCTGACCTTGCTAAATATCACAGAAGGAAACATTCTCGACGAAGGCACATCAATTGTGTTAATTCCATTCTTTAGATCAAAAACAGATACCCTCAAACACCGACAATCTAATCGGAGACTTCTGGAATCCAAGGAACACAACGTCAACCCAGTCTTCTGGATAAGGAAGCTGATTGAACTATCACGCGAAAGGAGATCAGGACAAAATCTTTATAACCTGTTCATCAGCACCCGAGTACAAGTGAAGGCAGCTGCAAGAACAATCATAGGAGGATGGGTAAAGAACACGCTAAAATCAGCAGGAGTAGAGGCCACTCCCGGCAGCACACGTTCAGCGGTCGCATCACTTAATCCATTAGATAACATACTGGAAAGAGGCAACTGGAAAAAGGAAAACACTTTCAGAAAATACTATCAGAAAGAGATGTTGAAACATACAGCTCCAGAAGATCTTTCCCTATTTCAACCAGTTAATATCAAATAAAGACGTCCCCGGTCACCAGGAGATAATAGACAGATCTCTCATAATATGGACTCCAGACATCTCTCAGAACACATAATAGGGGAGTTTTACCTACCATTAAAACTCTTATTATGTTTCTATAGATGTCTGGAGTCCAGGTAACCCCTACCTGGTGTATTATGAGCTTTATGAAAAATTGCGACCGGGTTATGGGGAAACTGGAAATAGGGAACAGGAAATGGGGAAAAAGCGACCATAGAGTAGAAAGTGCCTAAAGTGTAAAAAAGTGCAAATCAAAGACCCAGGAATAGACTAAAAAACCACATAAAAGGGGAAAAGTGATTGTTTCTCTCATAATATGGACTCCAGACATCTATAGAAACATAATAAGAGTTTTAATGGTAGGTAAAACTCCCCTATTATACAATGAAAAAAAAATGGGGTTGAAATGTCGGAGGAAAGTGTAGAATGGGAAGACCGAGGGAATAGTGGATAGACCAAATAGGTGAGATTGCGAAAGAATGGAACCTGCAGAGTGAGAATAAGAGACGAGTATTTATGAGGAAACTGATGAATGTTAAAGAGATGAAAGAAATATGCGAGGACAGAAAAAAGTGGAGACGCATCTGCAGAGGTACCAGCCACCTCTAGTAGAACGATTGCAGAATACAATTCTCTTGCATTCGAGGGGTAGGTTTCTTGTGAAGGCTTGAGTAAAGGATTCCGGTTTGTAATATACACCAAATCGGGAAATCACATCTGAAACTCATTGTAGAGATCGAATACTAGTTGTCTGGCTGTGAATGCAAGCTTTCCACCAACTGATCCATCGACCGGACTAATGAGTAATATTTTTTATTGAATTTCTAATGCTACAATAGAAAAGAAGTGTGCGTAGGAATTCACCTACTTGCACGTGTACGTACTGAACGTTTTGTTCCATTTGCCACAATGTCTAGCAGTGCAATAATGGTTTTCTTCTTTCTTAATTAAAATGTGTTTGTATACATTAATGTATTATTCATTATAATCACTTGGATGAGCGAGCCTTTCACGTTACTGGTCTACACTTGGCGCAGGTCAGTGATGGCGAAGCGTTTCTATTATATCGTAATGGTCCGGGATCACACAACGCAATCGGGTGTGAAATTTATTTTCAGTCAAAAAAAAATTGCTCTCTCCAAAAGATATTTATTGTTCTTTCTAAAACATCCTTTGTTTTTCTTACTATATCTTTCTTCTATAATCTTGTTGCAAAGATATGCTACATTTAAGATTCTTTTAAATTGCATTCTCATAAGCAGACACGTATAACCTCGCGCTTACAAATGCTGCATGTGTAAACCTCAAACTAAACATCTAATAAAAGGCAATATTTTTAGTGTTAATGTCACCGCTGTTTCAAGGAAGGTCGGCAAGAGTTGCAGGGTTTATGCTCATTTGAGATTTGGGTTTTTATGTTGTAAGTTCATATTATGCGGCATATGGAAGCTCAATCTTATACGCATCTGCTTGTGGGCATGCATTTAATATAAATCCTAAATTTAATAAATTTTTGCCACTTAGATTTTGAACATTAAAAAAATATACCGAAGAGGCGTTCGTGTTTTAATGCAATTAAGATTCAAGTAAAATAAAATCAAAATATAATAACGCTTTTTTATGAGTTTTTTTTGTGAAATCAGGCAGAGTTTACTATCACTTTTTACCTGTAGATGATGGCGTATTTGTTTTTCTTATTTTTTTCTAAAGATGAGTAGAAATCACTTTGACTGATGACTGATTTGTGAATAGTGGTCGCAGTCTGCCTTTCGAGCGGACGTACATACATAATGCTACTTCAACATGTGCATCTATAATCTATAATGATCTAAGCTGCAAAGATATGTTAACATCTAAGGCGTGTTATAAAGCTAAATCTGCCGTTTTTGTTTCTTACACTTTATGGTCTTAGCAAAATAATTACAGTAATGAAAAAAATCAAGCATGTTTATTAATTTTTTATCTTAATTATACAGCTTAAACAAAATATATAGCTTATGAATTGCCACCACAAAAAAATATTTAAGAAAACGCGTTTTTTTTACATTTTTAGCTTTTTTTTCGTGTGTGCTGTATATAAGAATTATTTTTTTGCTTTTTAATTACAGAACTATACATTGTTTAGGTTCCGTACTTATCATTTTTTTATGTCAATAGTTTTTGAGTAAATATGGAAAAACTGAAACTACTAAATGAATTAAATTTTAATTAAATCAAAGATCACAGTTTTTCTAGGATAATTTCAGGTGTACAAAAAAATGCAATGAAATAATTCTTGATGTGTGTATAGCAATTTTTGTCGTAGGTATTATTGGATTAATTTATGACGTCAGTCCAAGTTGGTTATACATACGTGTGGTTTGTGTGCTTTTCGTTTCCCTAAACTACAAGGAGGAATAAAAATATTATTAAAAACCAACGAAGAATCCGGTCGACAGCTCAGTTGGTAGAATGCCGAGAGCTCGGGTTTGATACCCACCGAGGGTATGAGAAATGATTTTCTGTATCGGTGTTTTATTTCCAAACCCAAAATGAAACACCGGCTGGGATTTTTCAGTCTTCACAAGAAAGGAGTAGGTACCAGCCCCTTCGGGAGCTGGAAACTTCCCATTTCAACTGAAGTGCTTAGCGTAAGGCTTACCACCAACCTGTAATTATGATAAGGTTCCTCTCACCAAATTCGGCAAGAAGTTACACTATATGTGTGGCTTAGTTTCGTTGCGTTACGAGATTGTTTCTGTCTGCAACATGCCTCGATTGCACTTTCAAGCTAACGTGTTATACAAATACAAGATTTAAATAGTAACACTAAGTGTTTGCTTAGTGTAGAATTTGAATAGAAAATATGTGAAACGGCGTAGTCGTTACTGCCCACGTTATATAATTTGTATAGTAGAAAACAATCAATAATTTAATTAAAATATCCATAAAGAAAAACAGTTTTTCTTTAATCTTACAAATGACTATAAGGAAAACAATTTGTTTATATTTAAAAACTGTTTTATTTACAATTTTTGTATTGATTATAATTAATTACAAATGCTTTCGTTCCTCAGAACATCTTCAGGTAAACTAAAATTGATAACAAAGCAAGTATAAAATATCGTTTTTCTTTATTCGAGAAACTGATTTATTTTCACTTATTACTACTAAAAATACTTAAAAATGGTTCACTTTGCCAATGTCACCCCTGTTTCAGGGAAGGTCGGCAAAAGTTGTGGGGCTTATGTTCATTTGAGGTTTGGATTTTATTTGTAAGTACACATTCAGCATTTGTAAGCGCGAACTACACTTGTTGGTTTGTGGGCATACATCTGAGAGCTTTAAATGAATATATCCTTGCAACTTAGATTATAGATTATACTACTTATTGTAAAGGTTACAGATCACAATAACTATTAGTGAATATAAAGCAGTGTTTCAAAGTAAGAAAAAAAGTTTTTTCAGGATAGTTATTAGTTATATTAATAATTAAATTTCACAGTTTGAATTTGTCCGGTCGATAGTTCAGTTGGTAGAGTGCTTGCATTCCATGCCGAGAGTTCCGGTTCGAATCCCATCGAGGGTATCAGAAATGATTTCCGTTTCGGTGTTTATTTCAAATCCAAAATAAAATACCGGCAAGGCTTACTCAGCCTTTACAAGAAATGAGTAAGCAATTTTAAGTAATTTAAGTAATTTTTGAAAGAGATGATGAAAATATGAATTATGAATTTAAAATTAATGGAATGAATGTTGATGTTGTAAATGAGTTTGTATATTTGGGAAGTAAGTTTGAAAAAGATGGAAGAATGGCCGGTGAATTTGAAAGAAGAATAATGAAAGGCAGGTGTGTACTGGGTGCGACCGCTTGCATCGCCAGGAACCAAAATCTCTCAAAAAATGTTAGATTGGCGGTGCACGGTGGTATACTAGTGCCAACCTTGATGTATGGAAGTGAAGCCTGGACGGTGAGTGAAAGGGAAATTAGTAAAGTCCATACAGTAGAAATGGACTATCTAAGAAGTATGATTGGGAAAAAACGAAGTGACAGGGTGAGGAATGATTTTGTAAGAGAAGAATGTGGTGTAAGGGAAAGTGTGAAAGTGAAGATTAAAAGAAGTATGTTAAGATGGTTCGGGCATTTGGAGAGAATGAGTGATGAAAGATTGACGAAGAAAGTATATGTTGCTAGAATAGATGGATGTCGTGGTAGAGGAAGACCGAGAAAAGTATGGAAGGATCAAATTTCAGAAATAGCGAATGAATGGGATATCCAGAGTCATAATAAAAGGAGGACTTGTATGAAAAAGGTTATGACTCTGGATGAAATGAAAGAAGTATGCAAGGACAGGAAGAAGTGGCGGCTAATCTGCAATGTTGATTTTTAATGTTGGTGTATTCATTTGCTACATTTTTTTTTGCATAGGAAATTTTTGACTTTTTTTGTATAGATTTCTTTGTAAGGTTTTGTTCTTTTTTATATTTAAATGTAATTTATTATTCATATTCCTTGACTTATAGGTTGGTATGAGGCTGACCACCCATACTGTAAAAAATGGTTCACTTTGCCAATGTCACCCCTGTTTCAGGGAAGGTCGGCAAAAGTTGTGGGGCTTATGTTCATTTGAGGTTTGGATTTTATTTGTATGTACACATTCAGCATTTGTAAGCGCGAACTACACTTGTTGGTTTGTGGGCATACATCTGAGAGCTTTAAATGAATATATCCTTGCAACTTAGATTATAGATTATAGATTATTATAGTACCAGTCCCCTCGGCAGCTGGGAAACCCTCACTTCAACTGAAGTGGTTGGCTTAACGGCCTTAAAAATAAATAGGGTCACTCGCCTCATGCGACCCCTTCAGGCAGAAAGCAGCTAGAAGTTACACTATGTGTTAGGCATAGTTGCGTAATACACAAACAATACTATTATAGAGCAAAATCTGATAAATATTTCTAACCTTTCGTATACGTTTTCCTCTCTTTCTCTGTTTGACCATTACGGTAACTATTTAATTATGATCAATCCATTTTATGTATTTTTTTATTGCTTTTAATTTCTATGTTTTCGATTTCTACGCAGTATTATCAGATTTAGATAAACGAAAGCCCACTGAGCTGCACATAAGTATGTACATTTTCTTGCCGCGTTATTCCCTAAGCGGTCGCATGGAACCTGTTTATTTTTATAGGTAAAGGAGCCGGCCTTCCGCCAACCACTTCACTTGAAGTACTCGCGAAGGGGAACGCTTTCATTTCCTGCGAAGGCTGAGTAAATCTTGCCGGGACTTTGGTTTTCCACTTGTAATGGGAAAAAAAAATTTCGGAGCTTGAACTTAGGCTCTCTGGTTTTGAACGCACGTATTCTAACAACTAAGCCGCACAGGTCTTTAGTCTAGTGGTTAACATTTCGGACTCGTGATAGGAAGGTAGTGGGTTGGAATCCCGGTGGGGGACGACTACATATTTCGTTTTCAAATATGCTCTTCGCTGGGTTGAAAAATTCATGTACCTTTACCAAAGATCCATCCAGCCTTACACCAACTGAATTGGCGCTTTCTATAGCGACGACCAAGCTCGCAGAGGGCTCTTGAATTGGGATTCACACAAAACAGCGCTAACCAAATAAATCATACTATTAATATTATTATTTAAGCATCGTATGCCTTTGGCTCATTAAAACCACCTTTGCGATCTTGTAATTAAAAATATTTATAACCTTTCATTAGATATCATTCATACATTTTTCTCATGGGCAATCATTTGGAAAAAATGTAAGAGTGTATCTACCTACATACCTACATACATAGGTACATCGTTTATTTTCTTATGATTCCTTCCTACCATCACAATGCCAGAGCAGAGTTTCTAGTATTGTTATAATTTCTCCGAAGGCATTTTGCCGTATAAAGATATTTCATATTTACGCGGGAAAATGAGGATGAAGCGTTACACACACACACACACACACACACACACACACACCAGTATAAAATAGTTATAGCTTTTTTTTTTTTAATCACTAGGTATAGTAAAAATATGTAAAAAAAACTTTTACCACTTTATTGATATACCTCATCATTTTAAAAACCTGGTCGTAATTGCCGTCTGTAACTGTAACTCTGTGGCTATTCCGCTAAGGGTGGTCAGAGCCTGTTCAGAAATGCCTCAATTTTATCATATCCTACCACTTTCAATTCATTCATGTACGTCAGCTTTTTCATGCATTGTTTCTATTACATTCATTCTGCGTATCATTCACAATTTCACCATTTTTATCAAGCCATACTGTTTTTGGTTTTCCATTCCGTCTTTTGCCCTTCCAATTTCATCTGCAATTACACTCGCAATCAGTCTTTCATCACACACATTTAACATGTCCGAACCATCTCATAACATTCTTATCTGCCTTTACTTTCGCATCCTCTCTCAGCTCGCATTTGTCTTTTACCCAATCGCTACGCCACTAACGCTACTAATCTGCACATGTAGCGTAATGCGTTTTCCCCGAAGGCGTCGGAACCTTTTTATTTTTACAAGTAACGGGGCCGGCCTTACGCCAACCTCTTCAGTTGAAGTGGTGGTTTCCCTGCGCTCCCGAGGGGCTGGTACTCGTTTCTTGTGAACACTGAGTAAACTTTGCCGTTATTTTTTTTTGGGTTTTCGGAAATCGAAGACCGAAAACCATATGGCTTGACATAAAAGATGAAATTGTGAATGATAAACAGGCTCTGACTACCCCTAGCGGAATAGCGACAGAGTTACAGTTACAGACAGGTTTTTAAAATGATAAGGCATATCAGTAAAGTGGTAAAACACCGAAACGGGAAATCCTTTCTGACACCCTCGGTAGGATTCAAACCTGAG
The DNA here is from genome assembly GCA_951799405.1 of Agapetus fuscipes. Lineage (NCBI taxonomy): Eukaryota > Metazoa > Arthropoda > Insecta > Trichoptera > Glossosomatidae > Agapetus > Agapetus fuscipes. Next base: position 27,363,205 of record OX637332.1, read on the forward strand.
CTCTCGGCTTGGAATGCAAGCACTCAACCAACTGAGCAATCGACCGGACTCAATCCCTTGCTTTTATTGCACTATCTGATTTTAGCAATTTTTTTTACATGTCTTAACTATACAATGAATGTAGACGTGATGGTAGGATTTAATGGCAATTATTGGCATACATACGTAATGCGAAAGTGTCACAATTTTCTGCGACTATCTTTTAGCATCATCGGGTTACCATAGGCCTGGACGGTGAATGAAAGTGAAATTAGTAAAGTCCATACTGTTGAAATGGACTTTCTAAGAAGTATGATTGGGAAAAAACGGAGTGACAGGGTGAGGAATGATTTTGTAAGAAAATAATGTTTTGCAAAAGAAAGTGTGAAAGTGAAGATTAAAAGAAGTTTGTTAAGATGGTTTGGGCATATGGAGAGAATGAATGAGGAAAGACTGACGAAGAAAGTATATGTTGGTAGAATAGATGGATGTCGTGGTAGAGGAAGACCGAGAAAGGTATGGATGGACCAAATATCCGAAATTGCGAATGAATGGAATATCCAGAGTCATAATAAAAGAAGAGCTTGTATGAAGAAGGTTATGACTCTGGAGGAAATGAAAGAAGTATGCAAGGATAGAAAGAAATGGCGGTTGATCTGTGATGTTGGCGGCTAGGGTTTGTTTAAGTGAAATTGGTTTTGTGATATAGTTTTTTTTTTTTTATGTCCATGTATATATTGTTATTTATTGATTTAAAAAATGTAATTTGTCATGTATGTTCCTTGACTTATAGGTTGTTATGCGGCTGACCACCCATAATATAAAAAATTGGTTCACTTTGCCAATGTCACCCCTGTTTCAGGGAAGGACGGCAAGAGTTGCAAGGCTTATGTTCATTTGAGATTGGGTTTTTATATTGTAGGTCCACATGCGGCATGTGTTGGCGCGAAATTGTACATGTCTGCTTGTGGGAATGCATTTAATTTAAATCTTAAATGATATATATCTTTGCAGCTTAGATTAGATTAGATTAGGGTTATGTTACACCATCTCGCGAGCGTGATAACATTGATGCTTACGCTTACTTAAATGTGCCTGTGATCGTATCGATTTTTGTTATTAGACTTATACAATATACAGTGCTATTCTTAGACATTTTGGTCGTCCGTTGAGCCCACGCTTAGACAAACTAATGATGCCCTGGGCTGGAAGTCTCATCACCACGGTCAGTCTTACCTACCGAATTTTGGTTTTATTTGTATGAAAACTAATCAGCTGTTCACTTGCGGCCATCTTGGATTGACAGGTCTTCATACAAATGCATCATTAGTTTGTCAAATCGTGGGCTCAACGGACGACTAAAATGTTTAAGAATAGCACCAATAGACTTGAATTCCCCACATATTTTAACCAAGATTTTCGCATGTTTGGCATATTTATTTGTAATTGTGGGTAATATTTCATATGGATGGTCACGTGTTGCACCCCCCGCGTGACTACGCTGAAAGAAAACTTTATCATTATTGTATTATGTTGGTATGAGGCTGACCACTCATACTGTAAAGACGGTTCACTTGGACAATGCCACTCCTGAATCAGGAAGGGTCGGCAAGGGTTCTTCTGTTGATATGAGATTTGGGTTTTTATATTGTAAGTTCGCATGCGGCATGTGTCTGCTCGTAGGAATACATTCAATACGAATCTTAAATTATATTTTTTTATGGTTTGTGTATTACCCCTGTGAGAATTCATATTTGATCCTAATATTTTTTTTAGTACTAAAACAAGATCTTAAATGTTAATACATTTTCGGAGCTTAGGCATTCAAACTTTCGTTTTGAATGCTGGAGAGACGTTTTCCGGGATCTGTTGCCGTGGTCTATGGGACCTTGAGCTTCTGGACGTTTCGTCCATGTAAAGAAGCCCATCGTAGACGTAGGCGAAACGTTCGGAAGCTCCAGCACCCACAGACCACGTCAACAGATCCCGGAAATATCTCTTCAGCATCATCAGCCGACCGTGTAAGCCTGAAACTCTTTTTCATTTTTAATATTTTTTTTGAAAAAAATTATACATTTTTCTGGCATTTGTTTTCCTCGATGCAGTGCACGCGCCTGCCGTGCAAATAGAGTGCACACTCAGTCCTGGATTCATCGCAAGACGATTGTGTGTGTTTTTTTGTTGTCGTAAAGTTTTCTTTGTTCTGTTGTGTTTTTAGGTTCGGATAGACTTCAAATAAAAAAAAACTGGTCTTCTTTTTGGATATTTATTTACACCTAATTTATTTTACAATTTATTTTTAACACTTGTAGCTATTAGGTATATAAAATTTAATCTATAGAGATATATAAAATACCTATTAAAAATGATCAACAGCATTAAAACAAATTATTGTTGGACACAGGAAAAACACTGAAAGATAGAGTGAGAAACGAATGGGTTCTAAATGAATGCGGAGTAAAAGAAAACGTGAAAGTGAAAGTTCAAAGAAGTGTGATGCGATGGTTTGGACATATTGAAAGGATGAGTGAAGACCGACTGACAAAAAGAGTGTATAAAGGGAATGTAATAGGTAAGCGTGGAAGGGGAAGACCTAGGAAACAATGGATTGATCAGATAAATGAGATTGCGAATGAATGGAATCTACAGAGTGGAAACAAGAGAAGAGCATGCATGAAAAGAGTGATGAAATTAGATGAGATGAAAGAAGTATGCAAGGACAGAGTCAAGTGGAGGCACTTGTGTGGAGGTACTGGCCACCCCTAGAGGAAAGGCGGCAGGATACAAGACAAGACAAGACAAGTTGTAAATCTTTGTAACTGAGTGTTCTTACAGTAATACTGTTATATGTAGTAAAAGTGAATCAAATTAAAATAAGTTTTGCACTGCAAAAGAGATATTTATAACAATATAAACTCATAATCCAACAGTAGCAACTCAACTTTATTTCACAGTTCAGCACCTCACACTTGTTCTTCAATCCAAGGCGAATATCTATCTACTCACCTGCACCCAAATTTGCGCCTTATATACCCACAGAAACAGAAGTCTCTAGGGACCACTTTGCCAGAACACTCTCGACCGCTCTGACAGCTTCGAGAGTACATTATTATTTCATTTCTAGATTTCTTAAGCCTATGATGTACACCTACGATGTAGACCTATATTAATCTACTATTTACATAACAGTACATTTTCTTCTGCGATTGCTTCTGAAATGCATTTATTCGATACGAATGCATCGCTAACGAGGCGAGATGCGCGCCCCGTGTTCCAGTTCTCTCAGTCACGCGATAAAAAATGTTGAGGTGTGGTCTATTTCCTCCGCAAAACTAGACTCGAATCTAGAAAATAATTACACGTTTTAATTATATTTGTGCTTATTTGCTTTCGCAGCGAACCCCGATACGGCCAACTTCGCCGTACAAAATTGCACACTTTATTATTGGTTCAACCTTTTTCACTGCTTTTCGCGTTGATTTTACCGGACATCGTTGATCATCGTAGGGTTTTTTTCTTCATAAAATAGATTTGTTGAAGAGGAAAGAAGAGGAATGCGATTCGCCAACATATTTTGCCTGACTGGAAACAGGTATGAACGTTAAGAACTAATAATTCATTATTATACATTTTTAAAGAATTATTAATTAATAATTACCCAATGACATCTGTTGAATCAGGGTCGAAGTTATTGTCGATAGGACATGACGCAGGAGGAGTTCGAACCAACGTAAGTGTCAACGCATTATCCCCTCGACCATCTTAGCGACATCTTTTTCATAAATTCAAGACGTCTATAATCTACGTATAGTCTGATTGATTGGATTCAATTTAGTATGTCAATTTATTGAACATCATTTTTCAATTTGTTTTACATAGTTGCAACGCAACTAAGCTTCACTCTATAGTGCAACTTCCTGTTGCGTTGCCCTCGAAGAGGTTGCATTTGGCGAGTGAAATTTCAGGTCTTACGCCAACCACTGCATTTGAAGTGGGGGTTTTCCAGCTTCCGAGGCGGCTGGTGCTCATTTATTGTACAGGATAAGAAAACCTTGTCGGAATTTTATTTAAAATCCAAATCAGGAAAACATTTCTTGTACAGTCGGTGAGAACTGACCCTACTCTCAGCATAAATGCAAGCATTATATCAAATGACTTATAAACCAGACTATTGTCTTCTTCTTATACAGCCATCTCCATCCACTGCTTGACATAGGCCTCCCCCATATCTCTCCATCCATCTCTGTCTGGCGCTTTTTGAATCCAGTCTCCAGCAAGCCTTCTTATATCATCCGACCATCTCGTGGGAGGTCTCCCTCTGCTTCTCTTATCTTCCCGAGGTCTCCACTCTACCAATCTCTTCGTGGTTCATCTCTGGTCGGCGGTTCTAGCAACATGCCCCGCAAAGGACCAACATTGTTTAATTGTTGTACCTACAATTGTGACAATATTTTCAACAGCCTTAGTTTCAAGAAAATCCTGATTGATGCAAAGCCAGTCAGTAATTAAGTGTCTCTTTTACTCTGTATAGTGTATAGCATTACTGTCCAAGAATTCACAGACGTGCCGCGTAAGGTATCAACTTACTGGTTCTGTCTGTATTAGGTACCAGATTATAGCTAAACTCTATAGTCATTTTCTTAAGCGGCTCGCCGGCTTCCAGCCCGATATCCAGCAGTTCGATATAGGCAAGTACTGAAGACTAGTTTTTTATAGCGGATAACTCGTTAAAAGTAAAAGTTTTATGCAGACAAGTATCGGAATCGGTATCTGGTTGGATTTATTGGTGCGTATACTTGGTTGCTGTTGCGAGCCTGTTGGTTGGACGTCGTCAAACAACTATACACGCACACAAATAATAATTATAAAACGGCATTATAACTTTATTATCAATTATAATATTACAGTATTCAAGCGGTGAAGCGTAAAACAAACAGTGTTTTTAACACTGCTTCATTTAGAGACGTTTTTTTCCTATTTCAGAGAATCTCTTTCTCCCTATTAAATTAAATGTTCAACTTGAACATGTGAGTAACCTGTGAGTTCATCGTTAAATCTAAATTGCTATCGCATTCTTTTCAATTTTATAAAGAAATGTAGGTAAGAAAAAAAAAGTTTTTCTTTACTCGTGACACTGTTTATTTTCAATGTATATTCTAAAACATATACTAGCGTTTTCCGTCCTCAAATCATCATCAGGGATACACAATTTGAAAATACAACACATTTTTTTTTTAGATTCAGTTATTTTATGCTTTTTATTACTTGTATTCCTTGACTTATAGGCTGGTATGAAGCCGACCACCCATGTGTAAAAAATATCGGTGCCAATGTCACCCTTGTTTCAGGGTAGGTCGCGCCGAAGTTACAGGTCTTATGTTAATTTGAGGTTTGGATTTTTATTTGTAAGTACACATGAAGCATTTTTTAAGCGTTAACTTACATGTGTCTGTTTGTGGGAATGCATTGAATATGAATTTTAAATGACAATATATCTTTGCAACTTAGATTATAGATTATTAAAGACAGCTGGAGTGAAGTTTTCCGGGATCTGTTGCCGTGGTCTGTGGGAGCTGGAGCTTCCGGACGTTTCGCCCATTTCTACGATGGGCTTCTTCAGCGTGAAGTATGATGATGATGAAGATCTTGATGAGAACTGTGATGATCATCATACTTCACGCTGAAGAAGCCCATCGTAGAAATGGGCGAAACGTCCGGAAGCTCCAGCTCCCACAGACCACGGCAACAGATCCCGGAAAACTTCACTCCAGCATCATCAGCCGGCCGTGTAAGCCTAAATCTCTTATTAAAGACAGCTCTTAATTGGTTTTAAACCGCAGAAGCATATTAAGTAAGGGTGACGTCACAGGTAGGTTTATGGATATACATTTGGTTGATTTCTTTTAAAAAGCGTCGTTTTCACTAGAATTTACTCTCAAGGGCCCTATATTCCCGGTATGACCTTTCACATAGGTGTGTCTTCAGCTTCCTCCTGAAGCTTGCCCTGTCCTGTTCTGTCTTCACCTCAACCGGCAACTCGTTCCAAGCCATTGGGCCCGAAACTGAGAAAGCACGATCACCTAAGTTGGTTGAGGTCAGCCTTGCAGAGCCTAGAGAGGATAGCCTTCTTTGTACTCGTAAATAGTTACGCAAACTAATTAGCATACTCTCTCCTATCAATTCGGCCAGGTGAAGTATTTTTTTTTTACTATATTCGTCAAGGGTCACAACCCTCAGTAATGAGGAATCGGATTTAGAAGAAGAATATTCATCTTACAGCTTTGGTGCATTTTTAAGATTAGATATAAAAAATACTATCTTATCTAATCTAAGTTGCAAAGATATCTTGCATTGGAGATTCACATTACATGCATTTTCACAACCAGACACGTACAAGTTCGCATATGAACCTACAACGTAAAAACCAAATCTCAAATGGACATACTTCCTGCAACTCTTGCCGTCCTTCCCTGAGACAGGGGTGACAAGGGAAAATAATAGGAATAACAGGAAAAATAATAATTAACTAAAAATAAAAACAACTTTACGAATACACATAACGTATTATAGTGGCTAAAACAAAAATTATTTTTGAGAAGATCTGACATTTGCTACAGTCATGGTAGAAACATTAGAGCGTTGATAATTCATTTAGTTGCTACTTAATATTAAATGTTAAAATTATATTCGCGCTTATGTAAATGTCTTCTAATTTTGTCTGTCTCACATGCAAAATCTGCTTTAGCTTTGCTGAAACAATCCTCATAGATTATAATATTGGCAGTGGTTAAAATATTACTTCAATCACTGTAAATTTATTTATTTGTTATGCGCCATTTTGTGAAAGACATAAACTGAAAGATGACTACAGTCACGTGCATGGTGTAATTGATTCCTTCTTAAAAAATGAAATTATCTTACGTATAAGTCAAGGAAAACCCTTGGTATTAATCTAATCTTATCTAATCGAAGTTGCAAAGATAAGTAACATTGGGGATTCACATTACATGCATTCTCACAAGCAGATACGGTACAAGTTCGCGCTTGCGCATGCCACATGTGATCCTTAAATATAAAAAAAATAAATTAGGCTGATTTATTTGGTGAGCGCTTTTTGTGTGTGTATCACACCTCAAGAGCCCTCTGCGAGCTTGGTCGTCGCTGTAGAAAGCGCTAGTTCTCAAGCAAGACCCAGGTTGTTGTAATGCTGGATGGACCTTTTGATGACCGGTCTTTGGTAAAGGTTTATGAATTTATCAACCCAGCGAAGAGAAAATTTGAAAATAGAAATGGTAAATTTTTGTGCTCCACCGGGATTCGAACCCACAATCTTCCATTCACAACCAGAACCTACAACATAAAAACCAAAATCTCAAATGGACATACACCCTGCAACTCCTGCCGACCTTCCCTGAAACAGGGGTGACATTGGCAAAATGAACCATTTTCTACAGCATGGGTGGTCAGCCGCATACCAGCCTATAAATAATGTATTAATATTAGAAAAACCACATAACCCGCCTGGTATTCGTGCTTTGTTTTGACGGCGTACTATGAGGTTTATTACGGTGTGAATGCAGGTTTACACATCTATTTTTCGAATGAAACAATCGTCATAATGCGAACTAATTCCGTGCGAATCTGTTAGAAATTTCTTCCATTATTGCGCTGTTTATGGAGGAGAGCCACTTAGACCGAAATCTTCAAATCGTTTAAGGTAATAACGATAGGCCGTAGATTTGTGCAAAATGTAAACCAAAAAAATATGTAAATAGAATGAATCGTTTTAAAAATTCTAAATTAAGTCCACTTATTTTGTGTCGATCCTATTGTACTATTACATTTTTACAATGGACCTATTTGTTAAAGTACTATCATTCACGTTTTGTTTTGTAAATCATTAATGAATGGAACTACATCTACTTGTAACCGTCTATTTTTTTCGAGATTTTTATTCGAATAATTTTTCTCTGACTCTCACATCTAGAGAAGTCCTTTGTATGTATTTATTTTTATTTTTCTAGACTCAATATTTTCAGCTTTTACAGTATCAACCTAAAAAATAAAAGTGACCGGTCGATAGCTCAGTTGGTAGAGTGCTTGCCTTCTACCCCGTGAGCTCGGGTTCGAATCCCACCGAGGAGGGTGTCAGAAATGATTTCCTATTTCGGTGTTTATTTCAAACCCCATAATAAAAATACCGGCAAGGTTTACTCAGCCTTCACAAGAAATGAGTACCAGCCCCCTCGGGAGCTGGGAAACCCCCACTTCAACTGAAGTGGTTGGCGTAAGGCCGGCCCCCTTACCTGTAAAAATAAATAGGTTCAACTCGCCACATGCGACCCCTTCGGGAATAACGCGGCAAGAAGTTACACTATATGTGTAGCTTTTTTGCGAGGGATACATTTGCTAAAGTCATGCCTGAAACCATGGATGAAGTCTGAAACATCAAACTCAGTTAATAGAGTGCCAGCATTCTAAGCCGAAGAGCCCGTGTTCGAAGCCCACCGAGGGTGTCAGAAATGAATTATGTTTATTAGATCCAGCCTCCTCTGAAGTTACGCCAACGTCTTTAACTGAAGTGGATGGAGTAAAGCCGGTCCCCTTACCTGTAAAAATAGAAGAACCTGTAAAAATAGCAATATAAGTAGCTTAGTCACGTTTCTCTGATACTAAAACTATAAAGTGTAAGAAACCTATTTGCTTGAAAAAAAAAGCGTCAATTTTAGGGAAGCGCCGACTTATTAAACGGTGCTGTTCTTAGACATTTTAGTCGTCCGTTGAGCCCACGCTTTGACAAAGTAATGATGCATTTGTATGAAGATCTGTCAATCCAAGATGGCCGCAAGTGAACAGCTGATTAGTCTTCATACACATATTACCAAAATGCGGTAGGTAAGAATGACCGTGGTGATGAGACTTCCAGCCCAGGCATCATTAGTTTGTCACAGTGTGGGCTTCACGGACGACCAGAATGTCTAAGAATAGCACTGAAAGAGGCTATCTATCCTACCTACTTGTACGTTTTTACGCGTCTTTTTTTTGTACAAATTTTCGGTGTACCGTTTAATTTCAAATTGAAAATTAGTATAACGCTTAAGCGCTAATTATTACGATTAAGAGCACAATTACAACAATCACACAAAAAAGAGTTCGCGCCGCCCGATTGTTGTATGGCCGCAGACAAAGCCCCGTAGCCTACTTGCCGCGCCTGGGAAGCATGGCGCTGACTTACATAGACCTTGCTCTTCATATCACTTCTGCATGTCGTCTCTTAAATTCCCATATGTGAGCTACTCATTTTTCTTCAAAGAAAGGTGTGTTTTTTTTTGCAAACAATAAAATATCTAAAATAAAGCTATTTTTTGTTTAACGTAGTTTATTTTCACAATAATATTTAATATATCGAGTACTTTCGACCTTCAATATTCAGGCCAATATCAAGAGTGATGTATAAAAAATTAAAATTATTAAGAACAAACCATAGATCAAAATTATATAAATTCAAATAAATATAATAGAAAGTACTCGAGATATTAAATATTATTGTGAAAATAAACTACGTTAAACAAAAAATAGCTTTATTTTAAAAAAAATAATTTTCACTGTGTGAATACACAAACCCTACAAAATCTAATAAAATATCTGTGTTTTAGTTTGACCTCTTAGTCAACGTCTTTAAGAGATGTCTTATCTGAGTGATTTCCAAAATGATCCAGTTGGGCCTCTAGGGGTCCAGAGGATAATCAACGGGGGTCTACATTGGCGTGGCATAAAATAGGAGTCCACTAGTTGTAAGAGGAGGTCCACGGAAAATTACTAAAACCCGTACGTCTCTCTCCGACAGCGATGGTTTAGTTGGGATTTTTTTTTTGAAAAAATCCATGTAAAAAGACCGATCCGTAGTCCAGTGGTAACACTTTGAACTCGTGAATGGAAGGTTGTTGGTTCGAATCCCGGCGAAGCACAAAAAATAGACCATTTATATCTTCAAATTTGCTATTCGCTGGGTTTAAATATTCATAAACCTTGACCAAAGATCGGTCATCAAAAGGTCCATCCAGCCTTACAGCAACTGGGTCTTGCTTGAGAAATGGCGTTTTCTATAGCGACGACAAAGAACGCAAAAGGCTCTTGTAGTGTGATTCACACTAAAACAGCGCTTACCAAATAAATCATCCTACTATTTTTATTATTAAAAGAAATAGACTATAAACTGAAAGAGGATGTGAAAGTTAAGCTACCAAAGAATGTGATGAGATGGTTTGGGCGTGTGGATAGAATGAATGATGATAGACTAACAAAGTGTGTTTGTACAGAGGAAGTGTGAAAAGAAAAAGAGGTAAGGGACGACCGAGAAAAGAATGGAGTGATCAGATTGAGGAAATCGTGAAAGAATGGGATATACAGAGTGATTGTAAAAGAAGAAAATGTTTGAAAAAGGGGATGGATATGAATGAATTGAGAAAGGTATGTAATGAAAGAAAGAAATAAGGGCTGCTCTTCAGAGGCCCCTAGCGTAATGGGGACAGAGACACAGCTACAGTTACAGTTTTATTACCTCCAAAAAAACGTGCAAATTTGTAGAGTTTTTTTTTCTTGGAAACATATGCTCAACAAATCGTTTGAACTAGTTACCTACACCATAAATATGATTTGCAAGTTCTCTGTTGTCACATTGTACCTGCGTGTTTCTCGGTGCACTGCAGATTCGCGTGTGCACTAAATACATAGCATCATGACGCTCGCCGAACAACTTTTTGCTCAGCAATCGGAGAAATGTCTTCGCGCTCGTCAGTTCGGTTGTTTTCTGCTACCACAGGGCCAATGGCCGGCGATGAAAATATTTATTATACAATAATATTATCGGAATTTTGTGTAATTGGCTTCGGGGGAAGAATTGTCAGGTTTTTACTGGAGAGTGTATTGCCGTGGTCTATCGGAGCTTCTGGACTTTTCGCCCATGTCTGCGATAGGCTTCTTTTTTTTTTTTTTTTTTTTTTTTTTATAATTTTTTTAAAAAATAGATTTGTGAAGAGGAATGCAATTCACCAACCTATTCTACCTGGCCAGAAACAGGTATTAATATCATCATTTAGTAATTCATTTTTGTTAATTATTAATGAATTATTAAATAATAATTACCCAATAACATCTGTTGAACCAGGGTCAAAGTTAAAGTCAAGTGACCCAAGCGGGGATCGAACCAACGTTGTTCCATTCGAAACACGCTAGAAAGATCAGCCCTCTTGGCCCACGCGGCTATAACCCCGACGAATATCTTAATCTATAATATCTAATCTATAATAATAAAATCTTAATCTATAATATCTATAATGTAAGTTGCAAGGATGTATTAATATTTAAAATTCATTCTAAATGCATGTCCACAAACAGACACGTTTAAGTTTTACGCTTACAAATGCTGCATGTGTATTTACAAAAAAAAACCTCACATGAGCATAAACCTTGCAACTCCTGCCGCTCTTCCCTGAAACTGAGTTGGCTTTGGCATAAGTGAATCAAGTACAGCATAGGGGTCACCCTCATACCAACCTATTGCCAATGAATCAGCAAATTCTACAGGCTTTAATTTTCTTGTGATGCTTGAAAATAAACCAAATGAAATTAAAAAAGGTATTATGCTGGTTGATATTCAGTATATACATCTTTGCGACTTAGATTATACATCGATAAGCTTAATCTAAATTGGATTATTGACCAACACCAAAACCAGTTTGTTTTGTGTGATCTTTACTAATGGGCATCATATTAGAGTGATACACATGTGTTGCTGTGTGTACAAATAGCCGGCTAGAGTCACCGATTATGCCTATATGCGCAATGATTCGGGCCAGTGTCCTCGATCGGCGAAATGTTAAAAAAAACGCACACACACACCGAGTCGCGGACGGCATGGTCGTTCCACTTTCATCTGTCAAGAGTGGATTTGTGACCGGGCGGGTCGCAAGCCACTTTCGAACGTGCGAAGCCCACACTGCGAACCCCTCTGCGTCTAATGACAGCAAAAAAAAACAGTCTCGTGAGCCTTGTATGGGAGGGCGGAATGTGACAGGTGATTCCGAATCATATACAAATTCCATATGTAAACACTTTCGAAATAATTGGTCAATTTACTTTTTGAAGAGTCGCTTCTATTTTTTTTTGACCTGTGATTTCTAGTCAGCACTTGTATTGATCGACGTGCATATAAAATTGAGAATTTATTAAGTTGAATAAGATATTTATTTACCGTTCAAATTACTCATGGATCCAATGTTTTGTGAATAGCACTGTTAGTCTACGCTTTTGTTATTTAGTCTTTTCCTTAACTTATATGTTGGTATGTGGCTGATCACCTAGGCACCTCTATTCTGGGCCTTCTGCATCCAGTCACCAGTAATCCTTTTTATGTCGTATGACCATCGTGTCAGAGGCCTTGCTCCACTTTTTTTGTCCTCACGAAGTCTCCACTCCAATATCGTCTTAGTCCATCTTTTGCCATTGAATCTGTGAATGGGTTATAAATCTATGACCTAAGTTGTAAATATATATTAGTTTTAAGAAACAATTACATGCATTCCCAAAAGCAGACACGTATAAGTTCACGCTTAATTGTAAAGTTTAAATAAGAAAAAAATTAAAACTTTTTTCTTTCGGATCATTGTAATCTAAATCTAAGCTGCAAAGATATGTATCATTTGAGATTCATATTAAATGCATTCCCACAAGCAGACACGCATAATTTCGCGCTCACACATACCGCATGTGGACCTACAGTATAAAAAACCCCAATCTCAAATGAACATAAGCCCTGCAACTCTTGCCGACTTTTCCTGAAACAGGAGTGACATTGGCAAAGTGAACCATTTTTTAAAGTATGGGTGGTCAGCCTCATACTAACCTATAAGTCAAGGGAATCCCTTTTTGAAAATCCTAGGATTGTTAAATAGCAATTTTCATCCATCGTTTTCTTTATTCAAAGCAATCCTTTTAAGTTCCTATTAGAAGGAACAGCCCATTTATGGAAATGTATCCTGTAGGAACTCTAGGAGTGTTTGTCCTCGGGCGTTTGTCCCCTCGATAATCCCCTCAATTACGGCTCATTAAACGGTTATCAACAGCTCATTAAAATTTTATTATAGGGTTAAAACGTAAACAAAGCTTTATTTGTTTTTCACGTATGCAATGTGCATAACATAACCTTGCGTAATCTTTCCGTACGCGAATAATAAATAATTGCCGTTTTGCGGTTTGCATTTAAAATGCAGCTCCATGCAAGTACCAGCATACGTGTGTTTCAAGCATACCAACTCACACACACACTTAGTCAAGCGTCGTTTCTGAATGACGATTCGCGATGGAAACTTTCTAATCTACCTTATTCGCGAAATAAATGTGTGCCAATTTTTTATTTTTGTTATTAGATTTTCACACAGAATTAAATGAAATGAGTCTGAAAGGGAATGGAGCGTAGAAATCAACGGAATAAATGTGTTTACCAAAATAAAACACTGAATCTCAATGAAGCACTGACAAATTAGCAGTAAAAAATATTCAATACAAATTTTAATTTGTTATGATGTTTTTTTCCCTGTAATAATCACCTTCGCTGTATAAATATGCTGTCATTTATTCACGAATAAATTTTATGGCTGCTCTGCACATGTGTCCAACTCGTGGCTCGTGATTTGTAATGTTGGTGGCTGCGTGTGAACAAGACAATAATGACTAGTTTTTATAAAGATTAAAAAGATTAGTCATTTCCATCTAATTTTTGGTAGAATGTGATGCATACGCGTATAATTTATTTTTAATCTCCAATATAAGTTTCAGAGATGTAGTGAAAATTCTCATTAAAGAAATATCGACAAGAATGTAGAATTAATGCTTATTGGATCGGTACGTAGTCTTTGGGTTGCCACTTTACATTCGTTATCGAAAGATACTCGATTTATTTCCAGCAGAACCTAAGCCTTCTAACTTTATCCCATCTTACCTGAATCACAAAAATTTAACATTATGGGTGGTTAGCCTCACCAATGTAGAGGCTTAAGTCGAAGGATATCGTTTATTCCACCTTTTATGTTTTATGTTTTTTTTTTTATACTTAAATATTATTTATTACTAGTATTCCTTGACTTATAGGTTGGTATGAGGCTGACCACCCATACTGTAAAAAATGGTTCACTTTGCCAATGTCACCCCTGTTTCAGGGAATGTCGGCAAGAGTTGCAGGGCTTATGTTCATTTGAGGTTTGGATTTTATTTGTAAGTACACAATCAGCATTTGTAAGCGCGAACTACACGTGTTTGTTTGTGGGCATACATCTGAGAGCTTTTAATTAATATATCCTTGCAACTTAGATTATAGATTATAGATGTGCTCTGTTGACTTTTCATCTTTTTTACGATGAAGACAAAATCTTGTTAAAAATCAAATGCATTTCAACAAAAACCACGAATTAATTGAGACACTCGGTGTTTCCCGAAGTGTGAAACCATGACGTTATCTCTTTATTTACTGTTCATTCTTGAACGTTCGTCTATGGTTTTCCCATGTAATAATGTGTTTACCGTATGAACAATAAGCGTTCAAGTGACTGACTCGTTGATTTATTGATTCTGGAACAATTGAAATTTGCTAATTATCTTCTATCTATTTATAATCTAAGCTGCAAAGATATGTTAACATTTAAGGCGCATATTAAATGCATGCTCACATACAGGCACATGAAGGTTCGCGCCTACACATTCTGCATGTGTGCATACAAATAAAATAAAACCTCACATGAACATACACCTTGCAACTCCTGCCGCCTTTCCCTGAAACCGGGGTGGCATTGGAAAACGTGAACCAATTTTCACAGCACGAGGGATCAGCCTCATACCTAATACTCATAAAAAGAAAACGTGAAAATATTTGTTTTTTTTTACTTTTCGGATAGCCGGCAAAAGCAGGGAATTCCTTGGCCATTGGGTCGCTTCAAAAGCGAAAATCCAAATTGTCCTAAAATACATCTACTTCACTGCTTCTGGCGTGGCTTTGTGGAGGTCTTTCAGGCCAGGAGCGTGTCTTTTGATGGGGCACTTCTTCATTTTGTGCCTGACAGTCTAGTTCTCTGCCCCACAGTCGCATCCTGAAGATTGAGCTAATCTCTATCAATAGAGCAGGAAGTTGAATTGCCTTGCTCGTTGCGGGTCCTGTTTAAGGTCATCCAGTCTTCTCGCAAGATTGAACCCTGCGACTTCTTGGGGTGGCAAAGTGATCGGATTCTCTCTTCCTTCTCGCTCCTTCCATATCGATTTACAATAGAGTCGTACATACTTATTACGATCATAAACTGTCGACATGAAGTTTTTGAGTCGGTTGTTTGGATTCTGGAAAGAGTTCTTGAAAGCAGGGAGCAGCGTGCCATTTCTCACTTTTTTTCATTCATCACCCATTTTATCGATAGGTACTAGGAACGTACGCAGAGTTATGTTTTTTTTTTTTGTGTAAACATGCATTAACCATAATATATAAGCGTGAACAATAACGATATTGATCTTGTACCTAAATTCTAAAACAATGGAATGTGAGGCTTTAATGTTATTAAAATTAATTCATAAATTTTAGAATATTGATTGTATTTCTTTTAAAAAAAAAAATAGGATATTGTTTACGTAATATTCTAGAGGCTATGAAGGATCAAATCTCTGAAATAGCGAATGAATGGGATATCCAGAGTCATAATAAAAGGAGGACTTGTATGAAAAAGGTTATGACTCTGGATGAAATGAAAGAAGTATGCAAGGACAGGAAGAAGTGGCGGCTAATCTGCAATGTTGATTTCTAATGTTGGTGTATTCATTTGCTACATTTTTTGCATAGGAAATTTTTGACTTGTTTTGTATAGATTTATTTGTAAGGTTTTGTTCTTTTTTTATATTTAAATGTAATTTATTATTCATATTCCTTGACTTATAAGTTGGTATGAGGCTGACCATACCAACTTATAAGTCAAGTAAAAAATGGTTCACTTTGCCAATGTCACCCCTGTTTCAGGGAAGGTCGGCAAAAGTTGTGGGGCTTATGTTCATTTGAGGTTTGGATTTTATTTGTAAGTACCTACACATTCAGCATTTGTAAGCGCGAACTACACTTGTTGGTTTGTGGGCATACATCTGAGAGCTTTAAATGAATATATCCTTGCAACTTAGATTATATATTATTATTGATAGATTATAGATTATGCGCGTCATAAAAATGCATTATAGAATAATTGTCGGCAATCTAGGATATTTTCGAAAATGAGATTAATATATGGAAATATTGGAAATCAGTTTCTCATCACATACGTATATTTATTTTATTTTCGAAAAAATCTTAGATTGTCGATTTTGATTTTATAAGACTCATAAATTGCGAATGCGGTCAGAGCGTCGCCAATCAGCAGATGAATAAAACAACTAACGGCTTGCAATTGATGTGATTTATTAGTGTTACATACAAAAGTGATAAATGCAAAGCGGTCAGATTGATGGACTCGGTGTGATAACAACGACGATACGACCAAACGACGAATCGACCTAACGACGGATCGACCAAACGACGGATCGACAAAACGACGGATCGACCTAACGACGGATCGACCAAACGACGGATCGACGAAACGGTGCTTCGACTAAATGACTGAACGATGAACGCATCGAGAATGCTGGTCTAGCGCCTCGTGCAGAGCGTAGTCAATGTTATTGGAGACGTCGCAAAATGCTCAAGCCACAGAGGAGAAACTTCAAGTTCAAGAAGTCATCGACGATACAATGCAAGCGATGGAGGTAAGATTTTTACTTTATTTTCAATTGATCTGTTATGAGTTTCTCTCTTCCAATGGAAGTAATTAAGTAAATGAATGGTACGATGATTTATTTGTTGAGCGCTGTTTTAGTTTGAATCACACCTCAAGATCCCTCTGCATTCTTCGTATCAATTGAGCGCCAATTATGCATGCATGTCCCAGTTTTTCTAATGCTGTATCAATCTTAGTGAACAATCTTTTGGTAAAGTTAAATGAACTGTTTTACAAAGTAGGAAGTACTTATATTTTAATAAATATAAATTAAATTATATTTTTGTTCTCTGCCGGGAATCGAACTCACAACCTTTCGTTCACGAGACTATAGTGATAACTATTTTAGTACTAAAAACTGATTTTAACGATGTTCTGCACATTTATGTTAAGAACTAATCTTCGTCACTTTGTGATTTGATGAACGCCTTTATTTATATGAACTATCTCAAGGACCCTCTGTCAGCTCGTTAGTCGCTATTCAGCGCCAATTCAATAAGAACTTGTTTTTGAAATGATTTTTAAGCTCCCTTAACGTAGAGGTGTGTGATCCTTTTCACCTGTTTGGTCCATCGACTAGAAGACCTTACTTCTGGCTCTCCGATCCAAGAATATAATTGTAAAAACTTCATCAAAACTCTTCGCTGGGTTGAAAAAATCATAAAACCTTAACCAATGACCGGTCACCAAAGGTCCATCCAGCCTTACAGCAAATGAGTCTTGCTTGAGAATTGGCGCTTTGTAGCGACGACGATCAAACTCGTAAAAAGGTCGATAGCTCAATTGGTAGAATGCTTGCATTCCATGCCGAGAGCAAGAGTTCGATCTCAAAGGTTTACTCAGCCTTCACAAGAAATGAGAACTAGCCCTCCCGGGAGCTGGGAAACCCCCACTTCAACTGAAAGTGATTGATGGGAGGCCGCCCCCCTAACCTGTACAAATAAATAGGTCCCGAAGCGCCACATGCGACCCCTTCGGGGAAACGCCGGCAAGAAGTTACACTATATGTGTAGCTTAGTTGCGTTTGCGTCATCCTCAAGAAGACATTAACTCAGTATTTGCCATTCTCTGTATCAGAATGAGAATACGTGGATACTTTTCGATCAAAATTATAAATACTCGAAAGGATGATTGTTAAAAGATGATAAATGGAGGATGAGGAAAGTGATGAATGTTGAAGAGATGAAAGAGATGGGCAAGGACAGAAATAAGTGGGGACGTATCTGCGAAGGTACCGGCCACCCTTAGTGAAACGGCGGCAGGTTATAGTAACAGTACAGATGACTTCTTAACTAAGTTTTTTTTCTTACTATTTAAACTACGGGTACATTACTTCAAACTATTTCAAGTGAAGACAGCAGCAGGCACCTCGGTGGTTGAAGCGCTGCGGGCAGCGCAGTCAAGAGAGAACTGGTCACAACCCTCAGCAATGAGGAACAAGATTTCAAGTTTTTCAAAGTCATCTTTATTTTGGGTTTGACTCAAATCCTGAAACGGGAAATCATTTCTGACACCCTTGATGGGGATCGAACTCTAGCTCTCGGCATGTATTGTTAGAGTTCCATCAACTGAGCTATCAACCGGACTGAGTAATCAAAAAAACTCAGATGAATAACAAAAAAACGTCTTGTTTCTGTCATCCGGTAGCTGTCATGATTTTAATTTTTGCCTCGTAAATTGAGAACACTAATGCATCGGTTTGGAATCTAAGGCCGCCCGCATGCCAAGCGGATGCTCTTACCATTAAGCTATCGGCCGGACGTGTCTGCACGTTTAATAAATTGATGTATTCCTGATATTGAACGACCTCTGTTGTAGAGACAACAATATCTCAACAGGCTGTGTTTTAATTGCTTTACACTTGACTTCTGTACCGCGAGTGTAAAACATTACATTAACTTCCCTCGATCGCGGGAATAGAAAAATGTATCCAAGATGCAACAGCACCCCTAGTGAGAGCTTTAGTTGTTGTACAATTTTTCATTTTATAGTTGGGCATGCAACGTGATGCAGAACCAACATCTCTCGCGCCGGAAGCACTGCGCACAAGATGAGTTTTCATGCCGTTTCATTGACCTTTACCGGCATTGTTCTAGTTTTCCCACACTTGCCTGCAGAGCACAATGATACAGGCTGTACAAAATCAACGACGTGCCATTGTTATTAATTGTTATCCCTTACTTTTTCGCACAACATACTTGTTACTCCTCACTTCGACATTATTTTTATCCCTTCCTTCGTCACATAGTATACTTTTTAGACCTTCCTTTTTCAGACCACATACTTTTAATCCCTTGCTTCTTGAAACGAAATATGCTCATCCCTTCCTTCTTCACACGACGTACTTGTTATCCCTACCTTCTTCACAATACATTCTTCCATGTCCACACAACATTCTATTTTTTTATCCCTTTGGTATGCGGCTAACCACCCATGCTGTAGAAAATGGTTCACTTTGCCAATGTCACCCCTGTTTCAGGGAAGGTCGGCAGGAGTTGCAGGGTGTATGTTCATTTGAGATTCGGGTTTTTATATTGCAGGACTACATGTGGCATGTTTAAGCGTGAACTTAAACATGTCTGTTTTGTGAAAATATATATAATGTGAATCTCTAATGTTATTTATATTTTGCTACTTAGATTAGATTAGATTAGATACTTTTAATCCCTTGCTTCTTCAAACGAAATGTGCTCATCCCTTCCTTCTTCACACGACGTACTTGTTATCTCTACCTTCTTCACAATACATTCGCTTGATGCCTCATTCTTCACACCATATTCTTCCATGTCCACACAACATACTATTTTTTTATCCCTATAATCTTCGCATTACATACGTTTAATGCTTTCCTTCTTCACACATATTTCTGGTGGTAGTTGATTCCAGGTCGCAGGGCCGGCCACTGCAAAAGCCCGATCTCCGAAAACAGTGGCAATTTTTCTTCTAGGTTCATTTAGCAGGGTTTCCGCTCCGTTCTCTGCTGATCTTAGTGTTTGCTCCCTTGAGCCCAGGACTTTTGAGACAATCAGCTCTTGGATGTAGAAAGGAGCTGCATCATGGAGAGCTTTGTATGTGATAAGGCCAAGTTTAAATTTGACGCGTTGAGGAAACCTCAGCCAGTGGAGTCGCTCTTAAAGCGGAGTTATGTGACAGTGTTTGGTTTGGTTGAATATAAGCCGCGCGCCTGCATTCATTACTGACTGCAACCGACTTAATTCACACTGTGGTTGGGCTGCATAGATGCCATTACAGTAGTCCACTTTAGATACTACAAAAGCGTTGACGAGTGACCTTTTAGCTTCCAACGGTAGATATTTTTTGATATATTTCAGCTGTCGTAAACCATAGTAGCCGGAACTAACCGTGGTGCTGATTTGTTTCTCATCCCTTCCTTCTTCACACAGCATACTTGATATCCCTTCCTTCTTTTCACGAAAGATGCTCATCTCTTCCTTCTTCACACAGCATACTTGATATCCCTACCTCCTTCACACTACATACGTTTCATGACTTCCTTCGCCACACCAAATTCTCCCTTCTTTACACAACATATTTTTTTATTTCTTCCTTCACGTTTAATGACTTCCTTCTTCACACATCATACTTTTATACGCACATAAAATTCTTGAGCTTTTAATTTCAAAAGACGCTCATTATAAAGTACTACTTTTTTAATTTTGGATTTTTGCATTTATTTTTCTTGCGAATTATATAGCATAAGTTTTGGTAGGAATAGCTCAAAATAATTATAAAATCTATTGAATTTGTATTCAATTAAGGGGCCTACATTTTTTTCCCCACCTACATATAAATAATTTAATCGAGAAAATAATTGCCGTTGGATACAATTCGGGTATCACAAATTGCTTGGTTAATTGAACCTGTCCCTTCAAGGACACGTGTATTTCAAATTTAAAAAACAAAATACATATTTTTTAGATTAGGAAAAAACGAGTAGCCGTGTAATTTATACATTTTTTTTTATTTCTACGCACAATCTTAAAAAAAACCACATGATTATAATGAAATTTTAGTAAAGACAACTACGCAAAAAGGCATTGATAATTTGAGAAAATCTTGTTTTTTTTCTATTCAAATCTTTTGGTAGTAGGTACGCTCTTATCAAAATCTAAACCATTTTCTTAATCCGACAACTTAAATTTGGTTCGCCTTACCAAATTCATTTCGTAATTACAAATCAATAAATGAATTGCTCCATCATCATCACCACCATATAATATTATTTCGTCAAATGAATATGACTAGTGCTTTATTTAAAAAACGTCAAACTTAATTTGAAAAGTACTTTCGAATTCAATGCATGGAATATAAAGTGAATGTAAAAACAGAAAATATATATAAGGAAAATTTGAATAAATTGAAAGATGTTTGCAAGAGTAGGAAGAAATGGGGGCAACTCTGTAGAGGCTCTGGCTACCCGTTGCGGAACGGTGATAGAGCTGCAGTTATATTTATAAGTCAAAAATATTTTTTTCTTTTGCAATTTTTTCTACTTATAATCTTATCCACATGGATATGTTAGTGCATAAATTCTGCAACTATTGCCGCTTCTCCTGAAAAATGGGTGGCATTATGATGTATCTGATTTATCGTTTGTTTCATACCTATAAATACGAGCAAAGATTCTGTGGGACAGACAGAGTCGCTTAGATCATTGGAACGCGAACACCTGTACCCAAGCAGAGCGCGAAGAGCGTACAGTATATTGTAAACGATTTTGTGAAATAAATTTAAATCGAAATTTAATTTAAAAATAACCCAAGTCAAATTATAACAATATATTTGCAACTTATATTACAGATTATAGGAATACCTACATACTTAATAGGTAACCGGCCGTGTATGCTAACAGGCAATAAAGCATCAATCAATTGCTTTCTTAATATTCTTCTTAACCTCCCGTCGTTGGATTCCTTTCACTGCAGAGCGCACTGTAATTATCGATGTGATTACACACATGTGCAGTTGAGAGAATGTTCACATTAAACTGCCATTGTGAACCTGTCGTGCCTCTTTTAATCGTGAATATATTTTGGTTCAAAGACCTTTTGCTTGTAGTACCTACCGCGAGAGATCCATTCATTAAACCTGTATTTTACATACACACACATTGTTACTACTCTTCATCGGCGTTAATTTCTCTGCTATTGACTGTCGGCTTGTTGAACTTCCTCCGTTTTTATTGATGGATGCGGCACTTAATAATGTTTCGAATATGTAATTGTGTGTTTTGCTTGTCTGTGATAGAGTAAGGTAAGTGACCCAAATAAGGCCTACCTTTTAACTTTGTTATCACCTAACTAGCGGGCTTTTAATAATAATGCTATGGTAATTTGAAATACTTATATTTATTTATTAAACTTTGTAATAAATTAAATAAAATTGTTTTATAAAGATAAAGAAAAATCACACTTTTGTGAACACAAATAACTAAAATGGCATTTTGGCCTTATTGGGAACCCTGTGTCTTAATAAGGCCTACATAAAAACAAAAAAGCTTTCAATTTTTTAATGAATACAATACGCTGTCAATACTTATATTAAATCTTAGAGGACATGGCTACACATTTAATTATCCTATAGAGAAAACACAGCACACCGTGTACAAATAAAATAAAAATGTTACTTTTTACTCTGCCAGAACCTTAAGAAAACAAGCGTGCGCTCCGCGTCCTGGATGTTTTGGACTCCAGGATCCAACATGTTCACGCCAGGGACCACTTGTTGTGCTTGTGTGCGTTAATTAATGTCCACACACACTTGCAACTGCACTTGAACAAAATTTGCGGCCATTTGAAAACTCGAAGCGGGAAATTTCATCAATAGGCCTTATTGGGACATAGGCCTTATTTGGGTCACCCACCTTACATATGGGTATCGCCGTCGAAATTTGTACCTTTTGTCTTGTGCGTGTGTCCCCTAATGATTTTCAGCTTTTTCATAAAAACTGGTAATCTCTACTGAATTCTAAAATTATCAGAGTAAAGTAAATAAAAAGCGTATCGAAATACAAAAAAAAAACTGCAAAAAGCATTAAGTGGCGATGTAATTAAAAAATAAAACAAAAACGCCTTTTTTCCATTCCCATACAAATTTTACATGTCCGCAACCCGTTTTTGACCCTTTGATGGCATGATACGATCAAAATAGTCAAACGTTTTTAAAGTTGAGTATTTTTGCATATACCTTAGTAACGTATCTTTCATTTTCTGTACTAGCCACAATAATATTTACTTATTTAAACACGAAATATTGATTGCTAAGGGTTGTCTCCATTTTTGGCTCCGAAATTTTTCTTTTAGTATGTTACCAATTCCATTGGAACTGACAAAAATCTTGCAATTTTAAGTATTTATTCACGTATGGTAACTCTTTGATGTAGTGTGGACAACACAAAAAAACTCATTCGATACCTTCATTTTCTTTTGAGAACGTTTACATCAGACTCGGGAATTTGTCGTGTGTGTTTTGAGTGGAAGTTAACTTGGCATTATTAAGGTATGTATTCGAATATGTTGTCAGTTGTATATTTTTTACTTAGATCCATTAATTCTTCTAATGATTGTATGTTTTTATCATTGCTGACAGTATTATTTTTCAAATGGCACAAGTTTAAGGTAATGTCGGGCGGTTTTTTATTTACAATCTTCACCGTATGTTACCAGTATTAAGGTGTATTCACGTAGGTTTAAAAAAATTCAACTACTTACCGTTAATTTATGGTTGACTAACAAATAACATTTACGTACCTAATTGAAACATAAAACTATCTAATCAACCTTACTACATGCTATTAATATTTTAAATGCACCGTTTGATGTTTGTTATTCAAAATAGCAAAAAGGTTTATTCCGTGATCTGTGGGCTAAACGATTAAATGAAATTTGGACCACAGAGGTACCTAATTTTTATATCGGTGCTGGATACTGTGAAAAATGTACGCAAAAAAAACATTGCCTATCTATCTAAATCTATGATAATCTATAATCTAAGTTACAAAAATATATTGCATTTAAGACTTTAAGTTCGTACTTAAACATGCTGCATGTGAACCTACAATATAAAACCCAATCTCAAATGAACATAAACCCTGCAACTCTTGCCGACCTTACCTGACACAATGGTAACATTGGTAAAGTGAACCATTTTTTACAGTATGAGTGGTCAGCTTCATACTAACCTATAAGTCAAGGAAACTTATTGAAATACAATAAACGAACGATTTTAGGTAGTTATTAAATGTGAGTATTCATATTTTTATTAAACATTCATAGACAAACAACATTCATATTTATAGACATTCAAAATGGTGCTCTTATATTTTTTACTGAACAGTGTTTACGAATTGCTATAAAATCTTGTATTCGTCGTCGAAAAAAGAAATGAGATATCGAAATGTAAAAAAACCTAATTTTTCGAACCTGTCCGTCATTTTGAATAGACCTTAATTTAACTCACGATGTTTTCGTTTTCTTGAATCTTGCCGGTCGACAGTTATGGTACAAATTTAAACGGCGTTACCCATATGTCAAGTCTTTCTACAAGTAAATTTAGATTTTAGGTTCTTATATACTTATATGATAAGGGAACTTGAGAATAGGGTGTGTGTAAGGGAAAGCAAGTGGTCGGTGCAATAGGAAGAATAGCAAAGAACAAGCGGCTGACGATAGATCCGAGAATGGCGGTAAACAATGGCATACTGTTACGGACTTTGATGTATGGAAGTCAAGTATGACAGTGAATGATAGCGAAATGAGTTAAGTATGTACGGTGGAAGTGAAGCTTTTAAAAAGCATGATAGGAAAAACTCTGAAGGATAGAGTTAGGAATGAATGGGTACAGATAAATCGACTGGACCGTTGTATGGTAAGGTGTAATGTGACTCTGTATGTGAACCGTATCTGAAATAAATTGGGTTAAAATAAATAACCGCAATTTTTATTAAATTGGACCCGGTAAAATCATAACAATAGTAAATATTAGGATGATGACTATATTAGTCGAAAACGTTAGTATTATTTAAAATTTAATGTTTTTAAATATATTATATATGTGTGAAATTAAAACAGTGTTTTAAAAATTTAAAATTGTTGTTTATTTAAATAACAATCCAAAAACATGAATTTTCACAGTTATGGTAAGGTGTAATGTGACTCTGTATGTGAACCGTATCTGAAATAAATTGGGTTAAAATAAATAACCGCAATTTTTATTAAATTGGACCCGGTAAAATCATAACAATAGTAAATATTAGGATGATGACTATATTAGTCGAAAACGTTAGTATTATTTAAAATTTAATGTTTTTAAATATATTATATATGTGTGAAATTAAAACAGTGTTTTAAAAATTTAAAATTGTTGTTTATTTAAATAACAATCCAAAAACATGAATTTTCACAGTGTTGATACACAAACCATAAAAAATATAATATTAGGATGATTTACTTGGCGAGCGCTGATTTTTGTGTATCACCTCGTCCGGTCGATAGCTCAGTTGGTAGAGTGCTTGCATTCCATGCCGTGAGCTCGGGTTCGAATCCCGCCGAGGCGAGGGTGTCAGAAATGATTTCCCGTTTCGGTGTTTATTTCAAACCCCATAATAAAAATACCGGCAAGGTTTACTCAGCCTTCACAAGAAATGAGTACCAGCCCTCTCGGGAGCTGGGAAACCCCCACTTCATCTGAAGTGGTTGGCGTAAGGCCGGCCCCCTTACCTGTAAAAATAAATAGGTTCAACTCGCCACATGCGACCCCCTCGGGGATAACGCGGCAAGAAGTTACACTATATGTGTAGCTTAGTTGCGTTTTGCGTTTGCGTTACCTCTCAAGGGTCCTTTGCGAGTTTGGTCGTCGCTATATAAAGCGCCAATTCTTAAGCTAGACCCAGTTGCTGTAAGGCTGGATGGACCTTTGGTGACCGGTCTTTGTTAAAGGCATATGATTTTTTCAACGCAGCGAAGAGAATACAAATGATGTATTTTTTATGCTCCGTTGGGAATCGAACCCACAACCTTCCAGTTACGAGTCCGAAGCGTTAACCACTAGACTACGGGCCGGTCATACTTGCACAACTTAATTATAATTTGACTTTGAATAATTTGTACAGTAAATATTGGTTTTATGTCTTTTGTTCACCTTACTTATTGTGTCATGTTTCTGTTCGGAAAATGCTTCGAGAAAATAAAACATGGCCTCTATTTTTCTCTTTTGTTCGCTGTTTGCATCCAATTTTACAGTCTGTCGTTTTGGTGTCACTTTAGTGGCCTTCCTTAGATTTTTTCCTAGGTTTGTATTCTATACCCCGAAAAATGATATCCTCAATTTTTTTTATGACGCACCTGCCTAACTAGTATAAAACATCGCGTTAATAGAAAAAATGTATGTATTAAAACTAAATAACTCACTAGGGGTGCTTTAGTATCTTCCTTACGTTTTAGTGTTTACCTGATGGTGAGGAATTTATTATAATCCTCATATATATCAGAATATAATCCTCAGTCGTCGTCCAGAGAGGGTAGGGTGTCTCCTGAAGACGTTGACCACGTCGCCAACAAAACGTCGAGAATAATTTAAGTACTCTTATACGGGTTCAACTTATATCCGAATTAATAAATAAAATACCTGTGTAGTTAATATACTTGTAAAAAAATATTCTTATGTCTGACTGAAAATATAAAAAACGGAAATCATATGTAATACTTTCAATTTCAACCTTCCAGCATTTGGCTAGAAAGGCCAGGGTCTTCCACTTAACCAAATTTGAAGACCTTTTTTCTTGTCTGACGACGTGTCTTTAATCAATTTCCATGTCTTTAGCCAAAGAAAAAGTGCACCCTATCTGTTCATTATCAATTAGACTTTAATTTGATCTACAAAATGCTCAAACCCTCCTCATACCCGTGCTGTATGTATATCGGAAGGACCCTCAGCACATGGACGCTCATGCAAAGCTATATACTTTCTTAAGTGGCGGAAGCCCTTCCCGTGAAGTAAAAGCAACGGCAAGACAAAACAAGAACCTAGGTCAGAGGCGTGCTTATAGCTCTATAGTAAGTGGTTCGATGTCACTGAAGCTAGTAGCATACCTCGGGTGACACTCTTTATGGGATTGTTGGTTGGTCATGGGTAGCGTGAAGAATATAATAAGAATAAAAGAAAAAACTTAGGACAGGGTTACTGAGAATCCGCTCCGAATACAGCTTGGAAAAAGGAAGCACAAAATCGCTCAAAGGCGGGCAAAATGTTATTCTCTTCTACTTCATCCGACAGTCTTTCTTACGTTGTCTCCAGGTCTGTGAGCGACATGGACAGCAGTGGATCAGTTGCGGCTGTGGAGAGCGCCCTGGAGAGACTGCGCCAGCGCCGGGTGGAACTGGATGAGCTCTGGGCCACCAGGAAGCTGCGCCTGGACCTCTGCCTCAGACTCAGGATCTTTGAACGAGACGCACTAGAGGTAAACAACTTATTCTTAATAGTCTTTTTGAATAGGAGTTTCAGGCTTACATGGCCTGTTCATACTTGATAGTCGCTTTCTGTAACTTGTTGCTGTGGTCTATTGGAGCTGGAGCTTCTGGACGTTTTGCCCATATCTGTGTTGGGCTTCTCCAGCATGATGATTGATATATGTATGTATAAATATATTTTTATTATATATTTAAAAAAAAAATAGATTTGTGAAGAGGAATGTAATTCACCAACCTATTCTGCCTGTGCAGAAACAGTTATTAATATCATCAATTAATAATTCATTATTGTTTATATTAATGAATTATTAATTAATAATTACCCAATAACATCTGTTGAACCAGGGTCAAAGTTATGGTCAAGTGACCCAAGCGGGGATCGAACCAACGTTATTCTATTCCAAATACGCTAGAAAGATTGTCCACTTGGCCCCCTCGACCATAACACCGACGATGATAATGATGTTGATGAAACTCTTTTAAAAATTAGGAGTTTACCCGGGATATAAGAATGATAAGGAAGTCACTTTACATGTGAGTTGTATTGGAAGAGCAGTGACATCTATTAACTACTTTTGTGAAACTGTGGGGTATTTGATCACTTGGTGACCACCAATAGATCACCAAGTC
The DNA here is from genome assembly GCA_951799405.1 of Agapetus fuscipes. Lineage (NCBI taxonomy): Eukaryota > Metazoa > Arthropoda > Insecta > Trichoptera > Glossosomatidae > Agapetus > Agapetus fuscipes. The sequence goes on from OX637332.1 coordinate 27,391,133, forward strand.
CCTCTTTCGAGCCACAGCATCCAAGGTTAAAATTGATATGATGATGGCCAATCTTCGATAGAAGTGATCAGGGCAACAGATCCCAAAAGCAACTCTTCAGCAGTGTAGTATTTTTTGTCCCTCTCTCAAGCGATTGACAATCAAAGGACTACCTGTAAGAAGAGAGACGGTTTTGACTGAACTCTGAACTGGTTTAATTCACTAATTCACTAATTGATGATATTTCATGTGTTTTTAGACTAACCTAACGATATGTAAGTTTTAAATGTGCTTCTACAATTTGTCCCAATTGGGATCTCACTCATGCGCAATTTCGCCAAACAACTCTTTATTTTGAAAAAAAATATATACCTATATATCCTTAGTAAAATTTAGTAGCAACCAGAACCCTTATCATGATTTCAGAGTGCTTTAGAGAACACTTCCAAACATGCATTTAACTTTTGACTCCCGTTTACCTTTACCAAAGTGCTACTGTAAATCAGGTGAGATTCTGGGTTATATGTGAAATTAGCATTAGAATCATGAGCAGAGTAGGATATTAAAAAAGGAATTTTAAAGGTTCTATGGGCAAATAGCATTGTACTGGCTCAATAGCAATTTCCTTTGTAAAGAGTCTTTTTGGATGTTAATATCTGCCAATAGATCAGGGAGGCCGATGGGTGACCCTCAACGAGCTGAATACTGAGACAGAATTTCGCAGAGGACTGAAAACATATTTTTTCAACGAGAGCAGAACATTTGATCCGTGAACTATCATTGTTTGTGTATATGTATGAAGGGTTTAAATTTGCGCGATGGCTGAGCCACGACATAGACAAAGCGCCTTTGAAGTGACTACTCATGAAAAGGCGCTTTATAAATAGGGTTATTGTTATTATTAATACCACCAAAGATGTGCTTAACCTTGGTTAGAATGCTTTGTTTCATAGTGTAAAAAAAGATGTTCTATAATCTAAGTTGCAAAGATATATTAACACTTAAGGCTCTCAAATGCATGCCCACAAACAAACACGTGTAGTTCGCGCTTACAAATGCTGAATGTGTACTTGCAAATAAAATCCAAACCTCAAATGAACATAAGCCCTACAACTTTTTCCGACCTTCCCTGACACATTGGCAAAGTGAACCAATTTTTACATTATGGGTATACCTTAATTTTACAAAATCTAACAATTTGTTTGAAACATTTCAGGTGTCTTCCCAGTTGGAGATGTGGGCGGAAGAGTTGCAGCACGGAGAGCTGACCAGAGACATGCAGCAGGCTGAGCAGCTCTTGAGGCTGCACAATGAGAGCGTGACCCAGATGCAAAACACCACATTTCAGGTATTTGTGGGATCCATTGAATAAGACTATTAAAAACAAACAGTGCTATTCTTAGAAATTTTGGTCATCCGTTGAGCCCCCGCATTGACAAACTAATGATGCCTGGGCTGGAAGTCTCATCACCACGGTAATCCTTACCTACTGAATTTTGATAATATTTGTATGAAGACTAATCAGCTGTTCACTTGCGGCCATCTTTGATTGACAAGTCTTCATACAAATGCATCATTAGTTTGTCAAAGCGTGGGCTCAATGGACGACTAAAATGTCTAAGAATAGCACCAAAAGAATCTTGTTGTTTCAAATGAGATGTACACGCCTAAAATGCTTTTAAAATATTAAATAGCCGATTTTGGTTATGAGTTATGAAGTCGATTGATGATCAAAATTGTCTGTACATACATAGTTAAGCATACATATATTATAATATGAAGACTGCAGGGGAAATACAAGGAATGTCAGAAAAATAAGAAAGTAATCTACTAATGCTATCTAGTGGCATCTGTGTGGATCTAAAGCTCTGCAAAAGTTGTAATGTAACAACAGTCCCTGTCACAGCTTATGGCAGTGTGTCTGGTTCTTTGTGACGGCAATGACCATGATTTTAAAACGTTTACAAATGCTGCAAGTGTACTTACAAATTGAGAGCCAAACCTCAAATTATTATAATCCCTGCAAATTTTGTGGACACTTCCTGAAACAGGTGTAACATTGGCAAAGTGAAACATATCAACCTGGCTGCAGCATTTTGAAGGGGCTGGAGTTGTTTGGTTTGTGACATCGTTTGACAGTAGTGGAGATACAAAATTAGACATTCAATTTGTAGCTCATTTATTGTGCGCACCAGGACTCCAACCAGCTACTCCCTGTATTATTTTTCATCTTATTGAATCCCTGTTCCTCTCATTCTAGGTTCTGCAGCAAGGACAAGAGCTGGCCAGTGTTCTGGAATCTTCTGGCGTGTGTGTGATGGCGGACTCTCAGTATAATGCCCAAAGCCGAGTGCAAGTCTTGCTGGAGTTCTTGCACGAGAGGGAGACTGACCTTGAAGACATGGCGGAAATGAAAAGACTGAAGCTGGAACAGTGTGTGCAACTTGGTAAGAAATATGGTTTTTGTTATTATTGACTATCATGTAAAATGCTCTGTTTTCACCTTACTGCTTGCTTGTCAGAATGAATGATGATAGACTGACAAGTTATATTTACAGAGGAAGTGTGAAAAGAAAAAAAGGTAAGGGACGACCGAGAAAAGAATGGAATGATCAGATTGAGGAGAGTGTGAAAGAATGGGATATACAGAGTGAGCGTAAAATAAAAAAATGCATGAAAAAGGTGATGAATATGAATGAATTGAATGAGGTATGTCAGGATAGGAAGAAATGGAGGCAGCTCTGCAGAGGCTCTGGCCACCACTAGTGAAATGGCGACAGTTGTCTTATTTTAAGTCAGAAAGCTACAATTTTCTTACCAATTGTAAAGCACCATCTAGTGACTGTTGGAATAATTGGAAATTATTTTTGTTTAAACAAACATTGATAAATTTTGAGCCTCCACATTTCTCATTGTTTCTTTTATTTCTCAGGGCAATTCCAGAACGACGGGCAGCAGGTGATAAGCTGGATCAGGAACGGCGAGAACATGTTGGCGGCCTCCTTCAGTGTTCCCGGCACGTTGAGTGACGCAGAGCGCCTTCGCAGAGAGCACGACTTGTTCCAGGTGGCGGTGGAACGCACCCACGCCAGCGCAGTGCAAGTCAAGTACAGGGCGGACGCTCTCGTCACGGCCAATCACTATGATCCGCAGACTATCAGGTGAGGAAAATATGCTGTCTTCGTTATAAAAAAAAGTAATTAAGCTGTTATCCTCAAAGGGTTTCGCATGTGGCGAGTGGAACTTATTTATTTTTACAGGTAAGGGGGTTGGCCGTACGCCAACCAATTCAGTTGAAGTGGAGGTTTTCCTGCTCCCAAAGGGGCTAGTACTCGTCTCTTGTGAAGGCTGAGTAAACCTTGCCGGAGTTTTAGTTTGGGTTTTGAAATAAGAACCGAACATGGAATTCATTTCTGACACCCTTAGTGGGATTCGAACCCGAGCTCACGGCATGGAATGCAAGCACTCCACCATCTGAGTTATCAACCGTAATGATGATGATTATGATTCATAGAGCGCCATTTTAGCAAAGCAAGGGCACTATCAGTGTTTATATGGTAAAGAGGTGGATGTTCTTTCCCTTTTTGAAGGATTCAACACTTTTCCTGGGCAGCCAATTCCAGGTGGATGGTCCTGCGACGTCACGAAAAATGTGGTTCTTTTTGTAGATGATACGGCAACAGTGTAAGTGGGCCTTCCATATATTGCAGATTGAGCTCCCCCTTGCTCTTGGAATATTCAGTCCCTGCTGGTACTCACAATATGGCGCAACTCCATGCATGGAATACTAGCAATGCTTGGCACATCTTTCTCATTTATTGGTTCAAAAATTTACCATGATTAGATCCATAATATGTTATCAGAAGGCTGTGGGCTCAATGAAAACCATTGAATTGCTTTCCGAGATCTGTTGCCTTGCTCTATTGAAGCTGGAGCTTCTGGACCTTTTGCCTATGTCTCTGATGAGCTTGATATGATGATGTTAATGTCATAAAAGTTGTACCATCAGTTGTCATCATATCACTAACTATATCATTCTACAAATAGGTGGTTTTCTCTGTACAAAAATTTAACAATTATACAAGTAATGTTACAATTATTTTCCGGTATGCTTGTTTGCATTGCAGGGATATATCTGAAGAAGTGACAAAGCGGTGGCAGCAGCTCGTCACGCTGGCCGAAGAGCGACACAAGTTGGTGACGGCTAGTCTCAACTTCTACAAGACTGCCGAGCAGGTCTGCTCTGTGCTGGACTCCTTGGAGAGGGAGTACAGGAGAGATGAAGACTGGTGTGGAGGAGCAGCTGTGACCTCACCCATCACCAGTGCACCGACTACCGATAAGGCCTCACAAGTAAAGAATTTCACCCTCTCTCTATTTCATGGAGTCTCTTCTTTTTCTTCAGCCCATTTGGAGCCTTGACCCTCTTCAACTTCTACCTCCAATTCCGCCTGTCCTCTGATGCAGCTGTCCAGTTCGCATCTTGTAAAAGCTTTGCTTCATCCTTCTCCATCTCAGTCGTCCATTTCAGTCTGGGCCTGCCCACTCTTTCTCCTCTTCCTGGTTAACTGGTCATCATTATTTTGGGAATACCTGGCATTCTGTGAACATACCCAGACCACCCCAACGTTTGCAGTCTTATAAAGGTTGAAACACTGTGTGTTTGGTATACGTATACACTAGAGCAGGGGTCTCCAAACTATTTTACCCAAGGGCCGTATTGAAATTTTGATGTAATAACAGGGTCTGGGTGACTTGTCCTCCAGGGTGGAAAATTAAAAAAAAATGACACTTGGAAACAGTGTTTTTAAGCATTTCCAGTCTATTTTTTATAAATAAATCAATTTATAAACATGACTCTTAGTCTAACTGATATATGTTTTCTCAGTATCTAAAACATTTTTTTTTATTGGCGTCTGCGGGCAGCACCAAATCCTTTTGCAAGCGCCATTTGTAAGCAGGAACTTACACATGCCTGTTTGTGGGCATGCATTTTATGTTACTCTTAAATGTAATATATCTTTGTAACTTAGATTACAGATGGTAAGTCAGAAATAAGCAGAAGTAGGTTTTTCTTGTATGTACCTTCACATTGAATTTCAAGAGCATTCCTTAGCTAAGATTGTTTTATCAATAGACCTTGGTCTGGATGAAAAGTTTACCAACACAAATTTCATAAGTTGCTCAGTTTGCAGCTGAAACATCCGTTCCATAGGCAGGAAAATCTCCGATTTATGAGACCTTGATTTATAACCAAAATAAGTTAAAATACTATAAACACCATTTGCCTATCCTGTAAAATTTTATTCTCATCGGTTCCACCAAGTTATAAGGTCCTCTGTAGTTGAAAATATCTGTAAGTCCCATTTTTATATAATATCTTTACTGAATGTTATTTTTCAAAAGTCCATTCTTTTGAAGAAATTCCTTGAATCGTATTTACATCACAAATCTGTACATTTTCGATAGGTCTCTCATAGATGTTTTAAAATCATGTTACCATTGCAAACATTTACATAACTCTCTGTAATTTTTTTTATAAGTCTAAAATCTTTAATTTTAGTTGAAATCTTATCTAATCTTATCTAAGTTGCAAATATATGTAACATTAAAGATTCACACTACATGCATTTTCACAAGCAGACACGTATAAGTTCGCGCTTAATCATGCCGCATGTAGTCCTGCAATATAAAAACCCGAATCTCAAATGAACATACACCCTGCAACTCCTGCCGACCTTCCCTGAAACAGGAGTGACATTGGCAAAGTGAACCATTTTCTACAGCATGGGTGGTCAGTGCCGCATACCAACCTATAAGTCAAGGAACATACACAACAATTTTTTTTTTTACTTTAAGATTTATTAAAATTTAAATTCATATTAAATGCATGCTCGCTAACAGGCATGTGTAATTTTGCACTGGTTTGGTGGTTGGAGCGCTGGGGGCAGCGCAGAGAGAACTGGAGAAGATTGGTTGCTTCCACACATATCACAACCCTCAGCAATGAGATGCATGCTTGAGAAGAGGCACCTTTCATAGGTATGCCAGGAAAAAAATCCTTTTAATTAATCATTTCATTAACATTCTTTTTCACAGGTCTCCCAGTTGATTGGCAAACATCAGGAGCAGAAGGAGGCTTTTCTGAAAGCGTGCACGTTGGCGCGTCGCACGGCCGAGACGTTTTTGAAGTACGCAGCGCGGAGTGCTCGGGCGTGCGCTCGACCTCCGGGTCCGACACACCAGGCCCCTCCACATGATGCGAGAGTGAGGTCCATCCTGGAGGCATTACTGGCCCAGGAAAACAATGTGAGTTTAAATATCCTCATCAATCATCTTCTTGAAACTGTATAATGGACAATACATATTATATAGATCTAAGGGCTGTCAGCTGTTGGGGCACTGACAACCTTGTGGAGTTCAACATCAAAAAGACTCAAGAATGTCTGATATCCTTAAAGAGGATTCCAAACAACTATCTCCCAACTTTCGACAATGTCTCACTCCACTCTAACCATGAACACTTAAATCTTCTTGGTGTTTCTCTGTCATCAGAGTTAAAATACCATGATGCTATTGAGTCTCGCACAACTTCCGCTTTCCGGCGACTCGGCGTATTATACAGAGCCCGTAGGTTTTTTACTTCAGCCCAGTTATTGACTCTGTATAAATCCCAAATCCGCCCCATTATCGAGTATGGCAGCCATCTCTGGTGTGGTATGTCCAAGAAGTTGAGAGACCAACTTGATTCTGTGCAAAGGAGGGCAGTGAGGTTGATCAACGATCCTTCTCTGACATCCAATCTGCAGCCGCTCCAACACAGAAGAAAAGTTGGAATGCTCTGTCTTTTTTATCGATATTACCACGAAGCTTGTTCTAATGAGCTCCATTCATTAATCCCTCCCCCTCGCATTTCAGAAAGGGAAACTCGTAGTACGACTCTTATTCATCCCTTTGCAGTCGATCTCAAAACTATGAGAACTTGGCTTTTTCATGACTCATTCCTTTGCCAAACTGCCCGTTTATGGAATGGTCTACCAGTATCTGTGTTCCCTTCCCAATTTAATCCGGTTTTATTTAAAAAACCAACATCAATCACCACTTCCTTGCAGCGCCTCACGATAGAAGCAAGAACTCAAGCAACATCTCTGCGGCACCCTTCCAGCGGGACATAGACCCCCAAGACTTTTAAGAATTGGGGAGCCTCCTGCACAGGATTCCTTAAAAAAAAAAAAATTTTTTTTCAAACCTCGATGTTTGCGTTCACATATAGTGGTGCATGAAGTCCGGTCGATAGCTCAGTTGGTGCTTGCATTCCATGCTGAGAGCTCAGGTTTCCAGAATCCCACAGAGGGTGTTGGCAAGGTTTACTCAGCGTGCACAAAAATGAGTACCAGCTCCTCGGGAGCTGGGAAACCCTCACTTTAACTGAAGTGGTTGTCGTTAGGCCGGTCCTCTTACCTGTCAAAAATAAATAAGTTCCACTTGTCACATGCGACTCTTATGGGAAAAATGCGGTAAGAAGTTACACTATATGTGTAGGTTAGTAGCGTTTTTCATTAATTATATTGAATGTAGGTGACAGGTAAGGAAGGGTGCTGCTGTGATATTAGGGTCTGCAAAGTGATAAACTCAACGGGAATTATTCTGATATCTTCAGCAAATACTCCTTAAACTTTAACAACACAGCTAACTGCACGTTTTGAGCTTTCAAAAGTGTAATTTTAGAAAATGACAGCAGCAGTTCCAATTTTTGCTACGGTCAATATAATCCATACAGCTCTAAGACACACCATAGAGCTTATTTTAGCAGATGTTTTTCTATCACTCGCTTTCACTTGGCAAAAGTCTGCATACTCATATTTGGTTAAAATGTTGATGCTCAATTTCAGATTTAGGACAAAGGAGTGTTTGAAAGTGCATGCCTCGCTAAGAATTTACTTATTAAACAAACTATATTTAAATTTCAGGTATTGGAGTATTGGACAATCCGCAAGAAACGTTTAGACCAATGCCAGCAGTTTGTCCTGTTTGAACGTTCCGCCAGGCAGGCAATCGAGTGGATCCAAGACACCGGTGAAAAATATCTGGCAGCTCGACGCGCAGCCTCTTCCACACCTGGTGCTCAGCAACCTGCTGACGCTGCAGACCAGGAGAGACTTGTGAGGGAGCAGGCGGAGTTCAGGGGGACTGCCCGGGAGAGTCGGGAAAGAGTCAAACTCCTGACACAACTGGCAGACGGCCTCGTGGACAAGGGGCATGCTCATGCTGCTCATATTAAATTGTGGGTGGCAGCTGTGGATGCCAGGTATGTTTAGCATTATTCAGATCTTAGATTTTCTCGAAGACAATGTGAGGCTTAGCCATTTCGCTTCTGAATATTCTGGCTATATATGAATACGCCTAGTAGGTACGGAATACTTTTTCTAGCACATTTTTAAAACATTTATCGTTTCTTTTTTAATTGATTGACGACACTTGTGGACAAACTATGTGCACAGTTGCGTGTATTACTTATTCAAGAACAACAATCACAAAGGTTTAGCACATTTCACTTGCAGACTTTAGAATTGTTGAACACAGATGTCAGGGATAAGTTCAAAGTTTGATGATGTCTATGATTGACAGCCGCACTGTGTGCTAGTTTACACTTAACGCCTATGCGTGTCACCCGCAGTTAAAGGGTTAAGGTACAAAATAGTACAATGAGATGAAAGGGAAGAATGAAGGATGAACGCTCGTCAAAGTGTATCTACAGGAGTAAAGTAAGAAGCAAGAGAGGAAGGGGAAGAACAAGAAGAGAATAGCTTTATCAAATTAGTCAAATTGTGAATTTGTAAATTGTAAATTGGTTTTTATGATTTAGTTTTTTATGTCCATGTTTATATTATAATTTATTGATTTTAAAAATGTAATTTGTCATGTATGTTCCTTGACTTATAGGTTGTTATGTGGCTGACCACCCATACTGTAAAAAATTGGTTCACTTTGCCAATGTCACCCCTGTTTCAGGGAAGGACGGCAAGAGTTGCAAGGCTTATGTTCATTTGAGATTGGGTTTTTATATTGTAGGTCCACATGCGGCATGTGTTAGCGCGAAATTATACATGTCTGCTTGTGGGAATGCATTTAATATAAATCTTAAATGATATATATCTTTGCAGCTTAGATTAGATTAGATTAGATTAGTGAAGGCTCAGGACATACAGAGTGAATGTGAAAGAAAGAAATGTATGAAAAAAGTGATGGATATGTATGTACCTAGTTAGAGAAGTATTTCAGAATAGGAATAGGTGGAGAAGACTCTGCAGAGGTCCTAGCCACCCCTAGTGGAATGGAAACAGCATTACAGTTACAGATTTATATGCCTGATTGAATGAATACTCTCAACATGAAAGATATTCATAATATTCATCACTCCAAAAAGGGCGGGCCATGGTCATTTAAAAAAAGTCATTTAACTTGAAAAATTCAATCTAAAAAATCTTGTTTTTTTTTTTTTTAATTTAATCAGTCATAATTAGAACTAATTCATTCAGATTCCAGATAACTTTGTCTGGAATGTACTTGCCTTTGATTTCACTATTCAAAGATATCTAATATTTATTATTTTTGAGGGATCACCATAAAAATATGAACATATAATATAACATAGAACATGTAAAATCATATTTTATGAAATCTATGCTTCCCATCATTATTGCAAGTGGTGGAGGGAACTAGCAATGTCAAAAAAAAAACTTTGATGAAGAATTTGGAATATTAAAAAAGTACTTAACCTGGAATGTAAGCTAATTTTTTTATCAAATTTCACTGAAACTGTTTAAAAACTTGATTATTATGATAATTGTTAGAATATTTGATTAATTTTATTATTCTAAACATTGTTGAGTTTAAAATAATAGACATTATTTTGTGTAAAATATGTACTTTTTTTGACATCAAAGAAACTTTAAAAGGCCCAGAATAATTAAATTTCTTGCTTCATTCTCTGTGTAACCTTCTTCTGGCTTGTTTCTCTATTGTTTTGTCAATTTTGGATTGTTTTGTTGTTTGCTGTTCCAATTGGACATCACTTGAGATTCCATGACAAATTCATGACATGGTCCTTAGCAAAAATGGTCTTTGACCTTGACGAAAATAATGGAACACTTCTTCTCTTTAGATACAAGGAGTTCAGCAACAGTATGGAGCTGTATCGCGCTCAGCTTGGAGCTGGTGCCAGCGCCCAAGAAACTGGTCTTCCAGCTTCCAGCTCAAGTTCCACCTCAGATCCTCGTCTCGCTGCACCGCCGGTGAAGGAAGTAAACGAAGACAAGAGACGTAGCGCCAGACGGAAAGAGTGAGTGCATTTATATAAAATAATATTAATTTACATTTTAAGAATGTCAACCACGATACCATGTTGAAAGCACCGGTTCTCATCAGATCACTGAAGTTAAGCAACATTGGGCGTGGATGCTACCTGGATGGGTGACCGCTCAGGTACACCGCATGTTGTTGGCATTTCCTGGACCGGTCCGTAGTCTAGTGGCACCACTTCGGACTCGTAAATGGAAGGTTGTGGATTTGAATGCCGGCAGAGCACAAAAAAAAAATACCATTTATATTTCCAAAATGTGCTCTTCGCTGGGTTGAAAAATTCATAAGCCTTTTCAAAGGACCGGTCACTGAAACGTCCATCCAACCTTACAACAACTGGGTCTTGCTTGAGAATTGGCGCTTTCTACAGCGACGACTAAGCTCGCAGAGGGCTCTTGAGGTGGGTTATACACAAAAACAGCGCTCAACAAATAAATCATACTAATATTATTATTATTATAAGAAATTCATAATAACACCGCTGTTGTCCAGAGTCATAATAAAAGGAGAGCTTGTGTGAAGAAGGTTATGACTCTGGAGGAAATGAAAAAAATATGTAAAGACAGAAAGAAATGGCGGTTGATCTGTAATGTTGACGGCTAGGGTTTATTAAATTGGAATTTGTTTTCTGTTTTAGTTTTGATGTCCATACATGTTGTTATTTATTGATTTAAAAAAATTTAATTTGTCCTGTATGATCCTTGACTTATAGGTTGGTATGCGACTGACCACCCATGCTGTAAAAATGGTTCACTTTTACACACAATGTCACCCCTGTTTCAGGGAAGGACGGCAAGAGTTGCAGGGTGTATGTCCATTTGAGATTTGATTTTTATGTTGTAAGTTCACATGCGGCATGTGCAAGTGCAAACTTGTACGTGTCTACTTGTAGGAATGCATATAATGTGAATCTCCAATGTAACATATCTGTGCAACTTAGATTAGAGTAGATTAGATTAGTTGCATTAGCTGGATTGCCTTTGTTTTCTTTCCTTTCCTTCCTCATCCTTTCTCAGTCCACTCCTGGACGTAAGCCTCCTCCACTCCTCTCCATTTCCATCTATTTGCTGCTGTGTTCAGCTATCCTCTGCCTGCAGTTCCCTTGATGTTGTCCAATGCCCAGCCACCTCAGTTGGGGTACACCAGTACACCAACGTACCTCGGGGAACTCATCAGGATGATGTTGATGATGAGGTTGTGATTTATTGATAGCGCCGTTTTGTGATGTAGTCACCAGTGGCGAAGGGTGCCTTACAACTCGATTCCCATCGGCTTCCCTTTTAAAATGATGTAACAAAGTAGTTAAAAATATAGGCACAAAGTAAAAAAATACATTTAAAACCAAAGAAACAATACATATTTTTTCCCCATTGAACCCATGCAGTCTACTTTATTATCATTTTTGCCTCATTTTAAACGGGAAACCGATGGGAATTGGCTTGTATGGCACCCTTCGCCACTGGCAGTCACTCACTTTTTGGAGTTGGGAGTAAATGTTAAAAAAGTCAAAATATGCTTCTTATCCTACTATAAGGTTCTTATATTTTGTGCATTATTATTTAAATTGGAATTACTGTCCTTTGACATGTACACAAATGAAATCTTTAATGGATTCCATTCTTCCGATATTTGATGAACCTTTGTAGGAGAACTTACGTTATTCTCCTTATTATATTGTCATTGTAGTGTTCTCATTATGTGATAGACATCCTTTGGAAAAGTTGTGAAACAAGGATGCATCAATAAAATTGGACTTCATAAATGAGAGAATGAATGAGGAAAGACTGACGAAGAAAGTATATGTTGGTAGAATAGATGGATGTCGTGGTAGAGGAAGACCGAGAAAGGTATGGATGGACCAAATATCCGAAATTGCGAATGAATGGAATATCCAGAGTCATAATAAAAGAAGAGCCTGTATGAAGAAAATTATGACTCTGGAGGAAATGAAAGAAGTATGTAAGGACAGAAAGAAATGGCGGTTGATCTGTAATGTTGGCGGCTAGGGTTTATTAAATTGGAATTTGTTTTTATTTGTAAATGGATATTTTGTATTTGGATATTATTATTTAGTGATGTATAAAATGTAATTTGTCGTGTGTGTGTGTTCCTTGACTTATAGGTTGGTATGCGGCTGACCACCCATGCTGTAAAAATGGTTCACTTTGCCAATGTCACCCCTGTCTCAGGGAAGGACGGCAAGAGTTGCAGGGTGTATGTCCATTTGAGATTTGGTTTTTATGTTGTAGGTTCACATGAGGCATGTGCAAGCGCGAACTTGTACGTGTCTGGTTGTGAGAATGCATGTAATGTGAATCTCCAACGTAACATATCTTTGCAACTTAGATTAGATTAGATTAGATTAGATAAATATGGATCCATGGTTTTCCTTATACATTATGTTTCTTATGAGGGTAACTGAATTAAAATGAATAATTTCTTTCTTATCACAATATTTTTATTCTAACAAAAGAATTTATTTTAGATTCATCATGGCAGAGCTATTACAAACAGAGAGGTCATACGTTAAAGATCTGGAGATTTGCATCGAGTCCTTCTTGCAAGAGATGAAACAGAACCAGTCCGCTGTCCCGCCGGGCATCAGTGGCAAGGAGGACATCATATTTGGAAACATGGAAGAGATCTACCGGTTTCACAAGAACATCTTCCTCAGAGAACTGGAGAAGTATGAGATGATACCCGAAGACGTTGGACATTGCTTTGTCACTTGGGCGGAGAAATTTGACATGTATGTCTTCTATTGCAAGAATAAACCGGAGTCCAATAGTTTACTGGTGCAACACGGTGGGACTTACTTTGAAGATCTTCAACACAAACATAAGGTAAATATAAATGGTGTTATTCAATAGATTTGTTGAATCCAAAATAAGGCTTAAGTTTTAGTATTTACTTAGCCACCCGAAGATGCAAGCGGATTGTTTGCAAACTGGTCTTGAAATTGAAATATACTTGCAGTAATTGAAATTTTCACAATTTTTTCAGGATTCTTTAAGACATAAATAGCTGTTAGGCATTTAATTAATTTTGATCTTATTATTCTACAGGTTGAGCATCCTATTGCTGCTTTTCTGATCAAGCCAGTTCAGAGGATCACCAAGTACCAACTTCTACTGAAAGATCTACAGGGATGCTGCGTGGAAGGTCAAGGAGAAATAAAGGTATGCCGTTAATTATTGGGAAATACTTTCATTATTTCGCTTTTTTAATCCATATTAATTACTAGCTGTCCTGGCAAACTTTGTCTTGCCTCTATTTGTAAAAATTAGATACAATATTTTTGTAAATCTGGTAACGGCTGTTGAAAAAATGGAAACGATGAGAAGAAAACTTATTTCGAAGTCATCATTGTAACTATTTTAGTGAGACAGCATAGCTCAATAACTTGAAACAATTGAGCGTGCATAATATGTTCATGGGCATTATATCAAATGAAATTAAGCTCATTTCTGTACCTTAGAGCATAAACAACGGAAGTCCACTTTTTTGCGTTTTTGAGTTAATGATGCAGAAATTATTATAATTAGCTGTTCTATAAGTGGTTAAAATATTGAAGTCCTCGGACTCATAGTTACTGAGATATCAAATGTAATAAATATGGGATGCACATAAAAGTGCGAGCATAAACCACGGAAGTTCCGCATACATTGTTCACATTACTTCACATTAAATAAATATCGATAAAAGAAGTTAAACAGTTTTTACAGATCAAAAATATCTCGTCTTGTTTAGAAGTTATGATGGTGTAAAAAAGTGCACATTTTCACTAAAACTCGTCTCCTGCACATTTTCCTAAATTTGACTAACGTTGTTTATGCTCTAAGGTACATATTTAAAGGTAGTACTTGGGATTGCAATTACAAAGATGTTGTAGCCTTTTTAAATTTGCCAGGATTTATAAAGTTTAGTATATTACTTCATTTTTACACTGTAATTAGTATTTCAAGCATAATTTCATTGCTTAATATGTACCTATAAAGGAGTGCTGTCAATCTATTGGGCAGGAGGAAACCTTTTCTTTGTACATTTCCAAAATAATTCAATTATCATTAACAGGTTTTCAATCGTTGACATACAGTGTAAACATATTGATTGATATTAGAAGAAGTAAAATCATTAAGATAATTTAGGGTAGATCAGGATTTAGGATGAAATGAAAGAAGTATGCAAGGATCGAAAGAAATGGCGGTTGATCTGTAATGCTGGCGGTTAAAGCTAAAGCTTTTAAATTTAAAAAATATGTGTTGTAGCTTTTTAATTTTTTACTGTTTAATTGCTTAGAATTTATTTGTTTTATATATTTGATTGTATCAATTGCATGTACTCCTTGATTGATAGGTTGGTATGCGGCTGACCACCCATACTGTAAAAAATGGTTCACTTTGCCAATGTCACCCCTGCTTCAGGGAAGGTCGGCAAGAGTTGCAGGGCTTATGTTCATTTGAGATTGGGGTTTTTATATTGTAGGTCCACATGCAGCATGTGTAAGCGCGAAATTATGCATGTCTGCTTGTGGGAATGCATTTAATATGAATCTCAAATGATACATATCTTTGCAGCTTAGATTTAGATTTAGATTTTAGATCATCGTGTTGATCATTATGTTTGTTCTTTAACATATAGGTTGGTATGCCGTATGCTATAGAAAATAGTTCACTTTGCCAATATCACCTCTGTTTCAGGAAAGGTCGGCAAGAGTTGTAGAGTATATGTTCATTTGAGGTTTAGGTTTTAATGTTGTAGGTTCACATGCAGCATGTGCAAGCGCGAACTTATTTGTATCTACTTATGAGAATGTATATAATGTGAATCCCCAATGTTACATATCTTTGCAACTTCGATTAGCTTAGATCATGAAAAAATGTAATCCTCTTTTCATGATCTATGGATGATGCAAACTTTATATTTTTACATTCATTATGTGTATGCGCGCACTAAAATGTCTTTCCTTATGGGCATTCATTCAATATGAACCTTAAATGTGTGCGTATATTTGTAACTGAGATTAAAGACTAATTTATTTAACGTTGAACGCTTTTCAAGACTTTGACAGTTGAAAAACTCAGCTCTAATTTTTAAAAAAGAATTCTGGTTTGTGAAGGCTGTTTGATGAATAATATGAATTTTATTCTATTTTAAAATTTTGTACCTACCTGTTTATTTTATTAATTTGATTTCTTTAGACTATTACAATATTTCAAACCGAACACATTTTAATGAAATTTGAATATGGAACAAAAATCTGTCAATTAGATGAAGTTGGAAATGATCAATTCCCATATAAAAACGACGTTCAGCATTTCACAAATTTAAACATGTTTTGTGATATTTTACCAACTTGTTTATACGCTAAAACCTTTCTCAGATTACGTACTTTATCCTGAAACGAAAGACAGCCAAAACTGTATAGTCCTTGACCATTTTATCGCATTACCAACGAACACTTTTTTGGTTTTATAGTATAAGAGAAGATTGATTTATTTTAAACATTTTCATTTACTTCAGGCATTATGTTTCTTCTCTTGCTTATAACCATCCATCGGCCAGTCCGTAGTCTAGTGGTTAGCGCTTTGGACTCGTAAGTAGAAGGTTGCGAGTTTGAATCTCGGTGAAGCAAGAAAAATATACAAATCAGCTCTTCGCTGGCTTGGAAATAAAAACCATATGACTGTACCAAAGACGAGGCACTGAAGGTCCATCCAGCCTTACAGGGACTGGGTCTTGCTTGAGAATTGATGCTTTCTATAGCTATGACCAAGCTCGCAGAGGGTTCTTGGGGTGTGATTCACACAAAAAAGCGCTCAGCAGATAAATCGTCCTAATATTATTTGGGTTTGTTAAAGTGAATTTGGTTTTATGATTTAGTTTTTTATGTCCATGTATATATTGTTATTTTTATTCTTTGATTTTAAAAAATGTAATTTGTCATGTATGTTCCTTGACTTATAGGTTGTTATGCGGCTGACCACCCATAATATAAAAATTGGTTCACTTTGCCAATGTCACCCCTGTTTCAGGGAAGGACGGCAAGAGTTGCAAGGCTTATGTTCATTTGAGATTGGGTTTTTATATTGTAGGTCCACATGCGGCATGTGTTAGCGCGAAATTATACATATCTGCTTGTGGGAATGCATTTAGTATAAATCTTAAATGATATATATCTTTGCAGCTTAGATTAGATTAGATTAGATCAGTATAAAATATGTAAATGGCCTGTGTCAGTTTTTTTCCAAATTAATTCATGTGCGAAAAAACATAATGTATACTAAAATCTAAATCTCAATCTAAGTTGCAAAGATATACATCATTTGAGATTCATATTACATGCATTCCCACAAGCAGACACGTATAAATTTGCGCTAACACATGCTGCATGTGGACCTACAATATAAAAACCCAATCTCAAATGAACATAAGCCCTGCAACTCTTGCCAACCTTCCTTGAAACAAGGGTGACATTGCCAAAGTGAACCATTTGTCACAGTATGGGTGATCAGCCTCATACCAACCTATAAGTCAAGGAAATACAAGACATAATATAACTGCATTATACTTTAAAAAAGAGACTGTTGGCAGCACTATTAATATAAGAGTGTTGGCAGCACTGCCCAGAGAGAATTCACCTTTGCTATATCTCACATGTGAATAGTTACAGTCCAGAGTGATAATAAACCAACAAATACACCAAAGTATTCTTATTGTATATTTGTAATACCAAACCTCAAATAATCAAGTATACAACAGTGGCGACGAGGATTTACGGATCGCACGCGACAAACTGCAAAACATCGCGATCCTAACCTAAAAAAAAAACGCATGTGCACGACATCATCATGACACAGGAACTTCTGCAAAAGTTGACAGAAATGGTGATGGCTTCACATGAAAGGATGGGGGTATTGGAAAATGTCATTTTGGGACAACGAAAGGAGCCTGCAGCCGGGGACATCAACACACCGGCCGTAACAGAAGGGCACGAATACATCGCGGATACAATAGCGCGAAGTATTTCGGAGTTCAAGTATGATCCAGATAATGGCCAAACGTTTGACAAATGGTACTCTAGACATCAAGAGACATTTGAGACAGAAGCGGCACGTCTGGATGATGCAGCCAAAGTTCGACTATTGCTACGGAAGCTCGATAATTCGTCATACGAAAAGTATGCGAACTTCATTCTTCCAAAAAGGGTAAAGGATATTGATTTTCAAACCACGATAAACACATTAAAATCAATTCTGAGTCCCACAAAATCACTTTTCAGCAGGCGGTTCAATTGCCTGCAACACAAAAAGAAGCCGCAAGAAGACATTTCGACGTTCGCAGGAACAGTAAACAAACTGTGCGAGGACATTGAGTATGAAAATTTAGGCATCGAGCAATTCAAGTGCCTTATTTTTATAAGCGGACTCAGCAATTTAGTGGAGACAGACGTACGCAGCCGTCTACTGCAGATCCTAGAAAAACACTGCGTAGAAAAACCTGTAACGATACAGAGTCTCGTAGAAGAGTTGTAACGAGATGGATTTGTTTGTTAGGTAAAATGGAACATGAGATTTAAATTTGAATGAAAAGGAAAACAAAAGAATATAGAAAAGAGGGAGAAAAAGCTTGCCTGGCGTGAGAGCCAGAAGCCTGTGTAATTAAGAATAATTAATATTATTGTGCTGTGGTTTATTGTGTATACATTGTGAAAGGAATAAAAGTAAACATATTAAAGTGGCTGTTAATTATTAATTGTGTCAATCAGCAGGACAGAGAGGAAAAACCCTCACATTTTGGCGCCCAACGTAAAAGAAAAATCTGTAAATGAAATTCCTATGAAGAAAATTTTCTCAAACAAAAACAAATGACATTCGATTCCAATAAATGACATTCAAAACAATATATGAAATGATTAAAATTGGACAGATTTATGGTTGTGAAAGCATCAACACGTTTAAAAGCTAGTGAAGACATCGACTTATACAATTAACAACAAGAAATTACAAGATTTGAAACGCTGTTTGAAAATATTGAAGGTGAGAGAATTCAAACTACCTACATTACGTTCAGAAGAATGGAAATTCAAAAATCGAACGTCGCGGGAGAATGAAGATTGGATATGAACCAGTTTGTTTCAAATCAGTTTAGATAAATATATATAGATGGTGTTATATTTAATTTGTATGAAAAGTTTTTTTTCAATGAAGTGATTTTTTTAATTGCATAAATTGAAAATATACAGCAAATGACGAAATCTAAAAAAATATATAATAAAAAGGATTTAGAAAGTAACACAATGGAGTCCATAAATTTTGATCCTCTCAAATTAAAAATATCTTTTAATGGTGAAAGTGAACCACATGAATTTATAATAAGGTTAGAAGAATTAGCCAAAGTCTACAAATTAAAATTAGATTATTTGGTAGAGTGTATGCCTATATTTTTAACAGATTTTCCGTTGACTTGGTACAGAGCAATTAACTGTGAATTTAATTGGAAAATTTTTAAAACCAAATTCTTACAACAATTTGAAAAATATGACTTTCAAAGGAATCTTAAGTTAGAAATTTTAAATATGGTACAAGGTCATGATAATGCATCTGTTTATATTTTAAAGGTAAAATCAAAAAATAATTTATTAAATAAAAGAATGCATGATAAAGAACTTATGGACATAATAATTCATGGATTGTCAGAAAAATATGCAACTTTACTGACAACATCTGAAATTAAAAATACAGAGGAATTATCTACAATATGTAGCAAGTTTGAATCATTTTTCAAATTTAATGAATGTAAGAATTTAAATGTAATGAATGACATAAAAGAGAAAAATGTAATGCAAAAATGCAATTTTTGTAATAAATTAGGACATGATGAAATAGATTGTTGGACTAAAAATAGAAAATTAGATTACATACAGAATAAATGTAGAAGTTTCACAAATAATATAGTATGCTACTTTTGTAATAAAAGAGGACATGTGGAAAGAAATTGTTTTATAAAAAATGGAAATTATAAAAAACACACAGTAATCTGTTACTCATGTAAGCGTACAGGACATGTACAAAAAGATTGTTTTGTTAAAAAATAAAAAAAGTGATTATACAGACAAAACAAAAATGAACAGAAATATAAATATACAAAACAGAACAAATACGACATACAATAGTAATTCAAAAAACTTGTAGATAGTCGGCCTTCAGTACAAACACAAAAATCAGAAATGAAGAGCTGGCTTAATTTCATTCAAATTTTTAATAAAAATTATCAAATTGCACCACTCATTTTTGCTAAACAATTTGATAAAAGACCATTTTTAACAGTAAATATTGAGAACAAAAATTTTACAGGTTTACTAGATTCAGGTGCATCTATTTCTGCAATCAATGAAAAAACATTTGATTATTTTTTACAAAGAAATTACGAAATTATAAAAACCCATGAAAATATCTCGTTAGCAAATGGTAAAAATATAAAAATACTTGGTAAAATAAATTTAGAGGTAAAATGTGACAATCAAATAAAACATGTAGATTTTTATGTTTTACAAGGTTTACAACAAGACTTAATTTTTGGAATAGATTTTTGGATAAAATTTGAATTAGAACCGAGTTTAATAAGTAAAATTACATATTCAAATAGCAAAAATATTAGTGAATTAGGTAAAATTACAAATAGAACTAAATTAACAGATAACCAATTACAGCAATTAAAAACAATAGAAAATGATTTCAAGGACATCTCTTATGAAAAAATAGGCTTAGGATGCACAAACCTCATTGAACACAGAATTCAGACAGAAGGTCCTCCAATAAAACAAAAGTATTATCCACTCAGTCCAGCAAGACAGAGACAGGTTAACACAGAGTTAGATAAAATGTTAAAAGAAGGTATAGTTGAACAATCCAAATCTTCGTGGTCCAGTCCTGTTGTGATTGTAATTAAAAAGGATGGAACGCCTAGATTTTGTTTGGACTCTAGAAGACTCAATGAAGTAACAAAACGAGATAATTATCCCATTCCAAATTTAAATCAAGTTTTAGCAAATTTACGAAATGCCAAATATATCTCTTCAATAGATTTAAGCAAGGCGTTTTGGCAAATTCCACTAGAAGAATCGTCCAAAGAAAAAACTGCTTTCGTCGTACCAAATAGAGGGTTGTTTCAATTCACAAAAATGCCGTTCGGTTTAAAAAATTCAAGTTCTGAAACACAGCGTTTATTAGACAAATTATTTGGACCTAAATTTGATACTAACATATTTTGTTATATCGATGACTTAATTATTATTAACGAAGATTTCAATTCACATTTAAATTTATTAAAACAAGTTAAAAATATATTACAAGAAGCAGGGTTAACGGTAAAATTTTCAAAATGTGAATTTTGCAAAGATAGTTTAAAATATTTGGGATACATTATTGATGAAAATGGATTAAGGCCAGATTCAAATAAAGTCAAGATTATAGAGGAATATCCTTCACCGAAAAATTTAAAACAACTACGAATGTTTTTAGGTTTGGTAGGATTTTATAGAAAAGTTATACGAAACTGCAGTGAGATATCATATCCACTAAATAAATTATTGAGAGGTAAAAAAGGTCAGAACAATTTTAATTGGTCAAAAGAATCTGAGGATGCATTTAATAATTTAAAATTAGCCTTAAGCACAGCCCCTGTATTAATATGTCCGGATTTCACAAAAGATTTTTTTTTACACACTGATGCCAGTAAAAATCAAGTAGCTTCAGTATTAAACCAAAATATCAATGGGTCCGAAAAGCCAATAGCATATTTTTCAAGAAGTTTGACAGTTAGAGAACAAAACTATTCGACATCAGAACGTGAGCTTCTTGCCATTGTAGAGTCAATTGAACATTTTCGATCTTATCTAGATGGGATGAAATTCAAGGTAATAACTGATCATATGGCATTAAAATTCTTGAATAAAATATCAAATCCAACAGGTAGATTAGCAAGATGGGCCATGAGACTTTCACAGTATGAATTTGAGATTGAGCATAGAAAAGGGAAAGAACATACAGTGCCAGATGTATTATCTAGGATTCCTGGTACTAAAGAAATGGAAGTAATAAATTCAAATATTGCAGATCCTTGGTATAATAATATCGCAGAAGGATGTACAAAAACACCACACAAATACAAAAAATTCAAAATGGTAGATAATAAATTATTTAAACTAATAAATGATGATAATCCTTTCACAGAGGAATATAATTGGAAAGAGATACCTATTAAAGACAATAGATTAACTATAATAAAGAATCATCATGATAATGGACATGCAGGTATTTTTAAAACTTATAAATACATATCAAGATGTTACTATTGGAAAAATATGTATGCAGATATAAAAAGTTTTATAAATAAATGTCAAAAATGTAAAATGTATAAGCCGAATAATTTACCTCCAGCAGGAAAAATGGAAAATAGAAAAAGAGTGGATAGACCGTTAAAAATGCTGAGTATTGATTTGATAGGACCATTACCAAAATCAAGTACGGGCTATATACATATATTATCAATAATAGATGTTTTTACCAAATATTGTTGGTTATTTCCTTTAAGAAGAGCTACTACAGAAGAAATAGTAAAATTAATAGAAAATAAAATATTTTTAACAGAAGGAGTACCGCAAACGATAATAACAGATAATGGAAAGAATTTAAAGTCTAATGCATTTAAAGATTTTATGTACTCATATGGAGTACAGAAAATATTTTATACAACTTTATATACTCCCATGTGCAATAATGTAGAGACATATAATAGAACAATAGGATACACATTAGCTATTTTTGTTGAAAATGAACAAAGAAAATGGGATACTTTTTTAGATTCAGTACAAAGCATAATAAATAATACAGTCAATTTAGCAACAGGATACACACCTAATGTATTAGCAAGAGGTAGGGAGATTGTACTAAATGGTGAAATTCATGGTGAAATAGTAAATGATGAAATAGAATCAAAGGAAGATTTAGATAAATATAGAGATATGCATAAAGATAAAATGAAGGAATTAAACACATTATACAAAATTGTAACAGAAAATTTATGGGATGCATATAATAAAAATGCAAATTATTATAATAAAGGTAGATCAAATCGTGTCTATGATCAAGGGGATATTGTATGGCGTAAAAATTTCATACAATCAAATGCAGGGAAATACTTCTGTACAAAGTTGGCTCCAAAATTTGTCAAAGCCAGAATAGAAAAGAAAGTTAGCAAGATAGTCTATGTATTAAAAGATATAGACACAAATGTTATAAATAAATATCACATCAAGGACATAATCAAATTAGATTAACAAAAAAAAAAAAAAAAACATATTTTCATGTGTATGAAAAATTTGAGGTGATGAATGATACGGTGAAAGTTGATATAAAAGTGATCAGTGAAAGAATGAATTATGAAATATTGCATGAATGAAGGTATGAAACATAAATTAAACAAAGTATTACATATGAAAGTAAAGTTTTTAAAAAATTGATGGACTGATAAATTTATTAATGAAAAATAAATTTAAATATTGGGAAAGATGTGATACATGTTTAAAAAAAAAAGTTATCTTAATGAATTGATTAATTAAATGGTGAATGTTTATTATGTATTGTTATTTGATTATTTTGAATTGTTGAATTAAGTATATAAAAAAAAAAAGTTATTTTAATGAATTGATTAATAAACTGGTGAATGTTTATTATGTACTGTTATTTGATTATTTTGAATTGTTGAATTAAGTATTAAAAAAAAAAAAAAAAAAAAAAACAAATATTTGTTTATAATATTGAATATGAAATTTGTGTTAAAAAAAAATTATATTAATTTTAGTATGAAAATAATTGGTATTGTTAAAAAATGTATTAATGACTGAATAATGTATCAGAAACAGGTTTTTTTTTATTTTCATATTTTTGAAATTTATCCTTAAAATAAAACAAAATATGTGGCGCCGGCTGAGCATTATGATACATTATTTACTCATTGTAAAAAAAAAAAAAAAATTGGGAATGTTTTTTTTTTTATGAGAGGAAGGAGGTGTATTGTAACGAGATGGATTTGTTTGTTAGGTAAAATGGAACATGAGATTTAAATTTGAATGAAAAGGAAAACAAAAGAATATAGAAAAGAGGGAGAAAAAGCTTGCCTGGCGTGAGAGCCAGAAGCCTGTGTAATTAAGAATAATTAATATTATTGTGCTGTGGTTTATTGTGTATACATTGTGAAAGGAATAAAAGTAAACATATTAAAGTGGCTGTTAATTATTAATTGTGTCAATCAGCAGGACAGAGAGGAAAAACCCTCACAGAGTGTACGAGGTACACATCACTAAAACGAGACACAGACCTTGTGCAGCAACATCAAGCAACAACAGCTGTCTACAAAGTGGAGTCAAAGTCAAAACCAAAACCAAAATCAAAAGGAAAATTCACATCAGGAAAAGCGACCTCTACAGAAAAGTCAACTATTCCTAGATATCCTTGCTGGTACTGTGGCGCAATGCATTTTGCCAAGGACTGCACCTATACAAAGCATCAGTGCAAAGTATGCTCTAAAGTTGGACATAAAGATGGATACTGCGGAAGCGGAGCCAAAACACTAAAACCTAACACCAAGGAGTATAAGTTTACTTCAAAAGGAGTATTTGCAGTGCTAGGAATAAACACCACTGGTAGCCGCAAATATGTAGATGTTTTCCTAAATGGAAAAGAGGTATGTCTTCAAATTGATACAGCATCAGACATATCCATCATTTCAGAGGAAACTTACAAAACAATTGGCGCTCCGAAGATGCAGAAAACCAGCGCAAAAGCCAAAAACGCATCAGGTGACAGCTTGTGTCTCAAAGCTGAGAGCACCGTGGAAGTGAATCTAAAAGGGGAAAGAAAGCAGCTCACAGTGTACATCACCAGTGTACCAAATTTAAATTTATTTGGTATCCAATGGATAAACGCGTTCAAAATTTGGGATAAACCCATCAATAGCATTTGTCGTGCTGTCAAAACCAAAATTACTGAGGGAACAAAGCAAGCAATAACAGCCGAATTTCCCGAAGTGTTTGAAAAGGAACTGGGCTGTTGCACAAAAACCAAAGTCAAGCTACACTTAAAAGAAGGAGCAAAGCCAGTCTTCAAACAAAAAAGGCCAGTATCTTACGCGGCAAAGGAAAAGATTGAAGAAGAACTGCACAGGCTGGAAACACTGGGCATCATCACACCAGTTGACTTCTCAGCATGGGCAGCTCCAATCGTGGTGGTAAAAAAACCAAACGGCAAATTGAGAGTTTGTGCCGACTACTCCACGGGCCTCAACAATTCGTTGGAAGAAAATAAACACCCATTGCCGCTGCCAGAAGATATTTTTGCAAAACTTGCCGGAAACGCCATCTTCAGCGTCATTGACCTGAGCGATGCGTATTTTCAAGTCAAAGTGGAAAGACAATCTAGGAAGTTTCTCACAATCAACACTCACAAGGGGCTGTACGAGTTCAGAAGACTCCCGTTTGGAGTCAAGTCAGCACCGGCTGAATTTCAAAAGATCATTGATGCAATGGTCGCCGGACAGGAGAACGCAACAGCATACCTGGATGACATCATCATCGCAAGCAGGGACATACAAGAGCATCACTTACATTTGAGAAGTCTGTTTCAACAAATCAAGGAATATGGTTTCACAATTAGAAATGAAAAGTGTCAGCTTTTCCTGCGCAGTGTCAAATTCTTAGGACACATCATCAGTGAGGAGGGGATCAAACCAAACCCTGAAAGCATCAAATGCATAGAACAGATGCCACCTCCAACAAACGTCAGCGAGCTACGGTCGTTCTTGGGAGCAGTTAACTATTATGGGAAATTTGTGTATAAACTACAACGAATTCGCCAACCTTTAGACGAGCTTTTAAAGAAAGATAAAGAGTGGAAGTGGACAAATGCATGTAAGAAGGCATTTGAGAACATCAAAACAACCATCAAAAGCGACATGCTACTCACTCACTATGACCCTTCAAAAACAATAATCGTGGCAGCAGACGCAAGCAGTACTGGAATTGGAGCTGTTATAAGACACGAGTTTCCAGATGGAAGCCAAAAAAGCTATACAGCATGCATCCAGAACACTGACTGAAACAGAAAAAAAATATAGCCAAATCGAAAAAGAAGCTTTGGGCTTAATCTTTGCGGTAACAAAATTCCACAAAATGATTCATGGTAGAAAATTCATCTTGGAAACGGATCATCAACCACTTGTACACATTTTCGGTTCAAAGAAAGGGATTCCGTTACACACAGCCAACCGAATTCAGAGGTGGGCATGTACTCTTCTGGCGTACAATTTTGATATCAAATACATAAATACTAATGCATTTGGATATGCAGATGTTCTATCAAGATTGATAAATACTCAAAGCAGACCAGAGGAAGAAATAGTAATAGCAGCAGTAACACTAGAAACAACAGAACAAATAACACTGATGGAGTCGGTTCAACACACTTCAATTTCATATAAAGAAATACAAGAAGAAACAAAAAAGGATACCATACTGAAGCAAATTACTATATACCTAAAAGAAGGATGGCCAAAAGTCATTAAGGACGAGCTCAAATCATATTATTATAGAAAAGAGATGATATCAGAAGTAAAAGATTGTTTGATGTTCGGGGACCGAATTATAGTTCCTAAGAAACACCAACAATCTGTACTAAAGCAATTACACAAAGGACATCCAGGCATAGAGAGGATGAAAGCAGTAGCTAGAAGCTATGTGTTTTGGCCCTTGATTGATAAAGAAATCGAAGAATATGTGAAAAACTGCAATGCGTGTCAGGTTGCACGGAAGTCTCCACCTAAAGAGGCACCACAACGATGGACACCGTCATCAGAACCTTTTGAAAGAATACATATGGACTATGCCGGACCAATTGAGGGAAAATATTTTCTCCTCATCATTGATTCATATTCAAAATGGCCTGAAATTTTCACAACTCAAACTATTTCAGCGTCAGCCACATTAAGATATTTAGAAGAGACTTGTGCGAGATATGGAATACCAAAAGTAATAGTCACTGACAATGGTACGCAATTCACCAGTGAGAAGTTTGAACACTTCTGCACAGAAAATGGAATACAACATATCAAGTCACCACCTTATCATCCACAGTCAAATGGACAAGCTGAAATCTTTGTGGACACCTTTAAACGAGGTATAAAAAAAATACAAAATGGAGAACAGATTGAAACAGCAATCAACACTTTCCTGCATACATATAGGTATACTCCAAATAAACAGATTAAACAAAAATCACCAGCAGAATTGATGCTAGGAAGGAAAATGAGGACAGTATTAGACACCCTAAAGCCGCCAGCAAAAACTACAACTGCACTATTAACGGAGCAACCTGTAAGATCATTCAATAATGGGGACAATGTATATGCCAAAATATACAGGAACAATGCATGGGCATGGACCCCAGGCAAAATCATTGAAAGAAGAGGGAAAGTTGTATACAACATATATGTGGACACACCAAAGGGCCTGAAAATAATAAGGTCACACATAAACCAGATTCGGGAAAGAAGCAAAATAACAATCTTCGATGAATTTAAACAACAGGATGTGGAACCCAGCCCCATGGACCAGTTGGATGAAGAGCTGATACAAGAATTCAACCAGGGACCACAGCTGAGTACAAGCCAGATGGAGGATCAGCAGGCTCAAGCTAGTTCCCGCTGCCCGGATCAACCAATCCAAAATGCCAGCCTACCGAGAAGGTCGAACAGGCATACAAAAAAGCCAAGGAAATTTGAAGATTACATTTAGTTTATTACTTTTCAATAAAACTATTTTCATGCTTATTATAATAAAATATATAAGTATTACTCAATTAGAAATAAGTCTGAAATAAAAAAATGTAACTCATTATTTAAGTTCACATAGAAAAACTCTTAAAAGAGGGAGATGTTGGCAGCACTATTAATATAAGAGTGTTGGCAGCACTGCCCAGAGAGAATTCACCTTTGCTATATCTCACATGTGAATAGTTACAGTCCAGAGTGATAATAAACCAACAAATACACCAAAGTATTCTTATTGTATATTTGTAATACCAAACCTCAAATAATCAAGTATACAACAGAGACATAAGGTTATAATGACTTTTATTTGACAGTATTCGTTGACGGTTGCCTGGAAACTACTAATATCAAAATCAAGCTGACGCCTTTAGACGTCAGTGATTTGGCACACTAAATGGCTCTGATGCTTCATCTTTTTTCTTTTATACAGGTTTATAATTAGGAATGTATTACTTTTCACAGGACGGCCTTGAAGTGATGGTGGCCGTACCGAAGAAAGCCAACGACGCCATGCACCTGTCCCTGGTGGAAGGTCTTCCGAATGATACCCAGGGCGGAGCATTGGGTGAGGTCCTCCTCCAAGATGCCTTCCTCACCTGGGAATCCCGGGGCCTGGTGAGGAAGGGCCGAGAGAGGAGAGTCTTCCTGTTTGAGATGTGCCTGGTGCTGGCCAAGGAGATCAAGGATTCCCACGGAAAGGCGAAGTACATTTACAAGAGTCGACTTATGGTGAGTAGAAAATTATTTTAAATTATGATTACGGTCGTTAGACATTTTATAGAATGAAAAAAAACGGATTTTACTGACCTTGCAAAAGAGAAGAACGATTGTCTCTACGTTTCGTCAGAGTCATATCCGATGTCCTCAGGAGAGGTGTGTCTTCTACAAAGAAGAACCACGAACTGTCGAATTATTGTTGTTTGGTCGAGGCCAAAGGTTGTAGGTACTTTTATTAACTTTCGGCGATGCATCCAAAGATGTCGCAATAGCTCCAGTTGTACAGAAGGACGATATTATGTCTTCTTGTGAAATCATCCGAAGACACACGTCTCCTAAAGACGTCGGATATGACTCCGACGAAAGGTAGAGAAAATCGTTCTTCTCTTTTGCATGGTCAGTAAAATCTGTTTTTTTCATTCTATAGAAAATAATTTGTACCTCAAAATGTGGAATAATGTAAGGCAGGTGTGTACTGGGTGCTACCGCTTGTATTGCCAAAAATAAAAACTTATCTAAAAATGCTCGATTGGCGGTACAAGGTGGCATACTTATACCCACCTTGATGTATGGAAGTGAAGCCTGGATGGTGAAAGTAAAATTAGTAAAGTCCATACTGTTGAAATGGACTTTCTAAGAAGTATGATTGGAAAAAACGGAATGACAGGGTGAGGAATGATTTTGTAAGAGAAGAATGTGGTGCAAGAGAAAGTGTGAAAGTGAAGATTAACAGAAGTTTGTTAAGATGGTTTGGACATACATATGTAGAGAATGAGTGATGAAAGACTGACAAAGAAAGTATACGTTGCAAGAATAGATGGATGTTGTGTTAGACGAAGACTGAGAAAGGTATGGATGGATCAAATTTCTGAAATAGCGAATGAATGGAATATACACAATCATAATAAAAGGAGGGCTTGTATGAAAAACGTTTTGACTCTGGATGAAATGAAAGAAGTATGTAAGGACGGGAAGAAGTGGCGGTTAATCTGTAATGTGGATGTTTAATATTGGTGGCATATTTATTGTTTTGTTATGTTTTGCTTTTTGTAGACCTGTTCTGACTTTTTTGTATAGATTTATTTTGTTGTTAGAATGTTATTTGTTTTATGTATCCCTTGACTTATAGGTTGGTATGAGGCTGACCACTCATACTGTAAAAACTGGTTCACTTTGCCAATGTCACCGCTGTTTCAGGGAAGGTTGGCAAGAGTTGCACGGCTTATGTTCATTTGAGATTGGGTTTTTATATTGTAGGTCCACATGCACCATATATATATATATATATATATAATATTGATTTTAAATTACACATGATAAGAAAGCGCCGTTTTTGTGTGTGTCACACCTCAAGGGCCCTGAAGCATATGTTAGTGCAAACTTATCTAAACGAATGTATGCCCACAAGCGAACTTGTATGCTTGTGGGCATACCTTTGTTATGAAACTACATTATTCATATCTTTGCAACTAAGTTTACAGATTATTGATCTATTTTACAACCAAAGTTTAGTTTTTTCCTATTTTATAGAACCCTTAATTTTTGTCCTTCATGTACTCAATTCAATATTCTAAATTGTGATATTTTTCAGCCAATCTTTGTTCAATGAAATAAATTACCAGGCATTCATACAAAATAAAGCAATCAGTTTATATTTAGGTTAAAATTTTGCAATGCCATCGAAATATCTCACTGGCCACACCTTTGAAAGTTTCCTTTAAGTACCTACAAAGCTTGTTTCAACTTGAAAAAAAAAGATTGCTCTCAAAAGAAGTTTTCAACTTTTTTCATTTGATCTTTGGTGTTTTTTTGTGAAATGAGTTTGCCTACCCCTGCCACTGGTCAATGTCAACTGGACATAATATTTGAAAAACCCTTTTAAAGGCGAGACTGAAATCAGGGTTGGCATTTGTCTATAATCTAAAATCCATAATCTAAGTTGCAAGGATATATTCATTTAAAGCTCTCAGATGTATGCCCACAAACCAACAAGTGTAGTTCGCGCTTACAAATGCTGAATGTGTACTTACAAATAAAATCCAAACCTCAAATGAACATAAGCCCCACAACTTTTGCCGACCTTCCCTGAAACAGGGGTGACATTGGCAAAGTGAACCATTTTTTACAGTATGGGTGGTCAGCCTCATACCAACCTATAAGTCAAGGAATATGAATAATAAATTACATTTAAATATAAAAAAGAACAAAACCTTACAAAGAAATCTATACAAAAAAAGTCAAAAATTTCCTATGCAAAAAATATAGCAAATGAATACACCAACATTAGAAATCAACATTGCAGATTAGCCGCCACTTCTTCCTGTCCTTGCATACTTCTTTCATTTCATCCAGAGTCATAACCTATTTTTTTTTTATTTGTCAATATTGTTAAATCTCAGACTTCTCTATAATTTATAATCTAGGTTGCAAAGATGTATTCACATTTAAGGCTCATATTTAATTTACATATGCTGCATGTAGGTACAAAATAAACCAAACCTCACATGAACATAAACCCTGCAACTTTTGCCGACCTTCCCTAAAACAGGTGTGACATTGGAAAAGTGAACCATATTTTACAGTATGGGTGGTCTGCCTCATACCAACCTATAATAATAATAAGTGTTTATTCCAGCTCGGTCATGTGGAGGGTGCAATACATGACCAGCCATAAAAAAATAATACATCAATAGAAAAAGTATATATAGAAAAATACAAAAATGCAGAAATATATGAAAATATGTGAAGAAATATATGAGAAAAAATTTAAAAACAAAAAAACAAAATATATAGTTAAACAGTGAAAGAAAAGAGAAAACATGATCATTGTACATTGGAATATCAGGGTCATATTAAACAGGGGAAAAAAGGCTACGTAAGCTTCAAGTTCCTTGCCCAATGACGCCATATGCCCAACTCCCATTTCAGGCCTTTTGATTGCTAGGATCAGAGAGTTTTCGCTGGATTCAATTCTGTCTCAGAACCCAGCCATTCAGGTTCGCAGCAACCCATTCCAGGAGGGTAGTTGAGCCGCCACAAACATCCCACTCGCACTACAGCTCTTCCGCAGTCGTAACAATGCTCTGTAGCCCATGTTGTAGCAGACTCTCATCTCGTTCATGCTTTGTGCTTTATAGTCACACCACAACTCGCTGGTGTATTGTTGTGTACATAAAACGAGGAAGAGAACTATAAGTCAATCATTATAAAAAAATCCCGATCCCGAAGGTTTCAATATTAATCTTTGATGTAAATATGGTCTCAATCAGTAGGGAACATACATGCATACACACGTACATACACACACATACATACATAATATTAGATTAATTCTATTTTTAATTGTATTTCTGTTAACACAGTAAAAGTTCATTGTATTTTTAGTGTTAATCTATTTACACAGTGAAAGCCCATTTTTAATTATTTAAAAATTCAAATGGATAAAAAGAGAGTTGTAATTCACTTATTTAATTATTTTTTTGTGCTCGAACATTTTCGCCGAATGAGGCATCTTCAGGAGTAGAAAGATGCCTCATTAGGCGAAAATGTTCGAGCACAAAAAAATAAAATAAAAAAGTGAATTAAAACTATGTTTTTATCCATTTGAATTTTTAAATAATTACTTAAAGTACATTGTATTTATACAATTTAATGGAAGAAACAAAGTTTTATTCATATGTATAAGTTCAAGTTATCAAATGATGTGTCATAAGATTCATGTCATGTTTATTTATCATTATTATTTTCCTTCATTTCTTCTTTCTTACCCAGACTTCAGAACTGGGTGTGACGGAGCACATTGAAGGCGACGAATGCAAGCTGGCCGTGTGGACTGGCCGAGCTCCCGTCTCCAGCGACTACAGGCTGGTGCTCCGCGCGCCCAGTCTGGAGGCCAAGCAGCAGTGGGTGAAGAGGCTCCGGGAGGTCATCCAGGAGACCTACTTCAGCTCCACTCTGCCGCTGCACATGCCAAAGAGCCCTGCCAAGCTCAAGGCGGCTAATCAGAGATCCAGCAGGTATCTATAATCTATAATCTAAGTTGCAAGGATATATTCATTCAAAGCTCTCAGATGTATGCCCACAAACAAACACGTGTAGTTCGCGCTTACAAATGCTGATAGTGTACTTACAAACAAAATTCAAACCTTAAATGAACATAAGCCCCACAACTTTTGCTGACCTTCCCTGAAACAGGGGTGACACTGGCAAAGTAGACCATTTTTTACAGTATGGGTGGTCAGCCTCATACCAACCTATAAGTCAAGGAATATTTTCAAGCTATGATTGTCCTTTTTAGTTTGTTAAGCAATCTATTTTAGTTGTAGATTTCTAATATGTGTGGAAATTTGGAGTTCTTAATTCTTTAAAAAATGCTTTAGTTAAGCTGTGTTTTTTTAATTGTTGCCTTTGCTTTGAAGCACTCAAGATGTGAAAATTTATTAAAATACAATGATTTTGAATTATCACAGATTGTTACAGATCACAGTTGTATTACAGATACTGGAAGATTATTTCATAAACCAGCAGTTAGTTTTCATAGTTGTGATGTTTTTTTTTATATTTTGTATTGTGCACAACAGGTTACCCTAATTAAAGTGCACCCTCACAGTTATCAAGATGCTGCGAGGAACTCTTTTGCAATATTTTTAAATCTTAATAAACTTCACTAAAAAATGTCTATGATAGCCTTATTTAAGAGCTTTATTCTCATCACAGGGTGTTTTGCCACGACATCAGTACGTTACTACGTACGCCTTTTCGGTGCATTAAATAAATCATGTCCTCGCTCTCGGGTGTAACCTGTAGTACTCCAACAGGGTGGGACTGTGAATCAAGCCGTTGATGACCTTATGCGCCTCGTGACTTGTTGAATAAATTAATTAAAATGTTGATTGTAAAGAGATAAATTAGGGTGTCACTCAAGTTGTATATGTTGTAATAAAATTGATTGGGGAAATCATATGTTAAAAAGCAATTTATGTTGCTGAGAAACGGTCAGATCAAGCATATCACCCCTTATATATCATTTACTTGAGTCGGAGAATCAGTCTTGATTATAAGTATGCTAATTTAAAATAGCCATCTCTGAATGAGACCAAGATTATTGTTAAAACCAGATCTCTTGAAGGGAAAAAAATATTATGTCCTACTCGTATGTATGTACTCACCTACCTTGGCAAATGACATTGTCACTAACTGATCATTGTCTTGTTTTTTCACAGGGATCTGGAAGAGTGTGCCTCCTTAGACGAGAGCGCTGAGAACTTGGATAGAAATTCTTTGGCTTCCTTTGGTAGCGGAAACACAACAGATTCTGATAAGGTAGGATTCTGATTATTATTGTATCCCCAAAGGTATCTGTGAATTTCTGATATTTCCTATTTTCAGGTATAATTTATTTTTCTGGAAAAATACTAGTATACTCTACTTTTATTGAATACTCATCGTTCACAATTCACAGGATTCAATATACTTTTTGTTCACAATATACTTTAGTTTTCAAAATGTAATAACTTACTATGTTAGTTCATAACTATCGAGAAAATTATGTTCTAAAAAATAGGTTTTGGGATGCCATTTACAGATTGTCAGTTGATACTGTTTTAATTGTTTTATAAAGTGATTCTTTTACTCATTCTTGAGTCTTTTTAGTGAAGATTGTCGATCTTTTCCGGCCTTTTTGTCGGACGTCATTTCGAGAAAATCTTCTGTATTAGGTTTTAGGATGCGACTTACAGATTGTGTGTTTATACTGTTTTAATTGATTTTCTTCTTCTAAGTCATTCTTCTACTTTATTTTGTCCCTCTTCAGTGAAGATTGTAGATCTTTTCACGCCTTTTTGAATGCCCGACCTCATTATAAGAAAATCATCTTCTGTATTAGATTTTGGGATGCCTAGTTCATATTGTGACTTAATACTGTTTTAATCAATTTACAAAGTCATTCTTATACTTTTTAGATTAGATAGAAGACTATGAGATCGGCGGTCCACAATGGCATATTGGTTGGTGGAAGTGAGGCTTAATGAATGTGAGCTGAGTAAAGTATGTAAGTACGGTTGAAATGGCTTACCTGAGAGCAATGGCTGGAAAGACACTGAGTGATAGAGTACGTAATGCTTGAGTGATGAACGAGTGTGGTATAAAAGAGAATATGAGAATGAAAGTACAAAAAAGTACGATGAGATGGTTCAGACATCTTGAAAGAAAGGATGATGAACAACTTACGAAGAAAGTGTACAAAAAAAATGTCAGAGGAAAGCGCAGAAGGGGAAGGCTGAGGAAAGAATGGTTAGACCAAATAGGTGAGATTGCGAAATAATGGATTCTGCAGAGTGAGAATAAGAGAAGAGTATGTATGAAAAAGGTGATGACAGCAAAAAGTGGAGGCGCATCTGCGGAGGTACCGGCCACCCCTAATGAAACGGTGGCAGGATACAGTACAGTACAATACTGAGGTCAGCTTCATACCAACCTATGAGTCGAGGATCTTTCTTGTGTAATTGGTACTTTTTCAAATAAATCAACAAAATATTTATATTCATTTAAGTATTTATATGCCTATATCCATATTGTACGAGTATGCAGGTACACACCGCGGTGGAATAAAATTGATTTATTATTGATATATTACATTTTTATTGAAACGGCATAAGCTGGTAGATGATTCTAGCTTTACATACGTCATACAGTGGGTAAATTTTTGCAAGAAAGTCGAGTACAGATTCTGTGCAATTTATTTGGCTTCTGATTTTAACGTTATTTCATGTTCTTATCATACATTAACATAACATGCTATCCATTTTCACTTATTTAATTATTGTTTTTATACAATTTGTTTACTCCATTCCATTTTTCACAACACTAATCTAATCTAATCTAAGTTGCAAAAATATGTTTCATTGGAGATTCACATTACATGCATTCTCACAACCAGACACGTACAAGTCGCGCTTGCACATGCCTCATGTGAACCTACAACATAAAAACCAAATCTCAAATGGACATACACCCTGCAACTCTTGCCGTCCTTCTCTGTAACAGGGGTGACATTGGCAAAGTTAACCATTTTTACAGCATGGGTGGTCAGCCGCATACCAACCTATAAGTCAAGGAACGTGCACGACAAATTACATTTTATAAATCTCACTCATTTGGTTTTATAATATTTTTAACATTTCAACATACAATAAATTGCACAGAATCTGCACTCGACTTTCTTGCAAAAATTAACCCACTGTATGACGTATGTTAAGCTATAATCATCTACCAGCTTATGCAGTTTCAATGAAAATATAATATATCGATAATAAATCAATTTTATTCAACCGCGGTGTGTACCTGCGTACTCGTACAATATGGAGATATCCATATAAAATCTTAAGTGAATAAAAAATATTTGGATGATTTATTTGGTGAGCGCCGTTTTGTGTGAATCACGCCTCAAGAGCCCTCTGCGAGGTTGGTCTTCTCTGGAAAAAGCGCCAATTACACAAGAAAGATCCTCGACTTATATGTTGGTATGAAGCTGACCTCTGTACTGTACTGTACTGTATCCTGCCGCCGTTCCACTAGGGGTGGCCGGTACCTCCGCAGATGCGCCTCCACTTTTTTCTGTCCTAACAAACCACTTTCATTTACTCAATATTCATCACCTTTTTTATACATACTCTTCTCTTATTCTCTGCAGATTCCATTCTTTTGCAATCTCACCTATTTGGTCTAACCATTCTTTCTTCGGCCTTCCCCTTCCGCGCTTTCCTCTGACATTTCCTTTGTACACTTTCTTCGTTAGTTGTTCATCATCGATTCTTTCAAGATGTCCGAACCATCTCATCGTACTTTTTTGTACTTTCATTCTCATATTCTCTTTTATACCACACTCGTTCATCACCCAATCATTACGTACTCCATCACTCAGTGTCTTTCCAGCCATTGCTCTCAGGTAAGCCATTTCAAACGTAGGTACATACCAATATCACCAATATGCCATTGTGGACCGCCGATTTCATATTCTTCGTAAGTTTCCTATTTCTTGCAATTCTTCCAATCGTTCCCATTACACTTCTTCCTCTACTAGCGCGCTTTTCTAATTCTTTCGTCAATTTCGCATTCGATTCAAACTTGCTTCCCAGATAATCAAATTCTTTCACGACCTCCACTCTTGTTTCATTCAGTCTTATCTCAATTTCCTCGCATTTCTCAGTCCTCCCAAAGTGTAAAAAAGAATTCACTTTGTCAATGTCCCCCTGTTTCAAAGAAGGTCGGCAAGAGTTGCAGGTTTTATGTTCATTTGAGATTTGGTTTTAATTTGTAGGTACACATTCAGCATTCGTAAGCGCGAACTACACGTGTTTGTTTGTGGGCATACATCTGAGAGCTTTGTATGAATATATCCTTGTAACTTAAACAATAATCGGGTAACAACAGTAATTGTTGGTTACCCGAAGATGGAAGTAATTCCGAAAATATTTGTAACATACTCAAAAACAATAAAAGTGGAATAAAACAAAGTTTTTATTTTCTTTTATTTTTAAAATTTTTATTGAAAAATAATCATTTTTTAACTATGGGCACCCCTGTTATAGATGGTCATGAACATGAACCCTTTTGTATGCAAACTAGGACTTTGTACGGTGGGTAAACTTTTTAGTTATATTTTTAAAAAGTAACGACTGATTATTATTGGTATTTATAAAATTTTAAGAATCGCAGCCTTTTATCTAATGTTAACCCTTTGACTACCAAGAAAATTGCTAATACATTTTGTATGGATTTTTTTTACTTTGTATGGCGGCTATACTTCTAATTCACTTTTTGGAAAAAATAATGATGGCAATATATACCTTATTATTATTGTTTTACATTTGTAGAAGATCATTTTATTATTAACCCTCTAACTGCCGAGGATTTTTCATTTTATTTTTCTTTTGTATGGCAACTCCCTAAATCGAGATCATGATGAAGCAATGATTATTATCATTAGATGGCATTATTTTATTAACGAATTCACAGAAAATTTGAAAAAAATCGTTGGAGCCGTTTTTGAGAAAATCGCATTTCAAATTTTCAGCTCTTAGGAAGCCATCTTGAATTTTCAAAAAAGTAAAAAAAAAATGATTACGAATTAAAGTAATACACCTATTCTTTATTTCAAATCTAAAACAAATTTAAATATCTTGCATTTTAATGGGTTTTTGTAATATTTTCGATTTAAAATTTGAGGTCGTGTAAACGGTGCTTTTTTATTTATTTTTTCAAAAAAAATATTTTTTATTTTTGTAGAAATTTATATTGTCCATAATATTGTAGAACATAATATTTTTGTTGACTCCTTAACTTTCGAGAAAATCACAATCGTTTGTTTTTTTCATATGGCAACCCATAGACACAGATTAGTAAGAGTGTTGCCATAACTAATTTATTAAGTTAAAAATTAATTAATGGCTACTCTGAAAATTTAAGAAAAAATCTTGGAGCTGTTTTTGAGAAAAGTGCAATTTTATGTTTTTTTTGTATGGCAGCCATCTTGAATTTTCAAGTTGGTGTAATGCCATGTTATTCATACTTAATACATGTCCAAAAAAGTTTATGTAGCCAAAATTTGGTATCTCTAGGTATTATACTTTGGAAAGTGACATACATACACATATACACACATACAGACGGACGTTTTTGAAAGATAGTGTTTTTTGGCATGTCCTGCACCAGGACAACTCATTTCCGTGAAAACCTCGAAAACAAATTTTCACCCCAAATCAATACTTTCTTTATAGCCTTCGGCTATAGCAAGAAAGTAAAAATGATGAGGTATTCTTTTTTCAAGGTATAACCTTCCGATTACTATTCTGAAGCGTTGATCACTAGACTACCCACAGATCGATCAAGTAGATATGCTTTTAATTTTAAGAAAAAAACATTTTAATTTTTATTTTAGGGATCAGAATAAAGTCGCGTCGAAACGTAGCCCTGAAAAGAAAATGAGTTGAAATTTAAAAAAAAAGAATTGCGTACCAAAGAATATCATTTTTTTATTTTTTTTATTTAAACTCCCCGCCTTTGATGTGGAATTTTCGTCGGCGTTCGTTTTCGCGATTTTTCTGCAAATTCGCAAAACAAACGAAGGTCGTAATTAAATTTTTCTCACTAGATTCCTCAGTGTTTATAATTAACTCTGCGGACTCGAGTTGTGTAATTAAAGCCCTTTCCTTATGATTACAATATTAAACAGGAAACCAACGTAATTTGAGCATCATTTTCCATAATATGGCGGTTGATTTGCAATGTCGGCGGCTTATGTTCTTAAAATAAAAAGGTTATTTAATATAATTATCCGCAACGCAAACGCAACTAAGCTACACATATAGTGTAACTTCTTGCCGCGTTATCCCCGAAGGGGTCGCATGTGGCGAGTTGAACTATTTATTTTTACAGGTAAGGGGGCCGGCCTTACGCCGACCACTTCAGTTGAAGTGGAGGTTTCCCAGCTCCCGAGAGTGCTGGTACTCATTTCTTGTGAAGGCTGAGTAAACCTTGCCGGTATTTTATTTTGGGGTTTGAAATAAACACCGAAACGGGCAATCATTTCTGACACCCTCGGTGGGATTCGAACCCGAGCTTTTGGCATGGAATGCAAGCACTCTACCACCTGAGCTACGACCGGACTTCTTCTTCTTCTTGTGCCACTTCTAACGAAGATCGGCGATCATCATAGCTATTTTGATATTTGATGCTGCGGCTCGAAATAGGGACTTGGTGCTTCTGCCGAACCACTGTCGCAGGTTCTTCAGCCCCAGCCACTTTCAGTTGAAGTGGGGGTTTCCCAGCTCCCGGGGGGGGGGGGGAGGGGGCTGGTTCTCATTTCTTGTGAAGGAGTAAACCTTGAGATCGAACCCTTGCTCTCGGCATGGAATGCAAGCATTCTACCAATTGAGCTATCGAAATTTTTACGAGCTTGGTCGTCGTCGCTACAAAGCCTCAATTCTCAAGCAAGACCCAGGTTCTGTTAGGCTGGATGGACCTTTGGTGACCGGTCATTGGTAAAGGTTTATGAATTTTTCAACCCAGCAAGGAGCAAATTCGAAAATATAAATGGTATATTTTTTGTGCTCCACCGGGATTCGATCCCACAACTTTCCATTCAGAGTCCGAAGTGTTACCACTGAACTACGGATCGGTCCAGGATTTCTTAAAAATAAATAAAAATGTAAACGTATATTTTTTTAGGAGAATAACATTGAAATATCTAGGAGTTTATTTTTTTTAACAAGGGAAACCTGCAACTAAGTGCCTCTCAGCGGGTGTACGTTACTACACAATTATTCATTAACTTTTACAATAATTACTCAGTTCCTGCAAATTCTCAAACTTTCTGAATTTCAGTCAGAAGACACTCGCTTTTCCTACTTTGTTATTCTGTTACATTTTCATCGGGCAGCTTTTCTCGACTTGGTCCTGAGAAACCTTTATATTAGGACACTTTGAGAAACAACAGTTTTGGTTTACGCAGCAGTGGCGAAGGGTGCCATACAAGCCGATTCCCATCGGTTTCCCGTTTAAAATGAGGCGAAAATGATAATAAAGTAGACTGCATGGTTTCAATGGGGGAAAAATACGTATTGTTTCTTTGGTTTTAAATGTATTTTTTTACTTTGTGCCTATATTTTTTAACTACTTTGTTACA
The DNA here is from genome assembly GCA_951799405.1 of Agapetus fuscipes. Classification (NCBI taxonomy): domain Eukaryota; kingdom Metazoa; phylum Arthropoda; class Insecta; order Trichoptera; family Glossosomatidae; genus Agapetus; species Agapetus fuscipes. The sequence goes on from OX637332.1 coordinate 27,430,758, forward strand.
TCATTTTAAAAGGAAAGCCGATGGGAACCGGTTATGCAGTGTATATACAGAGGAAAAGAGGAAATAGATGACCGAGAGAAAAGTATGGCGGGATCAGTTGGGTGAAATTGTGAAAGAATGGGATGAACAAAGCGAATGTAAGAGAAGGACATGAATGGGAAAGGTGACGGATATGAATGGTTTGAAAGAGGTATGCAAGGATAGAAAAAAAGGAGGCAGATATGCACAGGTTCTGGCCACCCCTAGCGGAATGGCGCAGAGTTACAGTGGTCAGAGTCTCTGCCAATTTGCCTTCATTTTTTCCTATCCTTGCATACCTCTTTCAAATTGATCGTTTCCATCACCTTTTTCATACATTTCTTTCTTCTACATTCGCTTTGTAGGTTCCATTCTTTCACAATATCACCAATTTGATCCAGCGAAACTTTTCTCGGTCTTACCTTTCTTCTTTTCTCTTTCACATTTCCTCTCTATACACACATTGTCAGTCTTTCATCAATCATTATTTCTACATGTCCAAACCATCTCATCACATTCTTTTGTATCTTTACTTTCACATCCTTTTTCAAATTTGCATTTGTCTTTCACCCATTCATTTTTAACTCTTTTAAGAATGTTTTCCTGTCATACTCCTCAAATGTCCCATTTCAGGCGTACATACCTTAATCATTTCGCTGTCACTCGTAGTCCATGTGCCACTTCCTTACATCTAATCTAATCTAAGCTAAGTTCTGTCTAATCTAATCTAATCTAAGTTGCAAAGATATGTTACATTGGAGATTCACATTACATGCATTCTCACAACCAGACACGTAAAGTTCGCGCGTGCACATGCCTCATGTGAACCTACAACATAAAAACCAAATTTCAAATGGGCATACACCCTGCAACTCTTGCCATCCTTCCCTGAAACAGGGGTGACATTGGCAAAGTGAACCATTTTCACAGCATGGGTGGTCAGCCGCATACCAAGCTATAAGTCAAAGATCATACACGACAAATTACATTTCAAAACATATAATCTAAGTTGCAAAGATATTTTGTCATTTTAGACTCATATTAAATACATGCCCAAAAGTAAGCACATTGTAAGTACATGCTTACACATGCTGCATGTGTACATAAACATAATATCAATCAATATGTATACACTATACATCAACGATTGCAATTAGCTTTATTTAAAGCATCATTAAAACCTATAAATGATAATTTAATTATTTTTGAGATGTACACAGAAAACGTTTCCTTCTGCCCAATAGAACGACAGCATTCTTTTACTGGTATTAAGCAATGAAATTATGGTTGAAATACCAATTACAGTGTGAAAATGACAAAAGATATACAACTTTCATATACACCTCCTGAAATTTTAAAGGCTACAACATCTTTCATAACTGCAATCCATAGTACTTCAATATCTTTAAATGAGCCCAATTTCATTTGATACAATGTCCATGAAAATATGCACGCTCAATTTTTTTAAGTTATTGGGCGATGCCGTCTCACTATAATAGTTACAATGATCACTTCAAAATAAGATTTCTTCGCTCATCTTTACCATTTTCTGAAGAACAGCCATTCCCAAATTTACAAATCCACAAAACTATTGAATCTCATTTATAAAAAAAAGGCAGGATAAAATCTGCGGGGTCAGCTAGTATACGAGTATATATATATATATATATATATATATTTTTTTAAATAGATTTGTGGAAAGGAATGCAATCCACCAAGCTATTTTGCCTGGCCAGTTGTCTTCATGCGAAAGCAGAAGCTTGTGTGCATGCAACGGCATCTGTTGAACCTGGGTCGAAGTTATCGTCGCGGGATTCGAACCAGCGTTATCCGGTTCCAAAAAACCTGTCTAGATTTTCGCGGCCATAACACCGTCAAATACGAACTGCCTGTAAATACGAACAAATGTGAATTATAGAGTCTTTTGGAGTGAAGAATATGGAGGTTTCCTTGTAGGCAACTTTGCTCTGCCTGTGAGATAGCTTCTATTCACAATTACACGCACTTCAGTGCAGACGTCCATCTTATATTCCAAATTTCTTGCCTGTAATTACCCGAACAAATTTTCGTCAGTTGCTTTTATACTTTTCTTTGGAAAGTTAACGCTAACAACAAAGCTAAGGATCGGAAAACATGTTCTCGTAGGCATTGTGCCCATTAGGTATTGAAAAGGATCTGTAATCTAAGTTGCAAATATGTATTACCATTTTTTTGTGAAAAGGAATAATACACTTCACTGCGTGATGGTTTGGGCATATGGAGAGAATGAATGAGGAAAGACTGACGAAGAAAGTATATGTTGGTAGAATAGATGGATGTAGTGGTAGAGGAAGACCGAGAAAGGTATGGATGGACCAAATATCCGAAATTGCGAATGAATGGAATATCCAGAGTCATATTAAAAGAAGAGCTTGTCTCTGGAGGAAATGAAAGAAGTATGTAAGGATAGAAAGAAATGGCGGTCGATCTGTAATGTTGGCGGCTAGGGTTTATTAAAGTGAAATTGGTTTTATGATTTAGTTTTTTTTAGTGTCCATGTTTATATTATTGTTTATTGATTTAAAAAATGTAATTTGCGATGTTTGTTCTTTGACTTATAGGTTGGTATGCGGCTGACCACCCATACTGTAAAAAAAAAGGTTCACTTTGCCAATGTCACCCCTGTTTCAGGGAAGGACGGCAAGAGTTGCAGAGCTTATGTTCATTTGAGATTGGATTTTTATATTGTGTCCACATGCGGTATGTGTTAGCGCGAAATTATACATGTCTGCTTGTGGGAATGCATTTAATATAAATCTTAAATGATATATATCTTTGCAGCTTAGATTAGATTAGATTAGATTAGATTAGACTGCGTGCAATGGCATCTGTTGAACCAGAGTCTAAGTTATGTTAAAATGGGCCAGACGTGACGTGACTTCTTGACTTCTGTGAAGTGAAACTTGACTTCCTCGGCCATAACACCGACATTTAAGACTCATATTTAATGTATGCCAACAAGCAATGTCGGTATTATAGCCGCGGGGATCAAGACAGGTTATTTGGAACCGGATAACGCTGGTTCGAATCCCGCGACGATAACTTCGACCCTGGTTCAACAGATGCCGTTGCATGCACACAAGCTTCTGCTTTCGCATGAAGACAACTGGCCAGATAAAATAGGTTGGTGGATTGCATTCCTTTCCACAAATCTATTTAAAAAAAAAAAAAGCAGGTACCTACATGTAATTCCTTGCTTATACATGCGGCATGTGTGCACACAAAATAAACTAAACAGCACATGAGCAGAACTTTACGACACCTGCCTGAAACGGGGTGGCATGGGCAAAAGTGAACATTTTTGTGTACAGAATGAGTGTCAGCCTCATACCAACCTATCAGTCAAGGAACTTCATTCTATAAATCAATAATTTAAGTTGCAAAGATATGTAGATAAACATACACGTATATTTTCGCGCTTGCAAATGCTGTATGTATGCTTACAAATTAAAATCCAAACCTCAAATGAACATATACCCTTCTATTTTTTTGTTGAAGGGTTGGTGTTCAAGTGAACCAATTTTGTACAGCATCGGGGGTCAATCTTATACCAACATATTAGTCGGGGAACCTCATTCATTGGAAAAATTTCGACTATTCCTTGACTTATAGGTTGGTATGAGGCTGACCACCCATACTGTAAAAAATGGTTCACTTTGACAATGTCATCCCTGTTTCAGTGAAGGTCGGCAAGAGTTGCAGGGCTTATGTTCATTTAAAATTTGGGTTTTTTTATATTGTAGGTCCACATGCGGCATGTGTGAGCGCGAAATTTTGCGTGTCTGCTTGTGGGAATGCATTTAATGTGAATCTCAAATGATGCATATCTTTGCAACTTAGATTTAGATTTAGATACTAGTTTTCGAGTTAAATTTGTAAAAAACTTTTTTCAAAACAATGAATTAATTAATTAGTTTTTTTTTTGTATTTTCTCGAAAAGTGTGTATGTTTTGAAAAATCTGCTAAATATTTGACGAAATATTAAATAATTCTGTAATTAATAACAACAAAAACCGAAAAAGAATACATTTTGTTTTGCTCTCTTAAAAAAATCAATCATCGACATTTTAAATGTCATTTAATAATTTAGTTAAATAGTCAAGAAACACGCCTGATTGTTTTAATTTATGTCACTCATATACTAAGACCATAAAGTAAGACAAACATATTTTTTTGTTTTTATTAAAACGGCTTTTTAATTATTTTTTTTAGGGAAGCGACATCTTAATGAAATCGATTTTCTAGCAATAATAATATTATTAGGATGATTTATTTGGTGAGCGCTGTTTTTGTGTGTATCACACCTCAAGAGCCCTCTGCAAGCATGGTCGTCGCTGTAGAAAGCGCCAACTCTCAAGCAAGACCCAGTTGTTGTAAGGTTGGATGGACCTTTCAGTAACCGGTCTTTGGTAACGGTTTATGAATTTTTCAACCAGGCAAAGAGCACATTTGAAAATTTAATGGTATATTTTTTGTGCTCCGCCGGGATTCGAATCCACAACCTTCCATTTACGAGTCCGAAGTGTTGCCACTGGACTACGGACCGGTCCAAGAAATGCCAACAACACGCGGTGTACCTAGCGGTCACCCATCCAAGTAGCATCCGCGCCCAATGTTTTTATTTTATATAAAGACGCCAACAGAACAAAAGAGTTGCACATACACAAAACACATAATACAAATACATAAGTATCTCAGATGCTCCAATAATAGGTATCTATCGCATATACATACATTTTAACGATATGAATGTTTTGAACAGCTAAAGTACAATGAGTAGGTATAGCGGCATTAGCGGGAGTAGGTATATATGAGTATTGCCGGCGCGGCGCTATGCTTGAACACACACATCGGTGATCTGATGAGAACCGGTGCTTTCAACATGGCATCGTCGTTGACTACTAAAATGAATAACTACGCGTCGGCAATGTGCAAGGGCCCTGCGCGTGCATATGTGTTAGAGCAGTGGTTCCCAAACTATGGTACGCGTACCACCAGTGGTACGTACCACCAGTGGTACGCGACGCCTTTTAAGGTGGTACGCAAGCAGCCATGGTCATAGGAAATACATAGGAAATAATAAGATAAAACGTTTTTCAATTTTGCGCTTAAAGTTAAGTACAACTGAGCCAAATATTTCCTCTTTTGTTTCGAACATGCAGCAACATTTTTCAGACTAAGACAGGCCTGTCCCGCCACAATTACAAAAATTCTTATGTTGGACACCCCTGCACTAAGAGTATTGTATTTTTTTCTATAATAAATAAATAAGCATAATGTTTTCATTAACAGTTGCAGTTTTTATTACTTTACCATTTGAATGATTTTTGTAACTGTTGCACTTCAGTGGTATGCCACTGATTTATAATTTCATTAGTGGTACGCGAAATTAAAAGTTTGGGAACCACTGTCTTAGAGTAAATTCTATTACAGTTTTAATAAAAAAATGTAGGTTGCATTTCCCGAGGGGTGGAGCGAGCGCCGCCAACATGACATTTTCAATTTGGTTAACGCCACACTTAATGTAATTCCCAGTAAACTCTACGTTCAAACCCAACAATAGCGTTTACCAAAAATTTATAGAAACTTAAACAGCTCCTCTAGTGAGATTTTTAGTTTTAAAACATTTTTAATGAAACTCTACGGTTTCGTTTAATTTTTACACTTGGGATGTTGGTTTGTAAAATATTTTAAACAGCGTATATGTGGTAATGGTTCTATGAAAATACCATTTTGGAGAATAGTGCGCATGTTTATATGGTAATCCACCGAAAATATAAACGCAACTAAGTCACACATATAGTGCAACTTCTTGCCGCGTTATCCCCCCCCCCGAAAGGTTTATATTTTATGAATGAATTGAAAATGAATTTTTTATATGAATTTTATTTCGACTACAAGATACAATTTCGAGTAGATAATTACACAGCTATCAAAAGTACCTTAATCATCGGAGCGGAGACGTGTGTGTACATTTTGAAAAAACATTAAATTGCTTTGAGGTTTTTTACGTATTAGATCTTCCTACACTGCTATATTCCTTCTAACCCTACGATGCTCTAGCAGGCTTGCACAGATTTTTGGTAAAGTAAACGTGTGTAATTTTTGGACGTAAAAATGCAGTTTTAAAAAAATATAGATTTGTGAAGAAGAATACTCGTACATCACCTACGTATTTTGTCTGGTCAGAAACAGGTATTACCGTTATCAATTAATACTTCATTATTTCATAGTTAAATTTGATTGTATTAATTGCTTGTACTCCTTGACTTATAGGTTGGTATTGCGCTGACCACCCATACTGTAAAAAATGGTTTACTTTGCCAATGTCACCCCTGCTTCAGGGAAGGTCGGCAAGAGTTGCAGGGCTTATGTTCATTTGAGGTTTGGATTTTATTTGTAAGTACACAATCAGCATTTGTAAGCGCGAACTACACGTGTTTGTTTGTGGGCATACATCTGAGAGCTTTGAATGTGATTTCGGAAAATGGGCGAAATAAATGTGTCATTGAAGCTATTCTGATCCTGAAACATCTCTTAAAAAAATATCAAGTTTGTAGCTTTAATTTAATTGATGCAAACTGAAGCTTTTGAGATTGAAAAAAAAAAAAAACATGAAATCGGTCGTAAATTGATAAATTGTACTATGCCATCTAAATGGGGAAAAAAGTTTTTTTCGGCCATTTTATTAAAAGTGTTGTCTTCTACATCTCATCGTACAGGAAAGAATCGAAGGGCGATGTGATTTAGCAGAAGCACAAAATTCCTCTTTCGTGCTGCAGTACCTACCGAATTTGCAAATTGCTACAATGAAAATACTCTGACTTTTTTTGTATAGATTTCTTTGTAAGGTTTTGTTCTTTTATATATTTAAATGTAATTTTTTATTCATATTCCTTGACTTATAGGTTGGTATGAGGCTGACCACCCATACTGTAAAAAATGGTTCACTTTGCCAATGTTACCCCTGTTTCAGGGAAGGTCGGCAAAAGTTGTGGGGCTTATGTTCATTTGAGGTTTGGATTTTATTTGTAAGTACACATTCAGCATTTGTAAGCGCGAACTACACTTGTTGGTTTGTGGGCTTACATCTGAGAGCTTTAAATGAATATATCCTTGCAACTTAGATTATAGATTATAGATTATAGATAAAAGAAGAAGAGAAAGAATAAAGTCTTTGGTACTCCGCTACTATGAAGTTTATAAAAAAAACTCTGTGTACCTATTGTAATTCATGAATATAAGCTCAGCAACTATTGCCGCCTTTTGCTAAAACAGGGTTAGCATCTCTCCTCGTTTTCATCTACAGCGCTTTGACACAATATGACGTCCCCCCAGTGCATGTTTGACTAATCTACCATTCGATTCAAAGATGACCTTTCAATGAAATTGTCTTGAGAATAACATTCTACACAATCTGAGCTAAGAAAAAAACGTAGAACACAATAATGTGAGAGTTGTTTAAAATTAATATACAGGATCCGTAAGACTCATTGGTCAAGTACGCATACAAACATTGTTAATGGGAAATTACCTCTGATGGGTATAAGACAAACAAAGGTAAAATTTACCTCTACCTTTACCCTTGAATGACTCTAAATATGATTATATTCGCTATACGGACAAAGTTGATCAGAATTTGGTGAATTTGGCGGACATTGTCCTCTCAATCCTTTATTGTCATCGTTAACGTTCCAATAATTCTCTGCACATAGAGCCAGCAGAGGTACGCGAGAGGAAAATTAAACGATGCCTTCTATCAAATAGACCCGCTCACTACTTTATAACGCATCGCTGCAGGTAGGCGAGCTACTCACAGTTACGGAATTTTCAATTGCGAATTCTCAATTGAAACATAAATTAAAACTTGTGAATGGTTTGTTAAATTTTAGGGTAATTCAATACAATAACAATTGTATTGAATTACTTAACAGAAAATACGACTTGGGAATTGTCGGCAGAGTTTTTGAATAAACACTTGAACGATATTCGATGATCTTACTCTTTCTATGTGGATATACGTAGTTACATGCTAAATTTGTTGCTTACAAAAAATAGAGTTACGATTTACGGGTTCAATTTAATAAAAGCTTCTGTTCACATTTGGTTCGTTTACAGAGTGGGTTTTTAACTGTTCAGCTCGATGGCTCTGATACAAGTTTGCGCTACAGACAGCTTTAGCCCTTTATATAGTATGCCATATAGACGGCTCTCGAAACGTCGGGAAATGGAACATTCGCGATTTCGCCAGAACATTCTATTACAAAGATTCTAGGCAATGCACAAATACAAGTATAATTAATTATCCAAACACCTACATCTAGAGACACACTCACACAAGTAAAAACACACAGGCACACAATAAAACATTCGTAAGAATATCTTCAAATTGATTTTAGGGGAAGATTGGACTGCTTAATATCGGTCCTAAAGGTTCACCCATAATTACAGCAACTGTGGGTGAATGCGGAGCTAATTTTTGCTGGTTAGTTGAATGATGGATTTCAAGAAGACACCATAACTCAAAACCGAAAATTAACGTGCTAGTGGCTAAGGCTTTTTTAATTTAATGTGTTCATTTTCAATGGGATCTTGTATTTTATAGATTTTTCCATTAATTTTCAGTTTTTTTATGACGTCAAAATCAAGTCATCGGCGATGGGCGGCGGGGTAGAAACACGTGCAATCTCTGGTTGCACACAATCCGTCAAACTGTGACAAATAAATTGACACGTGTCGTTTTCGCCTGACTCTCCACAGGCCACTTGAATGGTTCCACCGGTAAACAACCGATTCTTTTACAAGTGTGAGATGCATTTATTTTGAAATTGCAAGCGCGTGTACTCCATGGAAGCAGTACCTACACACCTGCATCCTATTATACGAGGAATGACTTTGAATTTTCAATCTGAATAAAATGCATGTTTTGCTCAACCTTGGCCTTTGTAGAGAGCCCTGTTAGATTGATATCTACCATTTCGTGATGAACATTAATGGGTGATTGGAGCATTCGAAATCGATTAAACTAAAGACTTTTGCAGCGTACCTCATCACTGCACTGGCCACTAATGATAGGAGGCTTTGGATTCAGCCGCTCAGAGTTTTCCAGGAATTGCCGGAAGCGCCGTAGAGTACCGGGCGAAAAGCTTTAATACAATTAAAAGGAACAATATCGTGTGCAGACGAAATTATTATAATGGAAAGCTATTTGATTTTGTCGGGTATTTGGACAGGCAAATTACATTTTCGTCTACTCTCCGGTTATGCTTTTGAAAATTGTGGAGGATCTGCTCGTTAGAAACAAAATGGTCGACTTTATCGAATTATGTTTTACGTTGCAATGGCTGCTCCGTTCACCCGTTGTGTAATCGAATTTTAAAGTATTTATGTACATGAGTTTATAATGTCGGCATGAAACCTTTTTCCTAACGAATTTGTACAGGTCGATCTTCAGTCTTTGGTTAAGATAACATCGAACTTAACACGATCTACCTAAACGTTTCCTGAATGCTTAGTCTAAATCTGTGGAGTGGCTTAGCCAGGCATCGGGATTTTTTTCCAATCATTTCATTTAAAAAAGGGAAATATTCTTATCCGATCGACATAATAGTGGGCGACATACTAACACAGGCGCACTATGCTTTTTGTCATTTCATTCACTATATAGACAAAGGTAATGTATACACCAGGGGTGCCCATACTTTTTCTTGAGGAGATCGACCTAGCAAAAAAATATAAATAGGAGATAGACATTTTAACTGTTTAGCCCCCCAAATATACCTAACTCATAATTCATAATGTATAAATATTTATTAAGAATTTTATTTATTTATTAAGAACAATTATCGTTTACAGTATGGGTGGTCAGCCTCATACCAACCTATAAGTCAAGGAATCTCGTAATTCAACGTTCTCGTAAAACGCTATACAACTAAGATGGACATATTTGGAAACTTTTTACCGCGTTATTTCCGAAGGGGTTGCATGTGATGAATGTCTTCTCAATCTGATCACTCCACACTTTTCTCGCTCGTTCCTTACCATATATGAAAAATCTTTAATCTTAAGGTTTACTCAGCCTTCACAAGAAATGAGTACCAGCACTCTCGGGAGCTGGGAAACCTCCACTTCAACTGAAGTGGTTGGCGTAAGGCCGGCCCCCTTTCCTGTAAAAATAAATAGGTCCAACTCGCCACATGCGACCCCTTCGGGGATAACGCGGCAAGAAGTTACACTAAGTGTGTAGCTTAGTTGCGTTTTTTACATAGATGATAAAAAGAGGGTCATTTTTCGTGTAGATTTCGTATGCCAGTCTGTTCTCGGCCATTTGCTTTGCGATCCGTTCTATGCAGCCACGTCCTCGGTAAATCGTGTGGGTTTATTACTGGAGCTAAATCGACCTGGAGATAGACCTCTGCTCTATCTTCCCACATCTCTTTTAATCAGAGAATCCAAGTTCCAGCTCTTTATATCCCGCACGAGATGGATCTTTCACTGAACAATAAATGGCGTAGATGCAGTTTTCAAATGCACGAATTATATCATTATTCCTATTTAAAAAAATAGATTTGCGTATTGTTTTGTTGCGTTTGCGTTGCGTATTGTGGCGTATTGTTTTATTATTAATGTTATTAATTTACCTCTCAGTTGCAGGTTTTATGTTCATTTGAGATTTGGGTCTTTATTTTGTAAGTGCTCGAGGAAGCGCGAACTTATTCGTGTCTGCTTGTGAGTTTGTATTTAATATGTTAAAATATGTCTCTTCCCAATTGAGATTTGTCGATTATATGTCTAATACTTAGACCGGTCCGTAATCTAGAAGGTAACATTTCGGACTCGTGATTGGAAGGCAGTGGGTTCGAATCCCGATGAAAACATATTTAATTTTCAAGTTTGCTCTTCGCTGGGTTGAAAAATTAATCTGCCTTTACCAAAGACCGCATCGTAGGTCCATCTAGCCTTACATCAACTGGGTCTTGCTTGAGAATTGGCTCTTTCTATAGTGACGACCCAGCTCGTAGAGGGCTCTTGAGGTGGGAGTCACACAAAAACAGTGCTCACCAAATAAATCAGCCTAATATTATTAATATCATATAAGTGTTAATAGTTCGGGAGCGTTTTACCAACTGAGCTCCTTCACTGAGAGGTTGGTATGAGGCTGATTGTTCATTTTTGCCAATGCCACCTCGGTTTCAGGAAAAGGTGGCAGTAGCTGCAAGGTTTTTTTTTTATTTGTATGCACACATGCCGAATGTGTTGTCGCGAACCTACATGTGCCTGTCTGTGGGCATGCATTTAATATGAGTATTAAATCTTTGGAGCTTAGATTATAGATGAATTATATTGTAGAGCAACGTTGCCAAATTTATGTCACCATATAATTTATTAATTAAACACATTACAGTTCTTTAAACTTTTGACGTTATTCGAATGCCGATTGTAAATGTACTCGTATGTCTTCTGTAGTTGTGCGTTAGGTTATGTTGACATCGCTTTTTGTGTAAAACTATCAATTGTACTCGCCCGCCCCGGGCTGGAATCCATTTTTTGTCGTTTGCGAGCTGGTCCTGTCCGTCTAGCATAAAACACTGCGTATACTCATCTCGATTGCGTTAATTGAAAAAATGTATCAAAACTAAATCAGTCTCTAGGTGTGCCGTCGTTTATTCCGTGCATTTTTGTTTTACGCAATTGAGGTGAGTTTACGCGATGTTTTATATGCTCGTGGTACTGTTCTAACAAAACACGACGCTCCCGCAGTAAAAAGCCTAGTGTACCGGTTTTTTTTTCTCTGGACGCGGGAAACGGTTTTAACAAGATCCCCGGCTCGCTGTGTAAACAAAATTAGGTAGAACAAGGTTTTCCGTATGGGCCATCTCACCCTTTCAGTCTTATAAGAGATTTTCGTGTCACGTTTTGTCGAGACTTTGCTTTTTATAATTGTGTTTGCGCAACAGTCATAAAGACAGTTCTATTACCTTGGATATGCGTAAGAAAATATGTAAGTAATAAAAACCCTGATTAAAATCCAATCCCGAACGCTTCAATTCGTTCGAGATGTGCGTCTACTGAAAAAATGTTTCGGATCTTTTTGCGTGATCGGGTCTCCAATAAAGAAGTCCTCCGACGTATGCGCACCACAAAGGAACTTCTGCCAAACATTACGCAGAGTAAGCTGATGCACTTTGGTCACATTTTGAGAAATGAGAAATACCGTATTCATCTTATCATCCAGAGTAAGATTGATAGAGAAGAATTCAGGGACGCCGAAGGACAACTTTTTTTCGCCCATCGCTCCCTTATACCTAAATGAAAATCGTCGTCTTGGGTAGAATCGCCTTTCCAGGAAAACAAATTGTCTCAAAAAAAATTCCGTTCACAGGTTTCACGGGATTGTCGCCCTCCTATCGCTCCGTTGCCCACCTATCGCTCCTTTTCTCTCATATCGCTCCGTCGTCTTCCTATCGCTCCGTCGCTCTCCTATCACTCCGTCGCCCACCTATCGCTCATTTTCCCTCCTATTGCCCCTTTTCCTTCATATCGCTCCGTCGCCCTCCTATCGTTCCGTCGCCCTCCTATCACTCCGTCGTCCTCCTATCACTCCGTCGCCCTCCTATCGCTCCTTTTCCCTCCTATCGCTCCGTCATACTCCTATCGCTCCTTTTCCCTCCTATTGCTCCTTTTCCCTCATATCGCTCCGTCGCCCTCCTATCACTCCGTCGCCCTCCTATCGCTCCTTTTCCCTCCTATCGCTCCGTCATACTCCTATCGCTCCTTTTCCCTCCTATTGCTCCTTTTCCCTCATATCGCTCCGTCGCCCTCCTATCTTTCCGTCGCCCTCCTATCGCTCTTTTTCCCTCCTATCGCTTCGTCATCCTCCTATAGCTCCATCGCCCTCCTATCGCTCCATCGACCCCCAATCGCCCCCATGTTGGGAACCACTGTACTAAACATTCAGCTATTCTATCTTTCACATTGCAGCTTGGAGTCATTTATTAGACCTGCAATTTATTCGATAAATTCGTTTTTTTTGTATCTTTCCCTTCCATGCTTTGAGATTCATAAAGCATGGAAAAAGAAAGACAATCCAATGGATGGAACTATTGTTAAAGTATGAAAGTTCTTCTAAGACGAAAGGAAATATCTGAAAGTTTTTTATTAAATTTTAACTACAACTACAAGTAACGTCTTTCATTATATAGAATCTTGCAAAGGTGTTTATATTTTCATCTGACAAAAGAAACATAATAATCTTCGGGTTGTCCTTGTGAGTAGAACATTCTGTTTTATTCTGGCCACGTTGCCGGTATGAAAATCTACATGAAGTCTTCTAAAACTTATTCTTGTGTTATTCATAGAACATCTAGTCTACAGATGATCCTAAGTTCATCGTTTTTTTTGTTTGTTTTGAGAATTTATTTTATATTTTTAAGAAGAATGAAGTCCGAACATTTCTGAATTTGGAACTTTCTTCTCGGCGAGCAAAATACGTCAATCTTGTATGGGACTGTGTCCTTAGCAACCAATCAAAAAAATATTTTATGAATTTTCCTTAGCAACCCGGCCGTGTGACAACACGATATTGTCTAAGCCAATAATTCATGGTCTACAAATAAATACTACTTCATTAAAATATAAGTAATATTTGCACTTTTAGGATATTTGACGAGTCGGTGTATTGACTTATGTACGTTATTTTCGACGTTTCATTGTAGTCGTAGGCAACGTCTTCAGGAGACACCCTTGCTGTGTGACGTCCATAGATAAACTGATTCTTACAAATCATATTTTTTCTATCTAAAATATTATTGTGTACTCGCGGGCGTAAGTTATAGTAATGATAAGAATTACTACTCTTTTGTTTTCTTTTAAGTCGATCTCAATAGATGGCAGTATGTGTTATTTCATTTTGAATATATAATGTTGATGCCACCTTATTCATGAAAAAAAGTTTTTAATTTTTCATCAGGTTTAAATTCAGTTTGTCATACAAAAAAATAGGTTTTTGGTTTAACAAATCTAGTGAATAAGGTCTATTGTATTTCATAGTATAAGAACTTCCAGGTATGATCTTATTTATTTGTAATCTCTGTTTGTTTATCTGTCCTGTCGAAAGCTCAGTCGGTAGAGTGCTTGCATTCCATGCCGAGAGCCGAAGGTGTGCGATTTCCCGTTTCGTTGTATATTTCTAACCCAAAATAAAATACCGGAAAGGCTTACTCAGCCTTTAAAAGAAAAAAGTGCCAGCCCCATCGGAAGCTTAGAAACCGCCACTTTAAGTGAAGTGGTTGACGTAAGGCCGGCTAAAAAATAAATTTGTTACTCTTGCCACTTGCGATCCCTTCGAAGTTACACTAAATGTGTAGCTACGTAGCGTAATGGGGCTTCCACACGCTTGCCAACCCATCTCAAGTCAAGCGCACAGTGTGTCGTCTAGAACATGCTAGCTGGACAAAATGAGTCCATTAGACAAAAATTTGTCCAGCTAGCATGTTCTAGACGACACACTGTGCGCTTGACTTGAGATGGGTTGGCAAGCGTGTGGAAGCCCCATAAGGCTTGTGAAAGCTTATGTGTACTTAAAGATTAGTTGTGCAAACTTAATCAAACGTTAAACATACTTACAGGGTTTGTATTTCAAAAGGTCGGAAGTTTCAGGCTAACTGAACCGTTTCGAGCCTCAGAATTTGTAAATTTTGAACCTGCCTTAGCCCTCTGCAAAAAAAACAACCTCGAAAGCGCAGAATCTTCTGACATTTCTCGTTAGTAATGCTAAGCGCACTTTTATGAAATTACTGGGTTACCCCGCTCCCGCAATGAATTTTAATATATTTAATTTAATCTGAACGAAACCTTAATTCAAAATGTTTATCATTTTACTTTTTTTCCTGTATACATTTTACTAATTACATATTTCTTATGTTTAACGGTAAAATGTTTAAATCTCATCTGCAATTATGCGCAATTTTACATAATATTTTTGAAGGCAATTTTATCGTTTCTTATTTATCTAACAATGGAAAAAATAACATTTAAATAAAAATCTAATGAAAAAATTATTCATCCATGGGTAAATCGTTCACAAGATAGTTCGTCCACACAGCCTTTCGGTCACATACAATATAAGTCATGCGTGCTTCCAATATCCACCTATGGCTTGGAAACAAAAGGGCTCACTCAGTATAGCGTCAACAGACTGAGGACGTGCCAAAGAGGATGCTGGGGATCAGCCTCAGAGACAGGGTTCCAAACCAAGAGATCCATAGACGAACTGGTGTCACTGATGTCATTCAGCGAGTGGCCCGCTTACGGTGGCGCTGAGCTGGTTACGCCGCAAGGCAGGACCATGACAAGTGGCCGAAAAGGATCATCCAGTGGTGACCCAAGCGGTGAACGGGGAGTCCCCAAGTGAGGTGGCTGGACGACATCAAGAGAACTGCAGGCAGATGATGGCTGAACACAGCAGCCGATAGACAGGAATTGGACAAGGCCTACGTCAAGGAGTGGACTGAGAAAGGCTGAGGAAGAAGAAGACGAGCAGGCCTGGGATTTTAGAATAAAACTGTCCACTACATTTTTGTAGTTTGTCAGTTCTCATGGATCCATAAAAAATCAGAGCAGGGGTAAAGTGTGCTGGCGAAGCCAAATTTTAAACTAGAATGCCGTAATCGTGCGTAACACAAGTAGGCAGGCTAGTATAAAATAATATTGAATAACATTCACACAATATTTCAAATTGATCTTTTGAAATTTTCTCATTTTTTTTCAAAAGAGAAAAATATTATTAAATTTATTTAAAGGCATTTCAATGTTGAATAGAGGTTTCATTACAAATAATGTTTTTTTTTAATCTTTTTGTGCAGCTTGTCTGGTTACAGAAAAGCTGGTTTCTTGGTCTCTTTTGCCATATTTTCCTTAAGTAAAAGAGAAAAGGTGATACAAGCCATATTGATGTTTTACATAGAAAATTCCAAGATGCTAGGGGCATCCGTAAAGCTAGGACACAAAATGCATACCTTTTATTATTAAGGAATCCTGTACGGGAGTCTCTCTAGATTTCAAAGACTCTTAGGGGTCTACGACACTTGTTGTGCCGCAGAGGTTTTTACGAGCTTGGTCGTCGCTACAAAGTGCCAATAATCAAGCAAGACCCAGTTGCTGTAAGGCTAGATGGACCTTTTTAGTGACCGGTCTTTGGTAAAGGTTTTCATGGTGTATTCAACCCAGCGAAGAGCATATTGGATTTTATAAATGGTATATTTTTTGTGCTCCGCCGGGATTCGAATCCACAACCTTCCATTTACGAGTCCGAAGTGTTGCCACTGTACTACGGACCGAAAGAAATGCTAACGTCACGCAGTGTCCCAAGCTGTCATCCAGGTACTATTTGCGCCCAATGTTGCTCACCTTCGGTGATCGGACGAGAACCGGCGCTTTCAACATGGTATGGTCGTCGGAAAATGATCGTAGAAGAGCTTTTTTTTTTAATTGCTGTTGGTATGGCTCCTTTCAATGGCTCTTTGGCACGTCCTCAGTCTGTTGGCGCTGTACTGAATCAGTCCTATTGTTTCCAAGCTATAGGTGGCTATTGGAAGCATGCATGACTCAAATACCTTGCATTTTAGGTTAAAACAGGTATTTTCGTGTCATTGAGGATGTAATTCTTCTGGTAATTTCGGTTGCTTGATTTCCTTTACCTAGTTTTATATTGTGACCAAGATGAATATAGTCGTCTACAACTTCTACGGTTTAATTGTCAACCGAAATTTTATTTTACTTTATTATTATGTAGAGGAAGTAAAAGTCGTAACAAGGTTTCCGTAGGTGAACCTGCGGAAGTTTAACTCCTTGACTGATATGTTGGAATGAGTCTGACCACCCATACTGTGAAAAATGATTCACTTTGCCAATGTCACCCCTATTTCAGGGAAGGTCGGTAAGAGTTGCAGGGCTTATGTTCATTTGAGATTGGGTTTTTTATACTGTAGGTCCACATGCGGCATGTGTAAGCGCGATATTATGCGTGTCTGCTAGTGGGAATGCATTTAATATGAATCTCAAGTGATACATATCTTTGCAGCTAAGATTTAGATTAGGCAGTTCAAAAAATTCCAACTCGACTTTTGCAATCTTACTTTATGGATGGCCCTCGTGTTTGAAGACTTGACTGTATCACATTGAAAAACATGAATGCGAAATACCCTTAAGCTTCTGTATGGTGGAATCGGCATCTGCGTAGGCAACTATAACTCGTGTTTTCTCTCTCAATGTAACAACATTTTCATCGCAGAAAAATAAAGCTTTCATAGCTTTCTCGTAGTGGGCGATGCGACACGATGGGAGTCTTGAGTAAGCCTCATCAGGAGTCAGAATGTTTATTGAACGAAAGGTGAAGAAAATGTGTGAAAAAATTATAATGCAAAGTAAGAAGTATATTATATATTCGACCGGTCCGTAGTCCAAGTGGTAACACTTCGGACTCGTAAATGGAAGGTTGTGGGTTCGTATCCCGGCGTAGCACAAAAAATATACCATTTTCAAATTTGCTCTTCGCTGGGTTGAAAAGTTTATAAACCTTTACCAAAGACCGGTCATCGAAAGGTCCATCCAGCCTTACAACAACTGGGTCTTGCTTGAGAATTGGCGCATTCTATATCGACGACCAAGCTCGCAGAGGGCTCTTGAGGTGTGATACACACAAAAACAGCGCTCACCAAATCTATAATAATAATCTATAATCTAAGTTGCAAGGATATATTCATTCAAAGCTCTCAGATTTATGCCCACAAAAGTTCCTTGACTTATAGGTTGGTATGCGGCTGACCACCCATGCTGTTAAAATGGTTCACTTTGCCAATGTCACCCCTGTCTCAGGGAAGGACGGCAAGAGTTGCAGGGTGTATGTCCATTTGAGATTTGGTTTTTATGTTGTAGGTTCACATGAGGCATGTGCAAGCGCGAACTTGTACGTGTCTGGTTGTGAGAATGCATGTAATGTGAATCTCCAATGTAACATATCTTTGCAACTTAGATTAGATTAGATTAGAACAAACACGAGCAGTTCGCGCTTACAAATGCTGATTGTGTACTTACAAATAAAATTCAAACCTCAAATGAACATAAGCCCCACAACTTTTGCCGACCTTCCCTGAAACAGGGGTGACACTGGCAAAGTGAACCATTTTTTACAGTATGGGTGGTCAGCCTCATACTAACCTATAAGTCAAGGAATAAATCAGCCTAATTTAATTTAATATTATATGTCGGTTGATAGCTCAGTTGGCAGAGTGCTTTGATTCCATGCCGAGAGCTCAGGTTCGAATTCCACCGGGGAATTTCCCGTTTCGTTGTTTATTTGAAATCCAACATAAAATAACGCAAGGCTTATTCATGCTTCACAAGAAATGAGTACGGGAGACTCCCACTTCAATTGAAGTGGTTGGCATAACGCCGGACCCTTGCCTGTACAAGTAAGTAGATTCCACTTGGTACATGCAACCTTTTCTTAAGTGACATGTAAGTTCGTACTTATACATGCTGCATTTGTACTAACAAAATTAACCAAACGTCACATGAATATAAACTTGGCAACTTCTGTCGCCTTTCCCTGAAACCGGGGTGGCATTGGCAAAAGCGAATCAAGTTTTTACAGCATGTGGGGTCAACCTCATTGCACAAAAGTCATGGAGTAATGCTAGACTCATTGCAAAAAAGTCAAGAAGCAATACTAGAAAAGTAAAACGGGTACAATCATTGCTAAACCAAACATCGCATGAGCATAAAATTGGCAACTCCTGCCGCATTTTCCTGAAACTGGAGTGGCATAGGCAAAAGTGAACCAAATTTGTACAGCGCGGGGGGTCCGCCTCATACCAACAAAAGTCAAGGAACAATGCTAGGAAAGGCAAAACGGTACAATCATTGCATTCCAGTTGAAAATAAACCCTTCGGAGTGTATAATATGTGTAATTTTGAATGTTTTTTTTTGTGTGCGGCGTTTGTTGGGGATGTTTTGGGACTCTGTGGGTTGGGGGGAGGGGAGGGGCGAGTGGAGGGGTAGCTGTGTAGGTCAGGGGGACGCCCCTTCACTGCTCCACTACCTCTCCCCTCTCCTCTATGTCTTTACTCTCACCCGGAAGGATGTCTGAAACGGAATCGTTTTCACAGTTTGATTTCACCGCCATTTCAATTATACTCATACACTTTAATTATGTTATTGTACCTCATGATGAATTAGTTTCCATCTGATTGAATACAAACAAAGTTTGCGTGTATTTTTTTTAATTAGCCTGCTTTCTATAATCTATAATCTATAATCTAAGTTGCAAGGATATATTCATTTAAAGCTCTCAGATGTATGCCCACAAACCAACAAGTGTAGTTCGCGCTTACAAATGCTGAATGTGTACTTACAAATAAAATCCAAACCTCAAATGAACATAAGCCCCACAACTTTTGCCGACCTTCCCTGAAACAGGGGTGACATTGGCAAAGTGAACCATTTTTTACAGTATGGGTGGTCAGCCTCATACCAACCTATAAGTCAAGGAATAGAATTCTTTTTAATACAATTATGTATCAGTAAGTGATGTTCGTATTCACAAAACAGAATGAAAATGTGTCCGCTCATGTACGAGTATTTTTCATCGGTTTAAAATCTTTATAAGAACTAAAGTTTCGCAACAATGTTTTTGGCATTATTATAATTAGGTGTGTGAAATTCAGTTTATGTATAAAAAATTCAATAATATTCGTAAGATTGTACACAACTATGTTTTTAAAGAGTATGAGCAAGACGTGTAAAGTCATAAAATTTGTAGATAAGTATTATTCATACATCTTGCTTGTATACCTTTCGGGAAGGTTTCGAAAGCCTTGGTAGTAGGATAAACAAAAGGAGCGTAAATTTCCTTAAAGAAATGGAAAATGGACAAGAAAAACAGGTGAAATATAAAAAAAAACTATGATTTTTTGCATTTTTTTTTCGCTGTAAGTCTTTGACTAACTCTGTAAGTCACTGAAAAAAAAGAAAAAAGGCGGAAAAAAAACATGCAAACTGAAGTTGACGCATATAGAAGAATTTCATTATATCAAAAAGCAGTTACTTGACTAATACGTAAGTATGAGGCTGCCCCCCGTGCTGTAAAAAAATGGTTCACTTTTGACAATGCTACCGTGTTTTAGATAAAGGCTGAAGGAGTTTCTACGTCTATATTAATGTTAGGTTTGGTTATTTTGTAAGTACACACGCAGCATGTGTAAGCGCGAACTTATATGCGCGTAGATTATAGATTTAACAATAGTTCATTAACAAAAGTTCATTAACAGATCAACACTAAAAAATGTAATAGTTAATTATTTTTTTCTTGCTCTCAGAAAGTCTTTGAGTGACTCTGAAAGACGCTGAAAAAGTTTAATATGTGACGCATGATTAATATTAAACCAAAACAAAATGGAAACCGTTGGCGGGGAGGTTTCGCGCGCCTGGCCCCGATAAGAGATTCTTGTGGTGCGGGTCGGGTTATGGGAAGCGGGCGGCGCGGGGCCGGTCCAGTCAGCCGCGCGCCGCCCGCCGGCGCGGTCGTGTGTCAGCATGTCGCTCCCTGACGGCAAGCCCGCCTGCAGCAAGCAGCGCCGCAAGATATCGCTGCCGTGGTTCCGCCAGAGCCAGGCCAAGCCGCCTCTAGCCCGCACGCACACCATCGACACGCCGGGCGCCTTCCACGCGCTCATGCGGCGCCGCAACCCCGAGCCGCAGGTAGGCCGACCTGCCACACACAAATCACAGCTTCATCAGTGCATCTGTCCACTGGGACTGGCCTAAACTAGGTGTCATACCCTTCTGACCTGCCTCACAAAAATCACGAATTTATGCATGAATGTAGCTGTTACCCTGTCCGCTGGGACTGGCCTAAACTAGGTGTCATATCCTTCTGACCTGCCTCACAAAAATCACGAATTTATGCATGAATGTAGCTGTTACCCTGTCCGCTGGGACTGGCCTAAACTAGGTGTCATATCCTTCTGACCTGCCTCACAAAAATCACGAATTTATGCATGAATGTAGCTGTTACCCTGTCCGCTGGGACTGGCCTAAACTAGGTGTCATACCCTTCTTGATCTGTCAATAAATACGTTCATTTGATGTGTGTGTCTAAACAACTAAACCTAGGTGCTATCTATCTTCTTGATTTGCCTCACAACAAACACATTTCTCCATTCCAAGTAGCTGTTACTCTTTAGCTTCTTTCTTCGATAAATACACTCATCTACACATATATTTTTACTGGGCACATTTGCTCTAGGAATGGCCTAAAGTAGGTGTCGTATTATTTACTTACCCCACAATAAATACGCTCATATATTGATGGATCTGTTACTGGGGATACTTATGCTGGGAATGGACTAAACTAGTTAACATCTGCTTTACCTTTCTTTTTCAATAAAATAAACTCATCTCACTTGGTTAACTGGGTCTTGCTTGAGAATTGGCGCTTTGTAGCGACGACGATCAAGCTCGTAAAAGGGTTCGATCTCAAAGTTTACTCAGCTTTCACAAAAAATGAGAACCAGCCTCCCGAGAGCTGGGAAACCCCCACTTCAACTGAAAGTGGTTGGTGTGAGGCCGGCCCCCTTACCTGTAAAAATAAATAGGTCCCGAATCGCCACATGCGACCCCTTCGGGGATAACGCAGACAAGAAGTTACACTATATGTGTAGCTTAGTTGCAGTATCTATTGATGTGTTTGTTATTCTGTCCGTTACGACTGGCCAAAACTAGGTGTGATAACTTCCTGACCTGCATCGCAACAAACACAATTATTCACCACTGAAGAGCTATTTTGCAAGGGATGGTTAGTTCTCATATAAAGTATTTATTCACTAATTCCTTAGGGTTAGTCCAAACTAGGAATGTTCCCGAACTGATACAGCAATCAACATTTTCATGTCAAATAGGTTTAAAGTTATCTTGAAGTTATCCTTAACACATCACAGTGCTTATTTTAATATTTGTTTTTTATATTGTAGGTCCACATGCGGCATGTGTTAGCGCGAACTTATACTTGTCTGCTTGTGGGAATGCGTTTAATATGAATCTTAAATAATATGTATCTTTGCAGCTTTAAATTTAGTATGTTAAAAAGTGATTTCAGTCCTTCATCAGGTATAATATTATCATTGACATCCGATTGATGGACCGAAAACGTTTGTAGTTTTGTACATCAAAATGAACAATTTTATGAGGAACGAATAACTTGTTTTTTTTTCAAAATCTCTTTGAAATGTAAAATATTTTTTTAAAAGAGGTGTTATTCGATTTGTTTACTAGAGGTTTTGCTTTGTATCCTTCCACCCTAAAGCCGTAGGTTCTTACTGTAGGGAGTAAGAAATAGCAGCAAATGCATTCATTCAGTAGTGGAAGTCTTTCAGGATTTCAATAGAGTCTTTATAGAGCTTGCTCCTCTGCTTCGAGCTGCATACTTGTATATATTATATACAACGAGCAAGACGTAACTTCTAGATATGACTCACAACTCTAGAGCCTTTGTAGAGTTATCTTTAATCCTTCCATGCCAATTTTTTTATTGTCTTATTGCTAATACAGAAAATGGCCACAAGTCCTCATACAATTATCACTTCAATGATAATTTAAATGAATTATTCTGCAATAATCTATAATGTACTTAAATTGCAAATAATAAATTTTAAGATTCACATTACATGCATTCTAACAAGCAGATAAGTATAAGTTCGCTCTTAGAAGCGATGCATGTGTACTTACAAATTAAAATCCAAATCTCAAATGAACATAAGCCCAGCAACTCTTGCCGATCTTCCCTGAAACAGGGGTCAATTGGCAGAGTGAACTATTTTTTACGCCCACAAGCAGACGCATGTAAGTTTGCGCTTACACATGCCGCATGTGGATTTAAAATATAAAAACCCAATTACAAATGAACATAAGCCCAGCAACTCTTGCCGACCTTCCCTGAAATAGGGGTGACGATGGCAAAGTGAACCATTTTTGTACAGTATAAGTGGTCAGCCTCATACCAACTTATAAATCAAGGAACACAAATTATGCAATATATCATTCTAAATAGTAAGTGGTAATACATATTATATTATGCTCTTTTCGAGAGTGATAATTGCAATTTTCGAGATTCTGTTTGTGGTCCTGTACCTCTCAGGCACGTGTATTATTAACATGGATTAAAAATGCTCTTCCAAAAGTGAAAATTCTGTTTTGAAATTGAAAATTCCATTTCATTTCCTTCAAATATCATTAATTTGTTTTTTAAAGCAAACACCGAATCATATATTCACTATGCAAGTGAAAGCGTAAAACACCGCATTATTCATTCTGTATGTTTTATTTGGTTAATTTTATACTTTCATACGTTTCCCCCATGATAAATTCACTTTGTGTTGTTTGTCTTTGAGAATGAGGCTAAACAAATTAATGTTTTTTTGTTAAAATGAAAAAAACTAAAAAAAAGTTTTTATTTGTACTCTTTTTTAGAATTTTCGTTCACGAATTTTTCGGTTCACTTTGCCAATGTCACCCCTGTTTCAGGAAGTACGGCAAGAGTTGCGGGTGTATGTCCATTTGAGATTTGGTTTTTATGTTCTAGGTTCACATGAGGCATGTGCAAGCGCGAATTTGTACGTGTCTGGTTATGGGAATGCATGTAATGTGAATCTCCAATGTAACATATCTTTGCAACAAAGATTAGATTAGAATGTTTTTTTTCATTCGGAAAATACTGAACTTACTTATAGGTTGGTATAAGGCTTACCACCCAAATACACTTTTTTAACCCTTTAGATATTATTACAGATAGACAGTAATAATACTCAGTTATAGGTACTGTATTTTCTTATCTTCTTCCACACCTTACTCCTGTACTGATTGCCAAAACATTTTCACCTGTCATGACATCACATTTTTGTTATTTTCATGTAATGGTTCATTTAATACCATTAATATTACCAGGAAGAAGTGGCGGCTAATCTGCAATGTTGATTTCTAATGTTGGTGTATTAATTTGCTACATTTTTTGCATAGGAAATTTTTGACTTTTTTTGTATAGATTTCTTTTTAAGGTTTTGTCCTTTTTTATATTTAAATGTAATTTATTATTCATATTCCTTGACTTAAAGGTTGGTATGAGGCTGACTACCCATGCCAATGTCATCCCTGTTTCAGGGAAGGTCGGCAAAAGTTGTGGGGCTTATGTTCATTTGAGGTTTGGATTTTATTTGTAAGTACACATTTATCATTTGTAAGCGCGAACTACACTTGTTGGTTTGTGGGCATACATCTGAGAGCTTTAAATGAATATATCCTTGCAACTTAGATTATGGATTACTGTCTATTATCTTATTAATTGTAATTTATTAGTGTTACAAATATAGTGAGTGTTAATATGTATGCCAATATTTAATTCATACAATAGTTATAGACGTTCTTTAATCTATAATCTATCTATCTATGATCTAAGTTGCAAAGATATATTGACATTAAAAGCTTGTATATTTCATGCAAACCCACAAGCAGTCACGTGTAAGTTCGCGGTTACGCATGTTGTTCACTTTGCTAACGTCACTCCAGTTTCAGGTAAAGCCTGAAAAAGTTTCAGGGTTTATTTGAAATTGAAATTTTTGTTTTTTTATTGTCAGATCACATGCGGCATGTGCAATGGCAAACTAATACGTGTCTGCTTCTGGGGATACATGTAATATGAATCCTAAATTTAAATATACATATTTTCAGCTTAGATTACATATACGCTGCTGTTTTCCTTGTGAAACGTGTTCACGAGCTGTGTACAATTTTAACCTAGCTGTTGCCAACTTTATGTATGGAAGTGAAGCATGGACTACGAGTGACAGCCAAATGAGAAAGGTGTGTACGAGGGAAATGGAACACTTGAGGAGTATGACAGGAAAAACACTAAGACATAGAGATAAGAATGAATGGGTGAAAGGTAAATGCAAATTGAAAGAGAATGTGAAAGTAGACTTACAAAAGAATGTGATGAGATGGTTTGAACATATAGAAAGAATAGACGACAAACGACTTAAAAAGCGTATACACAGAGGAAATGTGGAAGGGGAAAGAGGAAAGGAAAGACCGAGAAAAGTACGGCTGGATCAGATTGGTGAATTGTGAAAGAACGGGATGTAAACGAAACGAATGTAAAATTAGAAAAAGTCTGAAAAACGTGATGGATATGAATGAATTGAAAGAGGTATGGAAGGATAGAAAAAAATGGACGCAAACCTGCAGGTGCTCTGACCACCCCTAGTGTAATGGTGGCAGAGTTACAGTTACAGTAACCTGTTATACTTTCAAAACTAACCACGCTTCGTTAGACAACCCCAAAGGTAGCAAACAGTATAATATATTTATGCCTTTGATCGTAAAAGTTTGGTGTACTCTTCTATTATTACCCTTTATCAGGAAAACGCTACCCGATAAAAACCTTTCTTTTACGTATCTTAAACGCACATATAATAATAATAATACTAAGGATTATTTATTTGATGAGCACTGTTTTGTGTGAATCACACTTCAAATGACCTATGCGAGCTAGTTTGTCGCTAAAGAAAGCGCCAAATCTCAGCAAGACCCAGTCGCTTGACCATTGGCGCTTTCTATAGTGACGACCAAGCTCATAGATGGCTCTTGAGGTGTATTTCACACAAAAACAGCGCTAACCAAATAAATCATCCTAAAATTAACATTAATTAAATGAATACTTGAAATAAATTTCAATTGACTTAATCTATGAAATATTAAATGCGTCACTGTTTACTGTGGTCCGTACTAACGATAAATGAAACAGTTTGATACCAGTACATTAATTATAATTATTAATGAATTATTTGATTGGAAATTAATATGAATATAAAATCATTCGTAATACTTGTGATCTTTAAATTTCAATAAAACATTCCCGAACCTTCACACAATAGTAAAATATAATGTCCAGCTGCCATTCTGTTAGAAGTGACGAGGACCTCCACATATGTGTCTCCAATTGTCTCTATCCATGCACAATTCTTTCATCTCCTCGGCATTCATTTACTAGCTTCAGTAACTTCAAACCACATATTTTTAGAGCAGGCCTGGCCAACCCGCGGCCCGCGACGCCTTTACGTGCGGCCCGCGGTCATGTGTGATGATTTTTTTTAATTATGTATTCCTTGACTTATAGGTTGGTATGAGGCTGACCACCCATACTGTAAAAAATGGTTCACTTTGCCAATGTCACCCCTGTTTCAGGGAATGTCGGCAAGAGTTGCAGGGCTTATGTTCATTTGAGGTTTGGATTTTATTTGTAAGTACACAATCATCATTTGTAAGCGCGAACTACACGTGTTTGTTTGTGGGCATACATCTGAGAGCTTTGAATGAATATATCCTTGCAACTTAGATTATAGATTATAGATGTATTTGTATATATTTTTATTTAATAACTTTATTGCCGTTAAATTTGTACAATTTTGAAATCAAAACTACCCCAGAACTTTCCTAGTAAAAACACTATTTGACTGGACTAGAGATATTTTTCAGCGATTTGAGTTGCAGCGGCAACACATTTAAGCGTGAATGCGTAATATGGGGGTGCAATTTTGAAAAAATATCGATTTTTTCCCGCAAAAACATTGTCGTGGAGGGGGGGGGGATAGCGACAGGTTTGTGTGGCCCTTGGGGAAATTTTAGGCCATCAATGCGGCCCGGGGTGCAATTTGGGTTGGCCAGGCCTGTTTTAGAGTCATGGGCACGCCTTTGACCTAGAGGTTCTGGTTTTGTCGTGTCGTTGCTTTTGCTTCACGGAAAGGCCTTCCGCCACTTGAGAAAATATATAGCTTTGCATGAGCGTCCATGTGCTGTGGGTCCTTCTGACACATACATGCAGGATGAATTTGAGGATAGTTTGAGCATATTCATCACTCTCTTCATGCATGCTCTTCTCTTTTTCTCACACTGCAGGTTTCAGCAAAAAAAAAACGTTTTTTTAATGGATGGTTTGGGTTCGAATCGGAGAGTGAAACACATCATTTTCCGATTCGATGGTAACTACCTTTTAAACCAGGTTTGGTTTTCGAAACGAGAACCTGCATATATTTTAAGAGCAAGGAAACCCTCGCTTCTCTTTGAGTAACTACATATTGGCGTAAGGTTCGTTTGTTACCTGTAAAAATAATACACATTCCACTCGTCGCTTCTACATCTGCGAGGATAAATAAATAGGAAGTTGTTGTGTTGTCACTTCAGCGAAAGTGCGTTTAATTTTTTGCAAAAATATCTGAAAATTAAATGACAATCGTGAATAAGAATAGCATTTTTTTTTAAAGTAAATTTTACTTTGTAGAACCATATCAAATTTTGCGGTCTGTAATCTGTGTCGACGCAAAATATAACTTCAAAATGTTTGTTTTACTCATTCCAAAATGTTAAATAAATGCTATACATCATATTACCTTTTTTATTGTTTTATTGTGTAATGCTTAACAAATAAACCATATATTTTTAGTTCACAAGACTAGTACTGGTCTATAATCTATCTATAATCTATAATCTATAATCTAAGTTGCAAAGATATATTTATTTAAAGCTCTCAGATGTATGCCCACAAACCAACAAGTGTAGTTCGCGCTTACAAATGCTGAATGTGTACTTACAAATAAAATCCAAACCTCAAATGAACATAAGCCCCACAACTTTTGCCGACCTTCCCTGAAACAGGGGTGACATTGGCAAAGTGAACCATTTTTTACAGTATTGGTGGTCAGCCTCATACCAACCTATAAGTCAAGGAATGACGTAAAATCTAAGTTGCAAAGATATTATTAGATTTTCAGTATACCCTGCATTTTTCCTACAACTTCAACAAGTCGTAGGAAAAGTCTAGGGGGCTGGTACTCATTTTTTGTGAAGGCTGAAAAAAAAAACAACGCAACTAAGCTACACACACAGTGAAACTTTTTGCCGCGTTATCCCCGAAAGGTTTCGCATATGGCGAGTGGAACTTATTTACTTTTACAGGTAATGGGGCCGGCCTTACGCCAACCACTTCAGTTGAAGTGGGAGTTTCCTAGCTCCCGAGGGGGCTGGTACTCATTTCTTGTGAAGGCTGAGTAAACCTTGCCGGTATTTTATTTTGGGTTTTGAAATAAACACAATGAAACGGGAAATCATTTCTGACACCCTCGGTGGGATTCCAACGCAAGCTCACCGGATGGAGTTCAAGCACTCTACCAACTGAGCTATCGACCGGACTAAGTAAAGTAGGCTGAGTAAACCGGTATTTTTTTTTGGGTTTGAAATAAAAACCGTAACAACGATATCATTTTGTCACCTTTTTGCAGTACCTAGCTACTTTCATGATATTATACTAGCTTGATGAAGTTCTTAAAAGCAAAAAGAGTAAATAATATTTTGCATTTTTTTTTACTTCGCCAACTCAAACCTAGCACAACTTGAAAATGTTAGTAGAATGGTCTTCGTTTTTTCTTCATTCAAAGTTGGTAAAGTCTTGAAAAAACATTTCATAGGAAAAGAGTATTTTATTTCTTCAGATTTCTTACTTTAAACATTATGCACTTTTATTATTCTTAAATCACTGTTTCTTGGATTCTTTTTCTCATTATATTTTTGAAGCCATAAGTACAGCCATAAAGTAATACTATATAATCTTTATAATCTAAGTTGCAAAGATATATTAACATTTCAAAATTATATTAAATGCATGCCCACAAACAGGCATGTGTTATTTCACCCTTACAAATGCTGCATGTATACAAACAAATTAAAATCCAAACCTCAAATCAACATAAACCCTGCAACTTGTGCCGACTTTCCCTGCAACAAGGATAACATTGGCAAAGTGAACCATTTTTTACAATATGGATGGTCAGCTTCATAACTAAAGGAATACAATCAGGATAAAAAATACGACAAATTTATTTTTTATTGCTGTGATTTTATTCTGTTCCACGACCGGTTACGCAAACAATTCGTTCGCATCCTCAGGCGTCTAATTAGTTAACAGCTTTGTTGTAAGATGAATCTGAAATAATCCTTGACTTATAGGTTGGTATGAGGCTGACCACCCATACTGTAAAAAATGGTTCACTTTGCCAATGTCACCGCTGTTTCAGGGAATGTCGGCAGGAGTTGCAGGGCTTATGTTCATTGGAAATGTGGTTCGCGAACTTATACATGTCTGCTTGTGGGAATGCGTTTAATATGAATCTTAAATTAAATATATATTTGCAGCTTAGATTTAGATTTTAGATAGATTATATAGCCGATACTACAAAAAGTAGCTCCCTATTGGAATTTCTCATTGTCGCACATAAATATCTCAACGTTTCGTCGGAGAAGTTCTGAACTGTGCATGCTTCTTCATCGTAGAAAAGACACGACCCGCGATGACGTTTAATACGCCTCCGACAAAAAATTGAGATTTTTTTTTCTTCTCCATAATCGCTGTTCGTAAAATCCGTTTTTCTTTTATTATACTCTGTTATTTTATTTTATTTAGTATTTTGTATTTGATTTCAATGTTTATCAATTTGTTTATGTCTAAAATGTTATTTGTTATATATTCCATTCCTTGACTTGTAGGTTGGTATGCGGCTAACCACCCTGTAGAAAATGGTTCACTTTGCCAATGCCACCCCGGTTTCAGGGAAGGTCGGCAAGAGTTGCAGGGTGTTTGTCCATTTGAGATTTGGTTTTTATACTGTAGGTTCAATTGGAATTTGTTTTCTGTTTAGTTTGGATGATATTATTATATACTGATTTATAAAATGTAATTTGTCGTGTATGTTCCTTGACTTATAGGTTGGTATGCGGCTGACCACCCATGCTGTAAAAATGGTTCACATTGCCAATGTCACCCCTGTTTCAGGGAAGGTCGGCAAGAGTTGCAGGGCTTATGTTCATTTGAGATTGGGGTTTTTATATTGTAGGTTCACATGCGGCATGTGTGAGCGCGAAATTATGCATGTCTGCTTGTGGGAATGCATTTAGTATGAATCTCAAATGATACATATCTTTGCAACTTAGATTTAGATTTAGACTTACAGAACTCGCACTTGTACGGTTGGGCCGCTGAAGTCGTACACTTTCAGGAGTGGCGAAAGCAAGACTGCACGCTGGGATAAGTTGCCACACGGGGGTGGGTTTCACGAGTGCATGTCGCAGAGAGGTTCCCTCTGTAATACGTAATACGTGTTGGCCGCACTGTGGGTTTGCGGCCTCAAGTACATGCTAGCTAAGGGCTGTAGCTTCAGGTCACGATGTTGCACCCCCAATCACTCAACATCCAACAGGCTTGCGTGATACTTTCGTATTTTTTTTTAAGAAATCCTGTGTGGGAGACATTGTGCATCATGCATCATGAGGAGCTACTTGGAGAGACTGGATTAGAAGCCTGGAAACGAGGCGCAACAGGTCCCTTATGGTGCTCACTGACAAGGTCATCTAAATCTAAGTTGCATAGATATGTATTATTTGAGATTCATATTAAATGCATTCCCACAAGCAGACATGCATAATTTCGCGCTTACACATGCCGCATGTGGACCTACAATATAAAAAAAACCCAATCTCAAATGAACATAAGCCCTGCAACTCTTGCCGACCTTCCCTGAAGCAGGGGTGACATTGGCAAAGTGAACCATTTTTTACAGTATGGGTGGTCAGCCGCATACCAACCTATCAGTCAAGGAATAGTCAGTCATTGAAAATATAAATGGTATTTTTTTGTGCTCAGCCGGGATTCGAACCCACAACCTGCAATTTACGAGTTCGAAGTGTTGCCACTTGACGATGGACCGGTCTAATGCATGCCATTTTGGTATGAATTTATTTATAAAACTTGTCCGGTCGATAGCTCAGTTTGGAAAGTGATTGCATTCCATGCCGTGAGCTCGGGTTCGTATCTCACCGAGGGTGTGAGAAATGATTTTCCGTTTTGGTGTTTATTTCAAAAACCAAAATAAAATAAACGACTGAAATATAAAACAGTGTTTCAAAAAAGTGTTGCTTGTTTTTTGAAGTATTATATAGAAAGAAGAAAAACAGTTTTAAAGAGGCCTTATTAGGCGAAAACGTTAAAGCAAAAATGAAAAAAACGTGAATTGTTTTTTTTATTTTTCCTATTGAATTTAAAAAAAAAATACAGTGGACTTTCACTGTGTTAACAGGGATACCCTTAAAAAGATAACGTTCAAAACTGTTTGAATGCTGGACGATCGTGTGTATGGAGTATTGTAAAGACTGGATGGAAAAATTATGTTCATAAAAGTGCACGCCAATTTAAAACGACCTCTTTTTATTTAAACCGAGATGGTCTAAAAATATGAAAATAAATAAACTCAAGGCTCAGAGAAAAAGGAAACCTAAACAAGCAGGAAAATAACATGAACACTTTATTTTTCGGAATGCTTAGTTTGTCTTCGCTTTATTTATTATATGTGAAAAAACTAAACTTTCAAAAATGTTTTCATGTTATTTTTTAAACAGAGTGTTTTACTTTTAATTTAAAACATTTATTTTTTATTAAACATTTAAAAAATTGAAATGGTAAAGCATGGTTTTAATTCACTTTTTTCTTTTTGTTTTCGCTCGAACATTTTCGCCTAATGAGGCATCTTCAGGAGCAGAATGGTTACCATGCTCAAAAAAAAAAAAATACTCAATAAAACATTTATGATTAGATTTTGTCTGAATTACTAATTTTGGAGAGATCATGTTTACAGAATGCGCCATGAAAGACTTTTAGGTACACATCGTAGCTAATATTGTAAGTCCACATGCGGCATGTCTAATATGAATTTGGAATGTAATATATATTTGCAATTTAGAATATAAACTATAGGCTTATTATAATTATATAATATATAAGAATACGAAAAAATGGAGATAACTCTGTAGAAGTTTTGGCCACCCCTATTTCAATGACTACATAATAACTGTTTCAGTTACAACTGTCCACCTCAAGCGTCTGATTTCTAGATATTGTAGTTATTCTTTTTTCTACGAGTATCTCGTACAAATAATAAATGAATACTATTAGTATTTGGATGTGATTTGGTAAGCGCTGTGTGAATCACACCTCAAGAGACCTCTGCGAGCTTGGTCGTCCTTATAGAAAGCGCAAATTTTCCAGCTAGACCCAGGTGCATTAAGGCTGGATGAACCATAAGGGATCGATCTTTGGTAAAGGTATATAAATTTTTCACCCAGCAAAGAGTATATTTGAAAATATAAATGGGATTTTTTTTGTGCTCCGCCGGGAATCGAAACCAAAACCTTCCATTCATGAGTCCGAAGTGCTAACAACTAGACTACGGACCGGTCTGGATGCTTGTTAAGAGGGATTTTGAATAATGCGAGAGGATCGTCTGAGAAATTTTGGTAGTTATATGAATTTTTCACCCCTGTTTCAGGGAAGGACGGCAAGAGTTGCAGGGCTTATGTTCATTTGAGATTGGGTTTTTATATTGTAGGTCCACATGCGGCATGCGTTAGCGCGAAATTATACATGTCTGCTTGTGGGAATGCATTTAATATAAATCTTAAATGATATATGTATATCTTTGCAGCTTAGATTATATTAGATTAGATTAGAAGTGCATAATATTTGAAAATACAAATGGTATATTTCTTGTGCTCCGCCGGGATTCCAACCTAGTACCTTCCATTTACGAGTGCGAAGCGCTAACCACTAGCCTACGGACCGGTCTGGATGCTTGTCAAGAGGGATTTTGAATAATGCGAGAGGATCATCTCAGAAATTCGGGTAATTTAAAACCGAATTAGTGAATTTCCGCTGCGCGAGTAATCCAAGATAAAATATGATAAGTATTTGTCTGCGTGGAATAATGGCGTGCTATTAATTATTAACAATTAATGGAAGATCGTGCGAATGAAAAGGCAGCGCGCAGGAAATCAACGTCACGGCCTTAAAAGGGAATTTAATAAACAGGCCTAATTTATTGTAACTTGATTATTTGTTAGCTAATATCCAACAGTGTTATTCATGAGCGCTTCAACCGTGGATCATCCACCGCGTAAGTAAATTTTCTTCCATACAACAAAATAATCACCCGTGAATCGTCTTCGAATTCAATGTTTTCGAATAACGACTGTATCAACGCTATTCAGAAACCTTTAATAATGTAGATAATATATTTTCCTTGACTTATAGGTTGGTATGAGGCTGACCACCCATACTGTAAAAAATTGTTCACTTTGCCAATGTCACCCCTGTTTCAGGGAATGTCGGCAAGAGTTGCAGGGCTTATGTTCATTTGAGGTTTGGATTTTATTTGAAGGTACACAATCAGCATTTGTAAGCGCGAACTACACGTGTTTGTTTGTGGGCATACATCTGAGAGCTTTGAATGAATATATCCTTGCTACTTAGATTATAGATTATAGATTATAGATATATGGAGTACCGTTTGGTTCAATCCAAAAAATCGCTTTAGACGCATGATTACATAAGGATTAAATATCTCTGAATACTACTATGTAGTATGCATTAATAGAGAGGGATAAATTCAAATTAAGTCTCAAATGTTTTTTATTTTACTCAACCCTCCAAAACCCATTCACCAACTCGCAACTCGTAATTGCAACTCGCATGGGTTAAAAAAAACTCCCGTGAACTGTTCCTGTTTATAATTTTGAACGCCTTTAAACATGTGATGGAGCGAGATTTGGTCCAAAAAAAATAAATTTTATTGAAAAGGGATTAAGATTTACGACATATTCATGGATGAAATGAAAGTAGTATGCAAGGACAGAAAGAAATGGCGGTTGATCTGTAATGCTGGCGTTTACGTCTGAGGCTTTAAAACAAAATCACTTTTTTATGGAATATGTTTAGTAGCTTTTTAATTTTTTTACTGTTAAATTGTTCAGTGATTATTTGTTTTTTTGTTATACTCAAATGTAATTAATTGCTTATATTCCTTGACTTATAGGTTGGTATGAAGCTGACCACCCATACTGTAAAAAATGGTTCACTTTGCCAATGTCACCCCTGTTTCAGGGAAGGTCGGCAAGAGTTGCAGGGCTTATGTCCATTTGAGAATTGGGTTTTTATATTGCGGGTCCACATGCGGCATGTGTGAGCGCGAAAAACGTGTCTGTTTGTGGGAATGCATTTGATATGAATCTCAAATGATACATATCCTTGCAGCTTAGATTTAGATTTTAGATTTAGACATACAATTTTCAAAACTTCTCAGTTTTATTTTCACTGGGAATCTTATCAATGGTATTATTAACTGGCAAAATGATACTTTCAGATAAAGAAAAGCACACTCGCAACCAAACAAAAGTCACTCGCAATTAGCGAGCTAGCGAGTAGAATTTTGGAGGGCTGATGTTTCTCATATCCATAAAAAGGTCTACAATCGTACCATACCAACAGATCTCAAAAGCAACCCTGTAGTGTTGAGTTTTTAACATACATTTTCTCGTTAAGTTTAGCATTTCTGTTTTTACTAAAAGCGCCTCCTTAACGCACATTTTTTTATAAACCCTTTTTCCGGACTGACCTTGGTATGAGGTTGACCACCCATACTGTAAAAACATGGTTCACTGTGTCAATGTCACCCCTGTCACAGGGAAGGTCAGCAAGAGTTAAAGGGCTTATGTTTATTTGAGATTGGGTTTTTATGTTGTAGGTTCACATGCGGCATGTTTAAGCGCGAACAAATACGTGCCTGCGTGTGGGAATGCATGTAATATAAATATAAATGTAATATATCTTTGCAACTTAGATTATGGATTATAGACCTCGAACCCTATGGTTTTAAAACGCAGACTTTAAACAACTGAGCTATTGACCGTAATGCGTCTTTAAAACACTGTTTTAAATATGGTTCACTTTTCCAATGCTATTCCTACTTCGGGAAAAGATGAAAGTGTTACATGTGTGTGTTAATGTTTGTCTTACATTTTTTAATTTACTCGTAAATCTGCTTTCTAATACTTGTTCGTGGACAGTTAAAAGTTCAAGGTTTTTAAATCTCTGATACTGAGATTGTACCTGATGTTGTTTTTTATCCCTGCAAAAGAAAATTGCAGATAGTCCTTTCATAACGTGTATTTGTATTTGTGATAAGTGCATTCAGAGTCGTAATCTTTTTCCAATACTCTCTGCTTTTATTTTGGCTTTGTATATAAGTTCAGAGTCATAACTTTGTAAAAAAGTTATGACTCTGGATGAAATGAAAGAAGTATGCAAGGACAGGAAGAAGTGGCGGCTAATCTGCAATGCTGATTTTTAATGTTGGTTTATTGGCTTGCTACATTTTTTGCATAAGACATTTTTTACTTTTTTTGTATAGATTTATTTTTAAGGTTTTGTTGTTTTCTTATACTTAAATGTTATTTATTACTCGTATTCCTTTACTTATAGGTTGGTATGAGGCTGACCACCCATACTGTAAAAAATGGTTCACTTTGCCAATGTCACCCCTGTTTCAGAGAATGTCGGCAAGAGTTGCAGGGCTTATGTTCATTTGAGGTTGGATTTTATTTGTAAGTACACAATCAGCATTTGTAAGCGCGAACTACACGTGTTTGTTTGTGGGCATACATCTGAGAGCTTTGAATGAATATATCCTTGCAACTTAGATTATAGATTATAGATATCCCCTCCATTTGCTACTGCTATTAGTATGGTATCAGCTTTATTGTGCTATCTCGATTGTTCTCATGTGATAGCCGATTAGCTTCCCGATATTATGTGCAATCAAAATAATGAATAGAGTCTAAGCGGGGTTTTCGTCCAAAACCAAAATATCAGAAAAAAATTAAGACTACTTTGTCTTTTGATTGCGGAGAGTATATTCAATTCCACGACCGGTTTTCCAAGCAATCCGTTTGCATCTTCAGGAAGCTAAATTTATAATCTAAGTTGCAGAGATATTTTAACATTTAAGGCTCTCAAATGTATGCCCACAAACAAACTCGTGTAGTTCGCGCTTACAAATGCTGAATGTGTAGATTCTTACAAATAAAATCCAAATCGCAAATGAACATAAGCCCTACAACTTTTGCCGACCTTCCCTGACACAGGGGTGACATTAAATAATTTATGTATATTAATTTTGTAACTAATATAAAGAGATTATTTAGCCTTCTGAAGATGCAAACGGATTGTTTGCGAAACTGGTCACGAAATTTTAAATACTCGCCATAATAAAAAACAAACTCGTTTTTTTTTTTTTTTACGATGAATGTATACATAGTGATGCCTCTACAATCGATACAACTAAAATATCATACTTAAAAAAGATTTTCAGTTGTATTTGTTTATGTCCCATTAACCAGTTTTTTAAAGTATTTGTATTCAATGCCAGGGGTTAGGGTTTGATCTTCATCAAAGGTATGCGAAATGATTTCCTGTTTATGTGTACATACCAGGGGCGAAGGGTGCCATACAACTCGATGTCCATCGGCTTCCATTTTAAAATGAGGCAACAAAGTAGTTAAAAAGTATAAACACAAAGTAAAAAAAATTACATTTAAAACCAAAGAAACAATACGTATTTTTCCATTGAAACCATGCAGTCTACTTTATTATCATTTTTGCTTCATTTTAAAAGGGAAACCGATGGGAATCGAGTTGTATGGCACCCTTCGCCACTGGACTTCATACAGAGAATATGTGAAAAGAAAAAGAGGAAAAGGAGGACCGAGAAAAGTATGGTTGGATCAGATTGGTGAAATTGTGAAGGAATGGAATATACACAGCGAATGTAATGGAAGGAAAAGTATGAAAAAGGTGATGGATATGAACGAACTGAAAGAGCTATGCAAGGATAGGATAAAATGGAGGCAAATCTGCAGAGGCTCTGGTCACACCACAGATCACGGAACATAAAGAGATATGATATGTTTCTATTGCAGTATCAAAACCAGCTGTCACCGTTTTTTCGGTAGGCGGGAACTAACATTACAATTACAATGGTAGCTAGCGCTTGATTTGTTAAAAAAATTCCAAATGCGATGGATAGAAAGAGCCTAAGCGCCATGAATTCGGGGTCGCTTACTACGTTTTGATCGCGAGTTTTTGAGCTCGCACTCATACACTCACACTCGGATAAAGAATACAACACATGTGTAGAGTTGTACCATGTTGATAATCTCTACTAGCTATCGATCGATACTTGTTAATATCGATAATTCAATCTCTGAAGAAATACGTGTTAACATTGTATTATTCCTGTATATACAAGAATTGAACATATCAAGACACACAATAATTTAACTTTCAATGTAATAAATACTTAGCTCATGTATTTAGTAATTATATTAGGAGGATTTATTTGATGGGCGCTGTTTTCGTATGAAACACACCCCAAGAGCCTTCTGTGAACTTGAACGATGCTATAGAAAGCGCGAATTCTTTAGTTTTGCATTTGCTTAACATCCACAAAAAAAAAACAATATTTATTCTTCATATAATTATTATTAATGTATTAGTCAAAAAGTGAATAGCACTTGATTTATTGTTTTGGAAGTCATAACGTAATAATGGCTTCTATTCTCGTTGACTGATAGGTTGGTATGAGGCTGACCACCCGTGCTGTAAAAATCGGTTCACTTTTACCAATGCAACCCCGGTTCAGGGAACGGCGGCAGGAGTTGCAAGGCTTATGTTCATGTGAGGTTTTGCTTATTTATATGCACACATGCAGAATGTGTAGGCGCGAACCTACATATGCCTGTCTGTGGGCATGCATTTAATATTGAGCCTTAAATGTTAGCATATCTTTGCAGCTTAGATTATAGATAGATTATAGATAGATTCAAATTATATTGTTACAATAAAAACATAATATAATTATCAAGTAGTTTTTGTCTTTTCTTGAAACAAATTTCAGAGGTACCTATCGACATTCGACGAACACTACGCGCAGCACATCTCTAGCGATGACGTAAACAAAACTGACGCAATAAACGACAAACGTCAAATATTTAAGTGCTTCAAATATTTAAAATGATTTAAAATGTGCAATGCGGGTGCAATTCATTACTTTAACGGAAAATAAATAATACCATGATCCTTATACTCCTTATTTTGACTGTTATTTTTACCCGGTAAAACATAAAAATAAGGCATTTTGATAAAAACATGCGCAAAAATAGGGTTTTTTGACCATGGTTGTTTTAATCATATCGGATTTACCAAGGGAATGCCCACATGCCATCCCTATGGGTCACACCTAGTGGAATGGTGACAGAATTACGGAGTTACAGGTGTAAATTTTAATCCCAAAATATAAGAAACCGGCAAGGTTAACTCAGCCTTCACAAGAAATGGAAACCAATTCCCTCGAGAGTAGGGAAACACCCACTTCAACTGAAGGGATTGGCGTATGGACGGCTCCTTTACAAATTGGCTCCTGTGCGATTCCTTCGGGAAAATGCAGTAAAGAGTTGCAATACATTTACAGCTTATTTGTGCTAATTGCGTCCTTAGATATTGTTTAATAATAATAATATTAGGATGATCTATTTGATGAGCGCTATTTTTGTGTGAATCACACCTCAAGAGCCCTCTGCGAGCTTGCAGTCGCTGTAGAATATATATATATATATATATAATTGGATAATTTATTTGAAGCGCCGTTTTTGTGTGTAGCACACCTCAAGGGCCCTTGGTATAAAATATATGAGGAATGAGACGATATGAAGGGAATAATATAAATAATGGGGTATGTCCATACTCGTATACATGTAAATGCACATACATAATAATCTTACATTATAGGTAAATAATATATTCGTACAGTAATACATAAACATAAAAGTAGTTAAATAAAGTGCAGGATTAATTGGGATATGATACACTGAACAGGTAGGTCTTGAGTTTTTTCCGGAACGTCGACTCTGGGCTTGCGGTTTTGACATCCAGAGGAAGTCCATTCCACACTGCAGGTGCACCATTGTGGAAGGCTCGGTCGCCGAAGCATGTTCGGTATGGACGATGAGGCTCATTTAGTCTTATCCCTCCTGATACAGAGGATCTTAGCACCAGATCACTCCTGTTGGACTGCTGGGATAGCAGTTCAGCCAAGTATGTTGGAGCCTTCCCGTTGAGTGCCTTGTACACAGTGTAGCATATTTTGTAAGCTACTCTCTCTGGAAACTTCAACCAATGCAGGTTCCTTAGTATTGGCGTGATATGACAGAACTTTCCAGTTCCGAAAATCAGTCTTGCTGCCGAATTAAGGACCGATTGAAGCCTATTGTTTTGCTTTTTTGTTTGTCCTGCGTAAATCGCACTACAATAGTCTACCCGTGACAGGACAAAGGCACCAAGGCACAAAGGTAGAAAGCACCAATTTTCAAGCAAGACCTAGTTGGTGTAAGGCTGGATGGATCTTTGATGACCAGTCTTTGGTAATGGCAGATAAGGTTTTCAACCCAGTGAAGAGCAAATTGGAAAAATAAAAGCTTTTTTGTGAAGAGATACATAGTTTTGTAAAAGTATGTTTTATACTTCTCATTATATAGGTTGGTATGAGGCTGACCACCCATACTGTAAAAAATGGTTCACTTTGCCAATGTCACCCCTGTTTCAGGGAAGGTCGGCAAAAGTTGTGGGGCTTGTGTTCATTTGAGGTTTGGATTTTATTTGTAAGCACACATTCAGCATTTGTAAGCGCGAACTACACTTGTTGGTTTGTGGGCATACATCTGAGAGCTTTAAATGAATATATCCTTGCAACTTAGATTATAGATTATAGATAGATTATATTCTTATTTTTTTCTCGGCTCTAGATCGCTAGCGCCGTTGGTTTAGCGAACATTAATTTACTATAAATATTTAAAAATATAAATGATAAAACATTGTCATTGTACCATTTATATTTTTAAATATTTATAAAAATGGACTTTCACTGTGTTAACAGATCAACACTAAAAAATATTAATTTACTAGATCGGAGAGACAAGATTCACTCGAGTTGGCGAAATATAAGAGAACAGTTAGTAGAGACTGCTTGCACACTCTATCTATCTAAGCATTACTCAGAACAATCTACACTACCCCAAGTACGACACTTAATGTATCAAAACTAAATCACTCTGTAAAAGTGCCGCCGTACATTTCATACATTTTTGATTCAAGCAATCGCGGTGAGATAACACTATATTGTATACTTATAGGTTGGTATGAGGCTGACCACCCATACTGTAAAAAATGGTTCACTTTGCCAATGTCACCCCTGTTTCAGGGAAGGCTGGCAAAAGTTGTGGGGCTTATGTTCATTTGAGGTTTGGATTTTATTTGTAAGTACACATTCAGCATTTGTAAGCGCGAACTACACTTGTTGGTTTGTGGGCATACATCTGAGAGCTTTAAATGAATATATCCTTGCAACTTAGATTATAGATTATTATAGTGGTATACTGGTTGCACACTCAATCTACATATGTAAGCATTACTCAGGGCAGTCTGTGTACATTACCCCAAGTAAGTATGTATGTACAACGCTTACTAAAACGATCACTAGGAGCGCTCTTTGAGTTTTTGTAGTTTTTTTTGGTGAAAATATAAATTTGAGCCTGAAATTTGCACCCATCCGTTTATTAAAAAGTCTATGAAAACTAAAATGATCACTAGAAGCCCTATTTTTTAATCTGTCATTTTATTTGTGAAACGCTATGGATGAGTTTGAGCGTGAAGCTGTGCTTGGATTATAGAGCCTGTTTACTTTTAAAGTGTATGAAAACTTAAACGATCAATATAAGCGCTTTTATGGTTTGTGTAACTTTATTGGTGAAACGTTTGCCTGAGTTTGAACGTGAAGTTGTATACTTGGATTACAGAGCCCGCTTACCAAAAAGTATTGAAACTAAAACGATCCATAGAAGCGCTCTTTTGGATTGTGCAATTTTCTTAATCAAACGCTGCGAGTGATTTTGAAGTTATAGAGGTTAACCAAAATGTTTATAAACACTTAAACTGTCACTAGGAGCGCTCTTCTGGTTTGTGTAATTTATCGGTGAACTCTTTGGCAGAGTTTGAACGCATAGTTTTATTCTTGGTTCGCATAGAACCGTGTCTGAGCAGGTCCTTTGATGTCTCTCATCATTATTCCACATAAACGAATCTGTTTGACGACACTACATAAGAGAAGCTCGTCCACTCCGTCTAATTGAAATGATTAACGCAGCCCGGCGAAGGAAAATTCATTAGTGTACTAACGTTGCATTGGCACCACGACAAATCGGTCACAGGCAACTCGGCCATGGACAAACCGGTCAAACGACAGTTCATCCACACGACTTTTCCGTCACTGACAACTCAGCCACAGACACATGACCGGTATGTAATCTAGTGGTTTACGCTCTGGACTCCTTTTCTCATTCCTTGACTTATAGGTTGGTATGAGGCTGACCACCCATACTGTAAAAAATGTTTCACTTTGCCAATGTCACCCCTGTGTCAGGGAAAGTCGGCTAAAGTTGTAGGGCTTATGTTCATTTGAGGTTTGGATTTTATTTGTAAGTACACATTCAGCATTTGTAAGCGCGAACTACACGTGTTTGTTTGTGGGCATGCATTTGAGAGCTTTAAATGTTAAAATTTCCTTGCAACTTAGATTATACTCGTAGACTCGAAGTTCGATTGCCGGCGGGGCACAATATATATCTTTTTTTTTTTTTTAAATGCGCTCTTCGCTGAGTTGAAAAAAATGTGTTCCTTTACAAAGATCGATCACCAAAGGTCCATCCACATTTACAGCATCTAGATCTTGCTTGAGAATTCACGCTTTCTATTGCGACTAGCAAACTTGCAGAATGCTCTTGAGCTGTTTTTCATATAAAAAAACGCTCACTAAATAGATTACAACTATTATCGGTCATGGACAATTTTGTCATGCGACAATTCGCCTACACGACTTTTCGGTTTACGGCATTTTGGTCACTACAATATGGGCTCACAGGCAGCTCCATAAAAAACCTTTGTAATTTCTGTGTTTAAATTATTGTTTTTTTTCTGTGATGGAGCTTTTTGTGGGCCTATATTGTATCTGATTGAAATGTCGTTGACCGAAAAGTCGTGTGGATGAACTTTCAAGTGATCAAATTGTCCGTGATCGATGTGTCTATGAACAAGTTATCTGTGGCCGATTGGTCTGTGACAGAAATATCGTTGGAGGAATAGTGGTGTGGACTAACTGTCGTGTGACCGATTTGTCCATGGCCGAGCTGTCTGTGGACTGGTTGTCTGTGACCGAGTTGTCGTGAAACCAGCGCACAGACCGCATGGCAAACGGACTTATATTATTCCGTTGGGTTTTATCATGTGCAACGTACTATTTTACCGCATGCACTTGTTGTACTGAAAGTTTTTGGATTTTCCATAATAATCAGGATTTTAAACTTGAAATGTTATTTTTCAGCGGTATTTTGTAAGTCATAGATTTATGACTGTGATTTATGACTGTGTGTTATTTGACTGTGTCCTTAGTTATAAAACATTGCGTAAACTTCGTTAATTGAAAAAATGTATTAAAACTTAATCACTCACTAGGAGTGTTGACATACATTTAATACATTTTCAGCAAAACAAAGTGGAAACTCACCTGCGGAGAAACTGGCCACCGCTGGATACAGTTGCATTCAAAATTAAAATACAGATTTTTTATTTCAAAATAATGCGTAATTTACCTCAAATGACATATACTTTTGAATGTTGTATTTTCATTTTCAATTCCTTAACTTAAAAGGTTGGTATGAGGCCAAACACTCATACTGTAAAATATGGTTCACTTGCCAAATGTAATTGTTAAAGGGAAGTTCGATAAAATGTGCAGGGTTCATTTGAGGTTTGGATTTTAATTTGTAAGCACACGTTCAAGGACCGGTCCGTAGTCCGTAGTGGCAACACTTCGGACTCGTAAATGGAAGGTTGTGGATTCGGATCCCGGCGGAGCACAAAAATATACCATTAATATTTCGAATGTGCTCTTCGCTGGGTTGAAAAATTCATAAACCTTTACCAATGACCGGTCACCAAAAAGTCCATCCAGCCTTACAGCAACTGGGTCTTGCTTGAGTATTGGCGCTTTGTAGCGACGACTAAGCTCGTACACCTCTGCGGCACTACAACAAGTGTCATAGACCCCTAGAGTCTTTAGAATCTAGGAAGTCTCCCGCACAGGATTTCTTAAAAAAAAAAAAAAAGCATTTGTAAGCGCGAACTTACACGTGTCTGTTTGTGGGCATGCACTCAGTATGAGTCTTGAATGTTGACATATTTTTGCAACTAACGTTATAGATTATAATTATAGTTATTCAATATACTTTCAGTACACCCTGGTAAATGCATGTGAATTATGATCTTTTGAAATGCTCCATTCACTGTTTTGCATGCGTTAGTATTCAGTTAAACAAATTTTATTTGCGAGCAAACATTGAAGTCCATTTGGTTTTATTTTGCACTCAACTGCAGACCACGTTTTTTCTGGCGAGTTTTCCGAGCGGCTTCATTAATATCATAAGTAAGGCACTTTGAACTGTAAAGTTTCTTTGGGAATTTAAATCTCGGTCTCGGGTTTCAATTCTGCAAGTTCTGCACCTCATCTTTTGCTTGCTGTCAGCTTCATCCACGTTTTTGTTCTCGTATTCATCCTGGAGATATTTTTCAAGTGGTATCTTGCATGTTCAAATACATGTATATAAATGTTTTTTTTTTGTTTTCCGGATAATTCGTTGACTATGCTTTTTCTCGAGCCGACGTTTCGAATCGGTCACACGACTCATAATCAGGGCGGTTCTTTTGTGGGGGTGGTTGGCCGTCGACTAGTTTGTGATGTGCTTCTGTACCCTTGGTACGAGTTGCAAAACTTGAGTAAAGTAAAGTTTACGGAAAGTATTAAAGAGTGATCTTCCCTAAAATCGGCCGTTTTTGTTTCGTACACTTTTTGGCCGTAGCAAAAGAGTTACAGTGATGAAGAAAATCAAATTCAAACTAACAAAAACGGCAGATTT
The DNA here is from genome assembly GCA_951799405.1 of Agapetus fuscipes. NCBI lineage: Eukaryota > Metazoa > Arthropoda > Insecta > Trichoptera > Glossosomatidae > Agapetus > Agapetus fuscipes. Next base: position 27,474,874 of record OX637332.1, read on the forward strand.
TGAGAAAAAACACTCTTTAACACTTGACGTAAACTTTACTTTACTCAAGTTTTGCAACTCGTACTCAGGGTACTATGCGGGTTGTTGCGAGCACCAAGTCCCTGTTTTGAGCCGCAGCATCCAAGGTCAAAGTAGCCATGATGATCGTCGATCTTTGATAGAAGTGACACCAAAAGAAAAAGAGCCCAGTAGGCACATCTAAAATAATATTGAATAAACCAATCATAATATGAGATTCTCTTTATTTCTCGAGTTTTCGATTTATAATAATCTATAATCTATAATCTAAGTTGCAAGGATATATTCATTTAAAGCTCTCAGATGTATGCCCACAAATTAACAAGTGTAGTTCGCGCTTACAAATGCTGAATGTGTACTTACAAATAAAATTCAAACCTCAAATGAACATAAGCCCCACAACTTTTGCCGACCTTCCCTGAAACAGGGGTGACATTGGCAAAGTGAACCATTTTTTACAGTATGGGTGGTCAGCCTCATACCAACCTATAAGTCAAGGAAAATTTCGTTTAAAAAATAATGTAGGTACCTACAGACATTGTACTTTTTTAAAATTGTATTGTTTTCCAGTATTATAGTAAAATTAGCGCTCCATAACTATGTATGTTAGGCTCTTGAAATATTCCCACAAAAAAACTGCGCTTTCATCATAAATAATAAATTTACATCCATCAGCCGAAGGTTTTGTTTGTTGTGTATGATTTTACACTGCTGCCACGTTATTGTGCTGACAACATGTATGTAATAATTGTTTCGTTGGTCCGGGGCTGATCCGAGGGTCGGCTTAGTCCGCCACCTGACGCCGGATTATAACGCTCTGAGTTATTGTACTATAATACTCATGCCATCCACAGACGATTGCGTCTGTATGCCATTTTGGCCTTTTTCTTGATCTTTTGGTCTAAATTGTTATTTGTTGCATATATTCCTTGACTTATACGTTGGTATGCGGCTGATCACTAATGCTGTAGAAAATGGTTCACTTTGCCAATGTTACCCCTGTTTCAGGGAAGGTCGGCAGGAGTTGCAGGGTGTATGTTCATTTGAGATTCGGGTTTTTATATTGTAGGACTATATGCGGCATGTTTAATGCATTGTTTTGTGAGAATGCGTATAATGTGAATCTCTAATGTCGCTTATATTTTGCAACTTAGATAAGATTAGATTAGAAGGTCATAGTACTCGTATGCGTGTGTGAGCGTGTATTTCGAAACTTCAAATGGATTCCTTGACTTATAGGTTGGTATGCGGCTGACCACCCATGCTGTAAAAAATGGTTCACTTTGCCAATGTCACCCCTGTTACAGGGAAGGACGGCAAGAGTTGCAGGGTGTATGTCCGTTTGAGATTGGTTTTTATGTTGTAGGCTCACATGAGGCACGTGCAAGCGCGAACTTGTACGTGTCTTGGTTGTGGGAATGCATGTAATGTGAATCCTCAATGTAACATATCTTTGCAACTTAGATTAGATTAGATTAGATTAGAAATGGATGCTGGCATATAGTGGTAAATTAGTATAGCAGCATGTACTGGTGCGTTGGCGATGATGGATTCTAGGGTGTTTGGGCGAAATTTAAAAAAAATAAGTTAAGATAGTCACAATGATTGAGCTTACTTACACAAAAACATAAACCTGTTTTGTAGTAGCAAAGATTTGTGTTTATAAATTCAAAAGAAAGTCGCATATGTAGATAAAATAATAGTGCTTTTTATTCAAGAAAACGAAAAAAAAACAGGCAGTAGCGCGGTTGAGAAAAAACCCAATGTTGGCAGATTTAGGAGTTTGCTTAAGACACATTTGTTTAATAGAATCTTCAACACATAAAGGTGTTACTAAACGGCGCTTTATAAAATTGGACAATTATAATTAGGTAATAATAATAATAATATAATAATAATAATTTTTATTTCCATAGATAAATACAATACAATTTTGTAATAAGTGAAATACATTTTGAACTATATATTGAACAAACTTTATTTTGGAGGGCTGGAGCCTAAACTAGGTCTTGCCTGTTCTTATAGGTCTCCAGTCACTCTGTGTGCGTGTGTGTGTGTGTGTGTGAGTGTATGCGTGTATTTGTGTGTGTGAGTGTGTGCACTCATTTTCAACCCACAACCTCCAAGAGGGATTCTGTAGCGGCATAATCAAGGTCTTGTAACCAGGATGCCACTTTCCTTTTGCATTCCAACTTTGTCAAAGAGTATACATCCACCTTACTATCAATCCTGTTGTATAAAAATGGACCCCGAAAGTGAAAGAATCTTTGTGCAAACGATGTTGAGACCGTGTTTCTAGGACACATGCCACTTCGCGTCGACAGAGTTGTAGAACGATCAAAAGGAAGTAGCTTGTGTTGTTTAAGAATTGTCTGCAAAATATATAACTGTCTGACAGTTAAGACTTGAGACCTCTGGTACAGCTCATAATATAATCAGTCGTAACTGGCCGTAGTCCGTAGTAATATAAGGAAATGTTAGAAAAACGGTGATGGATATGAACGAATTGAATGAGGTATGCAAGATTAGGAAAAAATGGAGAGAAATCTGCAGAGGCTCTGGCCACCCCTAGCGGAATGGCGACAGAGTTACAGTATGAGTGACACTCACAAATGTTTACGCGTATACTCTCGTTGGAGACTCCATTGCTGTGATTCAAATAATAGCAAAATATCATGCAAGAATGTTGAATGTGTAGCTATAGTTTGTAGGGGCATAATACTAAGATTACATACACGTTCATTGAAATAATGTGATGAACGAACCAAATTAACTGTCACGTCAGAATAAGCAATTCTGATGAAAAACTTTTTCAGGCAGCTTACACAATTTTGTACAAAAATAATAATATTGGGATGGCTAATCAAGTGAGCGCTGTTTTTGTGTATCTCACACCTCAAGAGCGGTCTGCGAGCTTAATCGTTGGTGTTAGAAAATACCAATAATCAAGCAAGACCCAGTTGTTGTGAGGCTGGTTTTACCTTTGGTGACCGGCCTTTGGTAAATCTAATCTAAATCTAAATCTAAGCTGCAAAGATATGTATCATTTGAGATTCATATTAAATGCATTCCCACAAGCAGACATGCATAATTTCGCGCTTACACATGCCGCATGTGAACCTACAATATAAAAACCCCAACTCTCAAATGAACATAAGCCCTGCAACTCTTGCCGACCTTCCCTGAAGCAGGGGTGACATTGGCAAAGTGAACCATTTTTTACAGTATGGGTGGTCAGCCGCATACCAACCTATCAGTCAAGGAATAGTATTGAAGGTATGTAAATTTTTCAACCCGGCTAAGAGCATATTTGAAAATAAAAATGGTTTATTTTTTGTACTCCACCTTTGATTCGAACCCACGACCACGATTTAGGAGTCCGAAGCGTTACGGCTAGACTAATACCGGTCTTTTATACACTCTCTTACATGCATGAACATATTAATGCAAATCCAATAGTTTGTCACTTTAGACAATATCAGGGAAGGTCGGCAAAAGTTTTAGGGTTTATAGATTAAAATAAAAATTGCTTTGTTGTAATTCACGTGAGTTTTATTTATCTTTAACACGACCAGTTTCGGGAGAAGCAGTACCTCGCATCTTCAGGTGTAAATATAAACTAACTCATGTGAATTAAAACAAAGTAATTTTTATTTTAATCTATTAAAATTAACTTTTTAGTTACTGCTGAAAATCTAGATAATATTTAGGGTTTAAGTTCATGCGAGGTTTGGTTTTTAATTTGTAAATAAACATGCAGCATTTGTAAGCGCTTACTTACACGTGTCTGCTCTTAGGCATGCATTTAATACGAATTTTAAATGTTCACGTATCTTTTCAACTTACATTATACATAATCATGACCTTTCTTGTCTCGTTTCAAATTCATAAAAAATAAATCGAATCAGTACGAAGGTATTTTTTTTTTATAAACAAAAAGATCCTTTCAGCAATATCCTGTTACTGAGACAATTCAAACGTTTTTCCCTTCTATTTGATTCGGGACATTCCCCCAAATCGTTTATAAATAAATAATAGGAAATCCCTTATTCGCATTGCTTAGCATAATGGAGTTATTCCAGCGTTATTGTTTTCAATAATAGCCGTAGGCAAATAAAATCTACAAACTATTGACGAAACATCCTAAGCAAACACAGCGATGTGTGGCCTACAAAAAAATCTTGTATTCCTGTGCCGATATATTTCTTTTATTTTTGCGCCGTTGAAGGCCCGGCTTGAGTAAATATTTTCTGTAATGTGGAAATAGGAAAACGCTAGAGAGAATTTACGTGGCTTCGTCTCAAGATACGAGTATATCCATATTGTTGTAGTTCTTTTACATTATTACGTCATTTTAGTGTACCTATCTTCTTCTCTTGTTTCAATTTCAACATTCTTGCAGCAATGTATTTCACTCGTCTCCTAAATTCTTCCCTGTTTTGTGCGGCTCTTTTAAGGTCTGCATGTGATCGATTAATTTTCACTAATGCTCACTTTGCCAATGTCACCCCTGCTTCAGGGAAGGTCGGCAAGAGTTGCAGGGCTTATGTTCATTTGAGATTGGGTGTTTTATACTGTAGGTCAACATGCGGCATGTGTAAGCGCGAAATTATGCGTGTCTGCTTGTGGGAATGCATTTAATATGAATCTCAAATGATACATATCTTGCAGCTTAGATTTAGATTTAGACATGCTCTGTAGAAAAAGTCATTCATCCTATAATTAGTCTTAGGAATAGGTAGATGAAAAATTGTATGAAGTCTCGTTTTGTTTGGCACTATAAAATTGAGATTTGACACTAAGTAAGGGCAATCAATTGCATTGTTTACCAATTTGTACAAAAACAATAATTGATCAGCAATAACTCCCCTAAATACAAGTGAATGTATTGAGATCTGGATGTTATCAAATTTAAATTTAATGTAGAAAAAGAATTTGTCTTGAATGCGCTCATATGAATATTTAAGATTCTTTACCGCACATGATGCTGACCTTTGAAAATAATAATAACTTGGATAGGTTGGTATGAGGCTGACCACCCGTGCTGTAAAAATCGGTTCACATTTGCCAATGCCACCCTGGTACAGGGAACGGCGGCAGGAGTTGCAAGGTTTATGTTCATGTGAGGTTTTCCTTATTTGTATGCACACATGCAGAATGTGTAGGCGTGAACCTACAATTATAAAAAAAGTGTTAAGTACGGAAGCTAAACAATGTATAGTTCTGTAATTAAAAAGCAAAAAAAAATCCGAAATACTGCACACACGAAAAAAAAGCTAAAAATGTACAAAAAACGCGTTTTTTCAAAATATTTTTTTGTGGGGGCAATTCTTAAGTTATATATTTTGTTCAAACTTTATAATTAAGATAAAAAATTAATAAACATGCTTGATTTTTTTTATTACTGTAATTATTTTGCTAAGACTATAAAGTGTAAGAAACAAAAACGGCAGATTTAGATATGAATTTTTCAACCCAGCGAAGAGCACATTTTGAAATATAAATGGTATATTTTTGTGCTCCACCGAGATTCGAACCCACAACCTTCCATTTACGAGTCCGACGAAAAAAGAAGAAGGCTAGGGTTAAATTTCCGTTAAAGTATTTATTTCAATGAAAACTACTGTACGTGGAATGTTTACTTAGTGTTTACCCGGAATGAAAAAAATACTTTCTCGAAAACAGGGAAACTTAAGACGTAAGACTGTTTCCCTCACCTGTGACAATACATAGGTTGCAACAAAGTGAGCGTAAAAGAAGAACATGCATGAAAAAGGTGATGGATATGAAGGAATTGAAATAGGTATGTCAGGATAGGAAAAAATGGAGGCAACTCAGCAGAGGCTCTGGCCACCCCTAGCGGAATGGCGACAGAGTTACAGTTACAGTTACTCACCACACGAGATTTTTTGAAGAAGAACGCGTCTAGAATATGCACCTCATGTACAGTACAGTTTCGTTTATTCAAGCATGTTTTCGTTAAAAAAATGTGTTGGTTGTCCATATTTTTTTTCACACTTTCCTCTTCTTTTCATGCGTCTTCTATCGGTGGGAGATTGGCGATCCATTACACCCTTCTATGTTGACTGAATTGAATTGCTTGTGCCTCGCGATGCTGAACCATTGACAAAAGTTTCCCGACCATGATGTTCAACGACCCGCGGAGACCAGCCCAATCTTTCCCTGTATTATGAAATGGAGTACCTGGTATTTCTCATGTGACCCAAATAAAAAATACCTGCCTTTTTGTACTTTAAGATTGGCCGTTTGCTTTTGATTCCAGCGCCCCGAGTATAAAGCTCTGCGTAAACTCACATCTAAATCTAAGTTGTGAAAGATATGTATTATTTGAGGTTCATATTAAATGCATTCCCACAAGCAGACACGCATAATTTCGCGCTCACACATGCCGCATGTGGACCTACAATATAAAAACCCAATCTCAAATGAACATAAGCCCGGCAACTCTTGCCAACCTTCCCTGAAATAGGGGTGACATTGGCAAAGTGAACCATTTTTTACAGTATGGTTGGTCAGCCTCATACCAACCTATAAGTCAAGGAATCGATTGCGTAAATCGATAAAAATGTATGGAAACTAAATCAGTCTCTAGGAGCGACGCCGTATTTTACATCATTCTCGATCACGCCATCCACAGATATTTTGTGTATTTTGATCTGATTATTGTAAACGCAACTTAGCTATACGTATAGTGTGACTTCTTGCCGCGTTATCCCCGAACCTAACGCCTTACGCCTTACTCCAACCACTTCAGTTGGAGTGGGGGTTTCCCAGTCCGCGAGGCGGCTGGTACTTATTTATTGTGAAGGCTGAGTAACCCTTGCCAGTATTTTATGTTGTGGTTTGAAGTTAACAACGAAACCGGAAATCATTTCTGACACCATCGGTTGGATTCAAACCCGAGCTTACAGCTTGGAACGCAAGCACTCTACCAACTGAGCTATCCCACCGGATTCAAACATGGAATATATTTTTTATAGTATGGTTGTGAAAACGTTTTATATCAAAAATTTAGACGGTTTTCTCGATTCTTAGCGCCTTGCTTTCGTACAAATTCGTTTTGTTTATTTAAAATATATATATTATGTATATTTTTAGCTCCGCCATTCACGTTTGGAAAAGACCTTCAAATGTAAAATATTTATAGAATTCCCCAAACACTATCAGAAGGTAGAGGTACATAATATCACATCAAGAGACAACATGTTTATGACTTTCAACTGATCTGAAAGAAAAATGGAAAATATGAAAAAAAATTCAAAGAGTTTTTATTTTTTTATTTATAGGATGGCAGACACGTGAATTACCTATATAGACGCAAAAAAACGGCATAACAAATCAACAATCTTTAGCCTTTTAGAAAGCAACTTTAAAAAGTACATCATTAAAAAACAGGGCTTTATTTATGTTTCATTTTAATTAAAAAGAGAAGAACATGCATGAAAAGAGTGATGAATGTTGAGAAGATGTCAGAAGTGTGCAAAGAATAAAAATGGGGACACGTCTGTAGAGATACTGGACACCACTAGCGGAATACCGGCTGGATACAGATACAAGTGTTTGTTTTCCTGGTATGACCCCTGTTTCAGGGAAGGTCGGCAAGAGTTGCAGGGCTTAAGTTCATAAGAGATTGGGTTTTTATATTGTAGGTCCACATGCGGCATGTGTGAGCGCGAAATTATGCGTGTCTGCTTGTGGGAATGCATTTAATATGAATCTCAAATGATACATATCTTTGCAACTTAGATTTAGACTAGATTTACATAGGATTCTTAGCAAAAAATAGTAATTATCTAGATTTCTGGTAGTAACTTGGTGAAAGTTCATGTTTATAAATTTGAAGTAAAAATTAAACGTGGTTTTCAATATCTTTTTGAGTTTAATTTATTTTGTACACGACCAGTTTCGGGAGAAGCAGCACCTCCCATCTTCAGGTGTAATTTGAAACTCTGGAAACTTTGAGTGTACAAAATTAATGAAACTCAAAAAGTGAATTACAACAAATTGGAATAATTCTTTGAATTTCTAAATTACATTTAGCCTATGTCCGAGTCATACGACCGCGTGATGTCACAACTTTTTTGGTTCAGGTCAAATGTACTGACCTTGTTACCGACTTTGATGTATTTATATATAAATATAACAGGCTTATTTATTTTAAATTGCACATGATAAGAGAGCGCCGTTTTTGTGTGTGTCACACCTCAAAAGCCCTCTCCGATCACGGATAAGACTTTCTGAAAAGGTGCGTCTTGAGAGCTCCGCGACATATATCCACAGATTTGGAGTTCTTCACTCCGGGTGGCAGTCTGTTCCACTCCACCGGACCCGAAACACGGAAAGCACGGTCTCCAAAATTTGTACGGATCTGACGGTGCGGCTGAACCAAGTTGATCGCACCATCGCCCGCGATGTATGGAAGTGAAGCATGGACAGTGAACGATAGCGAAATGAGTAAAGTATGTACGGTGGAAATGAAGCATTTGAGAAGCATGACAGGAAAAACTTTGAGGGATAGAGTTAGGAATGAATGGGTAAACAGAAAATGTAATTTGAAAGAGGATGTGAAAGTTAAGGCACAAAAGAATGTGATGAGATGGTTTGGGCATGTAGAACGAATGAATGATGATAGACTTACAAAGTATGTAGACAGAGGTAGTGTGAAAGGAAAAAGAGGTAAGGGACGACCGAGAAAAGTATGGAGTGATCAGATTGAGGAGATTGTGAAAGAATGGGATATACAAAGCGAGCATAAAAGAAGAAAATGCATGAAAAAGGTGATGGATGTAAATGAATGGAAAGAGGTATGTAAGGATAAGAAGAAATGGAGGCAGCTCTGCAGAGGCTCTGGCCACCCCTAGCGGAATGGCGACAGAATTACAGTTATAATTACAGTCATTATAGGGAATCTTAAGCCGTAAAGTTACCTTTTAAATTGTCAATTTGTTTTTAAAATGTGAAGCTTGAACTAGCATTTTTTTTCAAAAAAAATGAGCATTTGCCCTTTCTAGACAAATAGACAAAACATCTTTATTGAATAAAAAGTCTCGTTTTGCGTAGACGCTTTTCAGTGATGGTTGAACCAACCTACACAGGACTTTAAAAACGTTCTCCTGTACAATTTCTATATCTAAAAAAAAAATCCTTTTTTTTTATACATTTCACACGAAAGTACTCGGTGCCTATTTCATAATATTTTTACGAATATGGAAGATACGCGAGGTTTTTTTTATTTTTACTTGAATTCAAGGATATCTCTACAACTTAGATTATAAAATTCTACAATAGTGAAAGTAAAAAAAAAGTGAATAAGAGATTTAGGCTTACACGGCCGGCTGATGATGCTGGAGTGATGTTTTCCGGGATCTGTTGCCGTGGTCTGTGGGAGCTGGAGCTTCCGGACGTTTCGCCCATTTCTACGATGGGCTTCGTCAGCGTGAAGTATGATGATGATGATGATCTTGATGAGAACTGTGATGTAAGTGTGTGTACACTGAGGGTGTATAAGTGTAAACTAAACACACTTTGAATGCGAGTTTGTTAATTCAGCAGCGACATCTTTGTATTTTTCGCATGTGAAACTATGGGTCTATCAGCAAACCATCTTGCTTCTACAGCTTGTGTTTGTCGTTGCTGTATCACAACAGATCCCGGAAAACATCACTCCTGCAAAAAAAAGTGTATCAGAAAAATCATGTTGTCGAAATTTAAACAGGTATGCAAGGATAGAAAAAAGTTCACGAAATTTTGTTTATTTCCAGTGGAAATATGAAATAGTCGCGATTACATACATTGTGCAATGGAAACAAAACTGCACAAATATTTGAAAAATCCTTTTTGCACGAAATTTTTCATTGATGAATATTCCGTTTGAAAAAATCCTCATAACTGATTGGCACGGAATTTTTAATCAATGCCCTTCGTATATGCGAATTTATGTACTATGCATGTATATTTTTGGTCTGCTATTCGGTGGAATTTGAAAATTCGTTTGGTTGAATATGCATCACGTATTCATTATCTCTGTCCACCAATGATTAACCCTTTCCGTATGGCGGATGACAAATTTACTCCGCATCCCTCATTTTGTCGCTATATAAACATGTAATGTATTACTCACATGCATCATTTAACTGCCGCAAATTCCTAAACTTATAGGTTGGTATGAGGCTCACCACCCATACTGTAAAAATGGTTCAACGTCACCCCTGTTGCATGGTAGGTCAGTAAAAGTTGCCGGGTGTACGAGTATGTTCATTTGAGGTTTGGATTTTAATTTGCAAGTTCACATGCAGCATTAGTAAGCGCGATTTTTATTTTGTAAGCGCGAACTTACACGTGTGGGCATGCACTTAATATGAAGATTAAATGTTAGGCTCTGATACAAGTCTCTCTTTAAAGCATCTCTTCATTCGATCTCTATTTATAGGTGTCTAAGGGTTATTTCGGCACACGCGTGACCACGCTAGGATATTCTTTTTTAGAACATTCGAGCGAATGCTCACACCATCGAACAAATACAAGTAAAATTATTTAAATACCTGCATCTAGAGACACACTTACACAAGTAAATTCACACAGACACACCATCACATATTCGTAACAACATTTGTTTCCGCAAAATCTTAGGGATGGGCCGAACTTCGTTTTACATTCGGTTTAACCGAATTTCGGCAGCTTTAACCGAACTTCGAAATTCGGTTCAAATGCCGAACATTCGGTGTAAGATAAACTAAACCAAATACCTATTTTCACCATTTTGACTGTTATAGTTGGATGTCATAGTATCTTTTATAATCGCAGAATAAAAATAAGGCCTTTTATACTTACTCATAGTCATTTATTTTAGTAGGAGCAAGTAAATATTTATTTACAATTTGATTAAAATTAAATCTTCTTCTACTCCGTAACATAGATATAAGATTGAAAGAAAAATGAAATAAAGTAAGTATTGTTGTAACAAACAACAGTAACTATAATGTGTAATTTTTTACCTTTTTTTACCGAACCGAGGTTCGGCCTTTCGGAATCATTTATAACTGAATGTTCGGCCGAAGTTCGTATTGGTTCAAACCACATTCGGCCCATTCCTACAAAATTAACTTCACGTGCATATAAAAGATGGAGTTCTTTTACATTTTATCACCCCCATTGCTTGCAAACACTGGGGAAATTTTAGAATGAATTAATATTATTGCTGCACACATAACTTCATGAATAATCATGCTCATCGGCCGTTCTGTATGTCATCAGCAATTGATTTAAATTGCACTAGTCCTGAGAATATGCTTTTGGCATTATTCAATCAGGGGTACTGGGAGGGATGGGCTGTTGGCGCAATCGGACGCATTGCAATCCAACTATACGAAAATTCATATGTTCGCAACGCAACGCTACACATATAGTGTAACTAAGCTACACATATAGTGTAACTAAGCTACACATATAGTGTAACTTCTTGCCTGCGTTATGCCCGAAGGGGTCGCATGTAGCGGTTTGGGACCTATTTATTTGTACGGGTAAGGGGGCCGGCCTCACACCAACCACTTTCAGTTGAAGTGGGGGTTTCCCAGCTTCCGGAGGGGCTGGTTTTCATTTTTTGTGAGGGCTGAGTAAACCTTGAGATCGAACCCGTGCTCTCGGCTTGGAATGCAAGCATTCTACCAATTGAGCTATCGACCTTTTTTACGAGCTTGGTCGTTGTCGCTATAAAGCGCTAAATCTCAAGCAAGACCCAGTTGCTGTTAAGCTGAATGGACCTTTGGTGCCGGTCACTAGTAAAGGTTTATGAATTTTTCAACCCAGCCAAGATTATATTGACAATATAAATGGTATTTTTGTGCTCCGCCTGGATTCCAACCAACAACCTTCCATTCAGAGTCCGAAGTGTTACCATTGAACTACGGACCGGTCAATGAACATTAGCCCTGGAATTTTTTCCTACTTTATTTTGCCAATCTTATAAGTGCATATGCCTCTGTAAGATGCATGCCCCTGCTATGAATGTATTATAACATTGTGTATTTTTTTTACATGTTCCCTAAAAGCAACATTTTGGTGTCAAATTCACGCTTTCACACATCGCGTTTATACTAAAAAGACAAAAAAATAAATCTTAAATGAACATTAATCCTGCAACTCTTGCCGAATTTCTTGCTTAGGGAAAAGCGGAGCAGAACGTCCCCCGTAAGGTTTGACAACTCTTTTTCAACTAGATTAAGTAATATAAGTAACTCAGCTTATGGCAACTTGATTGCTAAACTCCTTGTTACTCGTTTTGCATTCTTTCATGCATTGTAAGTACATATGCCTCTGTAAGATGCACTCCCCTGCTATTTTTTCTGCGTACTTTTACATTGTGTATTTTTTAAACATTTTTTTCAGGCAACATTTTGATAGTGCCACACTCAGGGAGCTGAAGACTGAGGCAGCTTTTCGCAAAGGGCTCAAAACCTACTTTTTCAAAGACTCTTACAAAGCGCCTTTGCAGTGACTCAGTCACGAAAAGGCGCTATACAAATGTTTATTTTATTATTATTATTCCTTGACTGATAGGTTGGTATGCGGCTGACCACCCATACTGTAAAAAATGGTTCACTTTGCCAATGTCACCCCTGTTTCAGGGAAGGTCGGCAAGAGTTGCAGGGCTTATGTTCATTTGAGATTGGGTTTTTTATATTGTAGGTCCACATGCAGCATGTGTAAGCGCGAAATTATGCATGTCTGCTTGTGGGAATGCATTTAATATGAATCTCAAATGATACATATCTTTGCAGCTTAGATTTAGATTTAGATTCCTTGACTGATAGGTTGGTATGCGGCTGACCACCCATACTGTAAAAATGGTTCACTTTGCCAATGTCACCCCTGTTTCAGGGAAGGTCGGCAAAAGTTGCAGGGCTTATGTTCATTTGAGATTGGGTTTTTTATATTGTAGGTCCACATGCGGCATGTGTAAGCGCGAAATTATGCGTGTCTGCTTGTGGGAATGCATTTAATATAAATCTCAAATGATACATATCTTTGCAGCTTAGATTTAGATTTAGATGTCGCACATGTCGCGTGTGTACTTACAAAATGAAAGCGCAAATCTCAAATGGACATTAACCCCGCAACTCTTGCCTGTATTCTATGTACATTTGCCTCTGTAAGATGCACTCCCCTGCTATGAAAGTAATTTTACATGTTTTTTTTTTGAGGCAGCATTTTGATAGTGTCGCTTGACGGAGCATCAAGGCGATTATTGCTTGATGATTATCGTATTCCAGTCGGGTGTGCAAAGGTGGCGGCCGGTCTGTGGTGTGTGCCCGTCCGCCTCAGTGCCGATCAAAGCTTCCCAACCCTCCCCAAGAGGAGTCTCCCTCCCCAATCCGTACCCCGCCCCGCAGTGTTGTCCTATTGACCCTCAGTGGCAGAAAGGGGGCGCTTTCAAAGCCCCGAAACAAATAACCTAAATATTGTGAACTTGCCTTGTCGGATTATTATATTATTGTAAAAGGAGGGTAGGTACACACTGCACAGCTCTTGTTATATGTAAATCTCTTAATGTAAGTTGCAAAGATATATTACATTTGAGTTACATATTAAATGCATTTCCACAGGTAGAGACGTATATCATTTCGCGCTTAAACATGCCGCATGTGGACTTACAATATAATAACCCAATCTCAAATTGACATAATCCCTTCAGCTCTGCCGAATTCTCCTGAAACTAGGGTGTCATTGGCAAAGTGAACTTTTTTTTTGCAGTATGGGTGGTCAGCCGCATAACGCAACTTTATACCAACATACCAACCTATAACTCAAGGAACATACGCAACAAACTACATTTTAGAAATATAGGGTACACAGCTCTTGTTATGTATTAATCTATAATCTAAATCGCCAAAATATATTACATTCAATATTTAATGCATGACCACAAGCAGACACGTATAAGGTCGCGTTTATACATGCCACATGTGGGCTTACAGTGTAAAACTACAATTTCAAATGAACACAAGCTTTGCGATTCCTGTTGCGTTTCCCTGAAACCGGGGCGGCATTAACAAAAGCGAACCAGGTTTTTCCAGCATGAGGGGTCAGCCTCATGCCAACCTATAAGTCGAGAAAAAGATAATAAAGTAATAAGCAGGCGTACATTTATAGACGTCTATAAATAATTAATTAAAGTAACAAGTAACAAGCAACCATCTGAAGTAAATAAAATTATAGACTTATTTTCTAGAAAACTCCAAGAGGCCAAAAAAGTTACAGTACATTGGTAAAAATAAACTATGCCGTAGGGTAAATCCCACGGACACACTAGAAAATAAATGTGGATTCTCTGCTTCTGAATAATTCTGTACCTAAGAGCATAAACAACGGTAGTCACATTTAGTAAAATGTGCAGGAGACGAGTTTTAGTGAAAATGTGCACTTTTTCAAACCATCATAACTTCTAAACTAGACGAGATATTTTTGATCTGTAAAAACTGTTTATCTTCTTTTATCTAAATCTAAATCTAAATCTAAGCTGCAAAGATATGTATCATTTGAGATTCATATTAAATGCATTCCCACAAGCAGACATGCATAATTTCGCGCTTACACATGCCGCATGTAGACCTACAATATAAAAAAACCAATCTCAAATGAACATAAGCCCTGCAACTCTTGCCGACCTTCCCTGAAGCAGGGGTGACATTGGCAAAGTGAACCATTTTTTACAGTATGGGTGGTCAGCCACATACCAACCTATCAGTCAAGGAAATCTTTTATCAATATTTAATTAATGTGAAGTAATGTGAACATCGTATGTGGAACTTCCGTGGTTTATGCTCGCACTTTTATGTGCATCCCATATTTATTACACTTGATATCTCAGTAACTATGAGTCCGAGGACTCCAATATTTTTACCACTTATAGAACAGATAATTATAATAATTTCTGCATCATTAACTCAAAAACGAAAAAAAGTGGACTTCCGTTGTTTATGCTCTAAGGTACAGCATTATGTTCTCTCTCATTTCTTTTGAGGCAAAGCTTACAGTTAGTAGAACGGTTATGTTCAAGGTTAAAAAAAACTTTTTTTTTGTGAGCTGAAATCATAGAAACGGTAAGGTTTACTTAGCTTTCACAAGAAATGAGGCTCTACCCCATGAGTTTTGAGGTAGAGTATTGTATATTTTGTATGTCCACATGCAGCATGTGTAAGTGCAAACTTATATGTGACTGCTTGTGAGCATGCATTAAGAGAGTGGGTCTTCATTCCCCATTACAATTTTAGATTGAATATACTAAAATATTTTGTATGTACAAATGCAGCATGTGTAAGCGAAAACTAACATGTTTCTGCTTGTGGACGTGCATTAAATATGAGCCTTAAATATCAGTTTTTCGACTTAGATTAAACATTGTAGATAGATACATAAATTATAATATATTAAATTATTAATCTTGGACCGGTCTGTAGTCCAGTGGCAACCTTTCGCACTCGTAAATGGAAGGTTGTGGATTCGAATCCCGGCGGAGCACAAAAATATACCATTTATATTTCAAAATGTGCTCTTCGCTGGGTTGAAAAATTCATAAACCTTTACCAAAGACCGGTCACTGAAAGGTCCATCCAACCTTACAACAACTGGGTCTTGTTTGTGAATTGATGCTTTTTACAGTGACGACCAAGCTCGCAGAGGGCTCTTGAGGTGTGATACACACAAAAACAGCGCTCACCAAATAAATCATGCTAATATTATTATTATTATAAATTACTATGCCACCTTACATTCAACTGTTTTAGCATGCGCGATACTCTTAAGTCTCGAACGTGGCAAAGTTGTAACTTTACGAGTATATTAGTATTATTATTACATGGGTTATCATTCTACCCCGCCCGAGATCTAAACACGACTTGAATGACAAATTATGTGACGCTAAATAAATTTCTCATTTCATTTTGAATACATCACAAGGCGAAAATATGTTTTGGAGTACGAATATGTACCGGTATAATGGTAAGGTTCAAAGTCACTGCTGACAAATTCAGCGTTTATTTTATTTTATTTGACTAGTGACATGACCGGCATGTATTTATCGAAATATGATATACATATATCGAAAATGGAAGGTTGTGCGTTCGAATCCTGGTGGAGCACAAAAATATGCCATTTATATTTTCAAATAATATGCTGATGGGTTGAAAAATTCCGCGAGCGAGCCGTGGAAGAGTTTAAAACAAAGATGGCTGCCAACTTCAAGAGCTTGAGGGAAGACCTAGCTGGTTGGAAGGAGGAGAGGGCTAAAAACCTAGCCTTAAAAATGTCGGTGGACACTGATAGTGTAAAATTAAGTGATAATCAGGATGACAAAAAGGCCGATATGTCAACTGAGGATGAGTCGTCTCAGAAGTTGGGGAAGGGAGACCTGAAGGCCAAAAACAACGGCCAGCTCAAGGCTGAGGACGCAGCTGACAGCAAAGATGACAAAGATGGCAAAGATGTCAAGTCGGCTGAAAACGGCAAGAGTGACTCGGCCGAGGTGAAGGCTGACAAGGATGCGAAGGAGGAGACGGACGCCAAGGAGGAGGATGAGGACGCCAAGGACAAGAAGGGCAAGGCCAAGAAGGCCAACAGTGTGAAGAAGAAGCCCGCGCCCAAGAAGAAGGCGGAGGAGGCCGTGGAGGAGGCTCTCAAGAAGAAGAAGGCCGTGGAGCCGCCGGTGCCCGTGCCCGCGGGCCGGGGCATCCCCATCGACCACATCCCCGACGTGGAGGTGGCCATCTCCAGGTTCAAGATGGAGGACCTCAAGTTCCGGTACAATCAATTGTGCCGCACGAACCTCATCAAGCGCAACAAAAAGAAGTTCAAGGGCTACGAGTTTGAGAAGGACACGCCTGAGCACAAGGCCAAGCTGGAGGAGGTGCAGAAGCTGGAGCCCAAGCAGCTGCGGACGCTGTGCGAGAAGCTGGGCTTGGACAAGGCGGCGCCCCCAACCAAGGAAAGGCGCCCATGCCGGCCGCCAAGAGGAAAGCATCCCTCCCGCAGGCGCCGCGCCCCCGCCCGCAGGGGCTCAGCCAAGCAGAGCAAGCAGAAGGGACGACCCAAGCATGGCGCGGCAGGAAGCCACTCAGCGAGTCAGAGGACGAGAGCGAGAGTGAGAACTTCGCTTCCGAGCAGGAGAGCGGCTCCGACGACCAAGGATTCTGATCCTTTGACGCCGGCGAGCAAGCGGGGCCTAGGAGCGGTGGCCGCCCGGGGACGCAAAGCGGTGCCCCCAGCCAAGGAAAGGCGCCCATGCCGGCCGCCAAGAGGAAAGCACCCCCCCCCCACACCAGCCAGCAATGACGGGCAAAACCCTAAGGAGAAAATTCCGTGGAACGTCATTTTTCCTGACCACTGGATGCAAATTTACCTTCTTAAAGAAAAGACTGTTCCGGGGCGGAACAGCCTAAGGGGGGGATAATGTAACGAAATGCACTGGTAGATGCTTATTGGTATACGTGTGTTTTGAGAGAATGTTCTGGCCCAGACGATTGTAATTGTAAGGTGTGTATGTAGGTAGGAAATGGACTCTTCATGAAATAAATATGTCCAGAATCGTCTATACAACTGTGGTAGTGGAAGTTTCTAGGGCAGGCTGGAATGGCCCCTAGGTTCCGCTATAAGAAGGGCGACAATGGGCTGAAGCGAGTCAGTCTTCGAAGCACTCACACAGAGGAATATCTAGTTACTAGGGCGACCAATATGGTGTAAAATAAATGTAATCTGTACGAAATAAATAAGTGTGTTAAAATAAATCTGTTAGAATAAGTCTGTTAAAAATAAATCTATTGTAAGAAAGTCTGTGTAAATAAACTGTATGGCTAACTTGTGTTAAACTTGTGTTTTAATTAAAAGAACCCTAAGGAAAAACGTAACAATATGTAAAAAATGGTTCACTTGGCCAATGTCACCCCTGCTTCAGGGAAGGTCAGCAAGAGTTGCAGGGCTAATGTTCATTTGAGATTGGGTTTTTTATATTGTAGGTCCACATGCGGCGTGTGTAAGCGCGAAATTATGCGTGTCTGCTTGTGGGAATGCATTTAATATGAATCTCAAATGATACATATCTTTGCAGCTTAGATTTAGATTTAGATCATGTTCAATAGCACGACAACCCGGGGTGGGTCTTGGCCTCTTGATTAACTGCAGCCAATACAATTTGTCCAACGTCTTCGTCCTCAAGTCCCATACTCCTACTAAACACGACAGTCTGTCTCTTTTCCATTCAGCCATCTTATTTTGGATCTTCCTAATGACTTACGCCCCTTTGAGGCCATCATCATATCGCACGTTTAATAATAAAGAGCAATAACTCAAAAAACATTAATGTTGGGAAATCACGTTTGAAGTTCAGACACCCAGTACAACTTGTATGGGATGAAAAAGGCGGCCGATGTTTTATCTCGGTCATATTCGTCCAAATTGAAAGGCTGTCGCATTCTACCTATTCTTCTCGCATTGTTCTTGCGTTTTATTACAAAATCTCGATTTTCCCAATTTTCGAGTTATTTCTCTTTATTATTAAGCGTGCGATATCCATCTTTTCCAGACTCCGATGGTCCATTCGCTGGATGTGACCCAACCAGTACAGTCAGCTGACTTTTTTGACCGGACCACATCAACGAGTAATTAAATTCAATATATTTCGGGAATATAAACTATTGAAGATAATATATTATTGTTGATTAAGTTATGTGGAACTAAAGTGGAATATGTATTTTGTGGAGCATCGAATTTTCCATTATATAAACAGAATCCCGAGTGTACAACTTTGCGTTAAAACACATCCCTAGTTCATACCAAAAATGTATGAAATCTGAAACAGCGCCTCTGGTTAGGGTTGTAGTGTTTCATATTATTTTTGGTGAAAAGCTATGGTTAGGTTTTATATTTAATATACTAGAATAGCATAATTCAATTTTCCGTAAATGTATGTGTTTGTTTTGTATTTTTCAAAACCCCCTTGGGGATCGCGTTCTCTGTAACGTTGTTCGTATTAATTCACCACGAGTACAAGAGCCGTACATGCATACACAGTACTTGGTAAATAATACTTATTATACAAATAGCTGATGGCTGATGAAGTATCGTGCGTGATTATAAATATTGAATTAATTATACACAAATGTACAATGAAATATGAAATTGAACACACTTTAATACATTGGAAGCTTTCCTTGTTCGTTGTGGTTCCTTGACTTATAGGTTGGTATGCGGCTGACCACCCATGCTGTAAAAATGGTTCACTTTTGCCAATGTCACCCCGTTTTAAGGGAAGGATGGCAAGAGTTGCAGAGTGTATGTCCATTTGAGATTTGGTTTTAATGTTGTAGGCTCACGTGCGGCATGTGCAAGCGCGAACTTGTGCATGTCTGGCTGTGAAAATGCATGTAATGTGAATCTCCAATGTCATATCTTTGCAACTTAGATTAGATTAGGCTAGAAGCCTTGTGTGAATATTTCGCCACTTGAAAGGTTAAACTGAATCCTTTATTATATTGCCCTTCGTCGTCGTCATTCGTCGTCGAGTTTCGATTTTCAAAATCAATGCCATCACAGCAGATGAAACACATTCATGCTCTATAGCAAATTAATTTTTGTATATATGCTGCAATGCGGCGAGCTTACGCGTGTGTGTTTAGAAATGTATGAAAACTTTTAGGAATTAATCTGTTTGTTCATACAAAAAATGTATGGAACAATATTGACATCTAGCGGCAAAACGTAAAAGTTTTTTTTACATTTTCTTTTATTTCATGCAAATTAAAAATAAAAAAAAGCCAAATAAAAATGGATTTCAATCTGTAATCTAAGTTGCAAACATATATAAAATTTGAGATTCATATTACATGCATTCTTACGAGCAGACATGTATAAGTTCTAATCTAATCTAATCTAAGCTGCAAAGATATATATCATTTAAGATTTATATTAAATGCATTTTCACAAGCAGATATGTATAAGTTCCCGCTTACATATGCTGCATGTGTACTTACAACATAACAGCCCATTCCAAATGAACATAAGCCCTGCAACTCTTGCCGACTTTTCCTCAAACAGAGATAAAATTTTCATTGTAAACCATTCTTACAGTATGGGTGGTCAGCCACATACTAACCTATAAGTCAAGGAAATTATTTTATTAAGTTCTATAATCTAAGTTGCAAAGATACATACCATTTGAGATTCATATTAAATGCATTCCCACAAGCAGACAGGTATAAGTTCGCGCTTACAAATGCCCCATGTGGACTTATAAAATAAAAAACTAATCTCAAATGAACATAAGCCCTGCAACTCTTGCCGACTTTTCCTCAAACAGAGATAAAATTTTCATTGTAAACCATTCTTACAGTATGGGTGGTCAGCCACATACTAACCTATAAGTCAAGGAAATTATTTTATTAAGTTCTATAATCTAAGTTGCAAAGATACATACCATTTGAGATTCATATTAAATGCATTCCCACAAGCAGACAGGTACAAGTTCACGCTTACAAATGCCCAATGTGGACTTGCAAAATAAAAAAAACTAATCTCAAATGAACATAAGCCCTGCAACTCTTGCCGACTTTTCCTCAAACAGAGATAAAATTTGCATTGTGAACCATTGCTTACAGTATGGGTGGTCAGCCACATACTTACCTTTAAGTCAAGGAAATTATTTTGTTTAGTTCATTAATCTAAGTTGCAAAGATACATACCATTTGAGATTCATATTAAATGCATTCCCACAAGCAGACAGGTATAAGTTCGCGCTTACAAATGCCCCATGTGGACTTATAAAATAAAAAACTAATCTCAAATGAACATAAGCCCTGCAACTCTTGCCGACTTTTCCTCAAACAGAGATAAAATTTTCATTGTAAACCATTCTTACAGTATGGGTGGTCAGCCACATACTAACCTATAAGTCAAGGAAATTATTTTATTAAGTTCTATAATCTAAGTTGCAAAGATACATACCATTTGAGATTCATATTAAATGCATTCCCACACGCAGACAGGTACAAGTTCACGCTTACAAATGCCCAATGTGGACTTGCAAAATAAAAAAAACTAATCTCAAATGAACATAAGCCCTGCAACTTTTGCCGACTTTTCCTCAAACAGAGATAAAATTTGCATGGTAAACCATTGCTTACAGTATGGGTGGTCAGCCACATACTAACCTTTTAGTCAAGGAAATTATTTTGTTTAGTTCATTAATCTAAGTTGCAAAGATACATACCATTTGAGATTCATATTAAATGCATTCCCACAAGCAGACAGGTACAAGTTCACGCTTACAAATGCCCAATGTGGACTTGCAAAATAAAAAAAACTAATCTCAAATGAACATAAGCCCTGCAACTCTTGCCGACTTTTCCTCAAACAGAGATAAAATTTGCATTGTGAACCATTGCTTACAGTATGGGTGGTCAGCCACATACTAACCTTTTAGTCAAGGAAATTATTTTGTTTAGTTCATTAATCTAAGTTGCAAAGATACATACCATTTGAGATTCATATTAAATGCATTCCCACAAGCAGACAGGTATAAGTTCGCGCTTACAAATGCCCCATGTGGACTTATAAAATAAAAAACTAATCTCAAATGAACATAAGCCCTGCAACTCTTGCCGACTTTTCCTCAAACAGAGATAAAATTTTCATTGTAAACCATTCTTACAGTATGGGTGGTCAGCCACATACTAACCTATAAGTCAAGGAAATTATTTTATTAAGTTCTATAATCTAAGTTGCAAAGATACATACCATTTGAGATTCATATTAAATGCATTCCCACAAGCAGACAGGTACAAGTTCACGCTTACAAATGCCCAATGTGGACTTGCAAAATAAAAAAAACTAATCTCAAATGAACATAAGCCCTGCAACTCTTGCCGACTTTTCCTCAAACAGAGATAAAATTTGCATTGTGAACCATTGCTTACAGTATGGGTGGTCAGCCACATACTTACCTTTAAGTCAAGGAAATTATTTTGTTTAGTTCATTAATCTAAGTTGCAAAGATACATACCATTTGAGATTCATATTAAATGCATTCCCACAAGCAGACAGGTACAAGTTCACGCTTACAAATGCCCAATGTGGACTTGCAAAATAAAAAAAACTATTCTCAAATGAACATAAGCCCTGCAACTCTTGCCGACTTTTCCTCAAACAGAGATAAAATTTGCATTGTGAACCATTGCTTACAGTATGGGTGGTCAGCCACATACTAACCTTTTAGTCAAGGAAATTATTTTGTTTAGTTCATTAATCTAAGTTGCAAAGATACATACCATTTGAGATTCATATTAAATGCATTCCCACAAGCAGACAGGTATAAGTTCGCGCTTACAAATGCCCCATGTGGACTTATAAAATAAAAAACTAATCTCAAATGAACATAAGCCCTGCAACTCTTGCCGACTTTTCCTCAAACAGAGATAAAATTTTCATTGTAAACCATTCTTACAGTATGGGTGGTCAGCCACATACTAACCTATAAGTCAAGGAAATTATTTTATTAAGTTCTATAATCTAAGTTGCATAGATACATACCATTTGAGATTCATATTAAATGCATTCCCACAAGCAGACAGGTATAAGTTCGCGCTTACAAAAGCCCCATGTGGACTTATAAAATAAAAAACTAATCTCAAATGAACATAAGCCCTGCAACTCTTGCCGACTTTTCCTCAAACAGAGATAAAATTTTCATTGTAAACCATTCTTACAGTATGGGTGGTCAGCCACATACTAACCTATAAGTCAAGGAAATTATTTTATTAAGTTCTATAATCTAAGTTGCAAAGATACATACCAATCGAGATTCATATTAAATGCATTCCCACAAGCAGACATTTATAAGTTCGCGCTTACACATAATGCATGTTGACTTACAACATAAAAACCCAATCTCAAATTAATATAAGCCCTGCAACTCTTGCCAATCTTCCCTGAAACACAGCTGAAATCTTCAAAGTGAACCATTTTTTAAACTATGGGTGGTCGATTTTCTTTTACAAAGGCTGCATGTTTTTATTTTACATGTTTTCCGAATTTTAACGCGAGGAAACTATGCGCAATATACACATTCACCAAATGTTAAGGGGTTGGGCTGCGTAGCAGCCAGGGGCAACGCCCCTAGTAAGTATTGATTCTTTGATTTGAGAAATCGTGGATTTAACTTTTTATTGCATATAACTTCTACATAGTAAGTGAACTACTTATAAGTTAGTGCTCAAGAAAAACTTCTAAACTACAGGATTTTCACACATGATTTTTTTTTTTTTTTTTTTTTCATGATTTCATCATTTGAGATTGGGTTTTTTATATTGTAGGTCCACATGCGGCATGTGTGAGCGCGAAATTATGCGTGTCTGCTTGTGGGAATGCATTTAATATGAATCTCAAATGATACATATCTTTGCAGCTTAGATTAAGATTTAGATTTCTGTTTTCAAGAAAACAGGAAAAAGTGCATTTATCTAAGAAACCCATGGGAGCTTCAGATGTCACTTATTCAGTTTTACCTTAAATTTTTTTTACTGAATTCCACGTATTTGAATAAAACGAAAATCAAAATTTAGAGATTCCTTATTTGAACGTGACCAAAAACTTGTTTTGGAAAAGTTGGTGTTATAACGCATAGCCCGCTGATTTTGGTTTGGCGTTGACACTTCGTCTCACCAGTACTTGTTTGGCTTATCTACCTTTTGATTCAAAGATGACCTTTCAATAGAATTGTCTTAAGAATCCCGTTAATAACAATCTGAGAGAAATATATATTTCCAATTTTCATAAGCCGGTGGATAGCTCAGTTGGTAGAGTGCTTGCATGCCATGTCGTGAGCTCAGGCACGAATCCCACCAAGGGTGTCAGAAATGATTTCCCGTTTCAGTGTTTATTTCAAACCTCAATATATAATCCCCGCAAGGCTTACTCAGCCTTCTCAAGAAATGAGTACCAGCCCCCTCGGGCGGTGGGAAACCCTCACTTCAACTGAAGTGGTTGGCGTAAGGCCGGCCCCTTGACCTGTAAAAATAAATAGTTTCCACTCGCCTCATGCGAAAACCTTCGGGGATAGCACGCTAAGAAGTTACACTATTTATGTCACACAGTCGTTGTTATGGGAGTCAAGTTGCTATTCCTGACTAGCGTATTTGGAACAGAATAACGTTGGTTCGAATCACGCCTGGCCCATTTGACCATGACTTCGACTCTGGTTCAACAAATGCCATTGCATGCACACAAGCTTCTGCTTTCGCATGAAGACAACTGGATTGAATTTACCTTTGATGGACATAAGATAAACAATCACCAAGGGGACGACCTGACAAAATTAATGTGTAAATGCATGCCATTGTTTTTGACAATGACGTTATGACTCAGCATATTGATTGCATCTACTATTAAGATGCGTAGACTCTAGCATGACTGGTATATGTGGCATCTATCAAAATAGTCAAAAAAGTCAAATGTCTCCCGTTGTTCCCTGCTTTTGCGAGCATTTTCCAGCATCCAAACAAACAACTCAAGTCCAAAAAAAAACATCTTAACAATAGAATCACAATATGAACATAAAGATTTTGGGTTTCATTGGCTAGGTAAAATATGTTGGTCAATTGAATTTACGTCTAATGGACATGAGATAAACAAGCACCAAGGGGACTTCTAGTGTATGGACGTTTGGTCTAAGCTGTATGCGAATGGGAGCATATAGTCCACGTGGTGTAATGGGCCGTGATTGAGGAAACTCCACTTACGTAGAGTCGCGAGATGGGTGTGAGGTGGCAGCGTGCCGCAATCAGGGCCAGTATATGCCTGTGTGGCAACACAATGTACCCAGAAGGGGATCTGTACATGCCACCTAATTTAGAGGTCTTCAAACTCCTTACAGGAAGAATGGATAGAATTTCGTAGAAGTTACTGATGTGGAGGTTAGGAAAAAATTGGCTGAAGTCAAATGATGCCCATACTCTTAATAACTTAATATTTGAAATATTTTTCTTCCTCTTTTTGTGCCACTTATATCAAAGATCGGTGATCATCATGGCTATTTTGACTTTAGATGCTGCGGCTCGAAACAGGGACTTGGTGCTTCTGCCGAACCACTGTCGCAGGGTTTTCAGTCACGATGTCCTTCGGCATCCCTGAGATATTCTCCCCTCAATCTTACCCTGTATGATAAGATGAAGGAGACGGTACTTCTCCTTCCTCAAAATGTGACGCGATGCGAAGTACATCAGCTTTCTCTGCTTAATGGCTGGCAGAAGCTCCTTTGTAGTGCGCATTTGTTTGGAATATTGATAATAATCTATAATCTATTGATACCCTCTCTTTAAAATGAGGAAGACTTGGTTGAAGGTTTTTCTTTTTCGTTTTTTTTTATTCTCTTTTTCAGTACAAGTTACAGGTTACAAGTTTCTCTGCCCACAAGGCGACAAATAATGAGATAAAATGTTTGCTTTTTATTAAATTTGAGTGCTTGAGATTTATGACTAAATCTGTGTTGGCCGGTGTTTTGCCGAACGCCGGCCAATCAGCGTGCAGGGTTATTGAGATCTCTAGACTTAATTTGTGTTGGCCGGTGTTTTGCCGAACGCCGGCCAATCAGCGTGCAGGGTTATTGATATCTCTAGACTTAATTTGTGTTGGCCGGTGTTTTGCCGAACGCCGGCCAATCAGCGTGCAGGGTTAAGTTTTGTCATGGAGTTTGGCGGCGGCGAAATCCAGGGCCTTCATTAATTGAGTGTGGCGTATCAATTCTCCCCATCTTCTGTTGACAAAACTTAACCCTCTTCGCGCTTAATTTCCTTTCCGACAACCCCTGCGGCCACTGCCCCTGATCTTCCACCCATACCCAGGGTTTCTGGAGTCCCTTCTCCTCTGCTCGTTCAGCGGTGTCAATGTTTCTTCCTGAGCGGGCTGGCGTCTCGGTGCCCTCCAGATGAACCCAGGCTGCAATGCCGCTGGGTGGCGTCGTGATGTTCCTTCAGAACTCGTGCGCTGCTCGGTAGGTTCTTCCTCTCGTGAGTCGGGCGCCAAACGGAGCTGATCGGCGTGTATTTTGACTGGCCGTCCACCTCGAGCGACCCAGTACACATGTCTCCCAGCCAGAGACAAGACTTGATGAGGGCCCGTCCATCTCAGAGCCAACCCATGGCACTGTCCTCTTTTGGCGGGCGGGAAGTCTCGCATGAGCACGCGCTGTCCAGGCTCAAAGCGCGAAGGTTGCACCTCAGGTTCGGGATTCCTCTGAGCTCTGTAACGTTCTTGGTGAGCCTTCAATACGTCGTCAGCTTCCTGTCGTTCCCCCGTTGTCACCCAGCCCTCGTCACAGGCTGGGGTCTTCCATTCCCCTGGTCGCAGCAGCTCGTAACCGAGTAACGCCTTGCTCGGCGATACTCCTGATACCACGTTCTTCCTGCCCCTGATGTTGAAAAGTACTTGGGCTAGGTGCGTGTCCCACCTGTCCTGAGGCCCTCCCTTTATCCGTAGGCGCAGCCCTTTCTTGATATCTTGATTTCTTCTCTCCGTGGGGTTGGCACGGGGATGGTATGCTGCAGTGGTATGGTGAGTGCAACCCCAGTCATCCATGGCAGCCATCCAGTTGCGATGGTGGAATTGGGTTCCATTATCAGTCAATATCACCCGGGGAAATCCAAATCTTGGGAAAACCTCTTTTTCGAGATGTTTCATAATGGTTCTTGCGCTGCTTTCCGGCAACGTGTAGGCTTCCACCCAGCGGGTGAAGACGCAAGTTACCACCAAGATGAATCTGTTGCCTTCTTGGGAACGAGGATATGGTCCCATTAAGTCGAGCGCCATCACTTCCCATGGCCGGCTGGCATCACTCCTCGACGCCTGGGCGGCCGGTGCTTGGTGCGTTCCTCTTTTGTGGAGTGCGCACTCCAAACACGACTTAACGTGCCGTTTGACAGATTTCCTCTGTCCATTCCAGAAGTATATCCTGGCTATAGCTCTATGCGTCTCGTGGGCCCCTGGATGCCCTGCATGTGGGTCTTCATGGTAGGCTTGAAGAACTTGCGTGATGAGGTGCTGCGGCACGACCAGGCGCCTCTCCCCTGGCATCACAAGCCGCCATAGCGCCTCTTCTTCTTCTGCGTAGTTCCCCTGGTCCCGTCGTGAACTGCCTCCTTGGCGCAATTTCTGAAGAACATGAATGCATTGCTGATCTTCTTTTTGTCCTTCCTTGACGATTTCAAACAGGGTCACAACTTGGCACACTTGTGGTGGGCGGTGCTCTTGCTGAGCGTGACACATCCGGTCTGTGTCTTCACAGCGCTCCATGTCCAGAGTGACGTCTTCAGGGTCCCGAGACAGCGCGTCTGGTAGCTCGTTTTCACGTCCCGGACAGTGCTCGATGGTGAAGTTGAACTCGGATAGCAGCACCGCCCATCGTGTTAGCTTAGCTCGCTGGTCCTTGGCTGAGTGAAGCCAAGTCAAGGCCCTGTTGTCTGTTCGTAGTGTGAAGGGTCTGTCTTCTAAAT
The DNA here is from genome assembly GCA_951799405.1 of Agapetus fuscipes. Taxonomy (NCBI): domain Eukaryota; kingdom Metazoa; phylum Arthropoda; class Insecta; order Trichoptera; family Glossosomatidae; genus Agapetus; species Agapetus fuscipes. The sequence goes on from OX637332.1 coordinate 27,502,440, forward strand.
ACGGACGGTAGCGCCGAATCGCCCATACCGCCGCCAAGGCTTCCTGCTCGTTACTGTGGTAGCGCCTTTCGGCAGGGCTCATCTTCGTGCTGGCGTACGAGATGACATGTCGGTCCCCATTGTCTTGAGGCTGGTAGAGAACAGCGGCTAGTCCATAGCCACTGGCATCAGTCTGCAGGACGAAGGGTTGAGTGAAGTCCGGCCGGTGAAGGTAGACGGGTTTCTTCAGTCTTGCTTTTATGTCCTCGAAGGCTCCCTGTGCTTCTTGAGTCCATTTAAACGCCACCTTGGTGTTCAGCAGGTCCGTCATCGGCAAAGCTGTCTTGCTAAAATCTTCCACATATTCTCGGAGCCAGTTGCAGAGTCCCAAGAATTTCCGCAGGTCCTTCCTTGTCCTCGGCGCTGGTGCTGTTTGGATTCCCTGAAGGTGGCATCGCTGTGGTTCATTGCCTGTTGCTGTGACGATGTGGCCGAGATATTCCACTGAAGTACGGCCAATCCGACATTTCTCCGGTGATAGGTGCAGTCCATGCTGGCTGAAGCGCTCCAGTACGAGTTGAAGGTGCCGGACGTGGTCCTCCCACGACTGTGAATATATGATGACGTCATCCAAGTAGACCAAGCAGAAGTGACGAATGTAACTCATGAGCACTTCCTCGCTCATCAGCCGCTGGAATGTTCCTGGAGCTCCCTTAAGTCCAAACGGCATGACTTTGAACTGGTAGCTCCCTCCATCAGGGATAGAAAAGGCAGTCACTTGTTTGCTCTTCGGGTCTAACGGCACCTGCCAATAGCCAGACTTTAAGTCCAAAGATGAGAAGATTTTTGCGGGTCCCAAGTCCTTCAAGGTTTCGTGGATCATGGGTAGGTGCGATGCTTCATCTTGTGTGATGGCGTTCAGCTGCCTGTAGTCCACGCAGAATCGTTCCTTCCCATCTTTCTTCTTCACCATAACAACTGGTGAACTGTACTGGGAATGGCTGGGTTCAATCACATCTTGGGCCAGCATCTCTTCCACTTGTCGATGGATCTCCTGTTTCACTCTGTCGGAGTACCGGTACGGACGAACTCTGAAAGGCACTGCCGATGTCAAGTTAATGGTGTGAGTTGTCGTCTTGCAGGGAGTAGTCGACGAAGCAAACACATGCTGAAACTCCTTGGCTGTCCGCTCGAGTGCTCTTCGAGTGTCCTCGGGAACTTCCGGATCCATTTGCAAGTTCACCTCAGCATGCTGCTGCTCCGGGAACTTTCTGTGGAAATACGTAGTTTTCCTTTCTGCCTCTCCATGATGCACGCATCCTCTTCGGAAGTCCACGACCGCTTGTTCTGCTCGGAGCCAGTCGACTCCCAGTATGGCCTCTTCCCGTAGTTCTGGTACCACTTGGAAGGTCTTGGTGAATGGTTGACCTTGGATGGAACCCTCGATACGTGCCGCGTTGGTTATCTTGAGCGAAGATGCTGTCCCAGCCAAGAGCAGTTGCTGTTCTTCCGCCTGTTCCTTCCTTGCTTCCCGTGGCACTTTGTCCGCTCGTATCAGTGAAAGCGACGATGCTGAGTCCACAAGAGCCTGAATTTCCCCTCCATCGCATATGGATATCTTGATCCTGGGGATTTCCTCGCCCCCTCGGCCTTGCGCGCTGTTGACTGCGTGCTTCGAGGTCATCTCACGATTTCTCGTGGTCCGCGACGGAGAGCCAGGGTGCCTCTCTCCTCGGATGACCTCATCGCCACTTCACCTTCGCATATTCGGTTCAGGTTTCAGTTGAACGGGTTTCCTTTCCCGGTGAGGGCAGAAGCGGTTGAGGTGTGGCCCTGAGCAGTGCCAACACGCCAGCGCGTCACGTTGCCTGCTGCTGCCTGGCTGCTCTCCTGCCTGATGCTGGTAGGCTGGTTGCTGCCATTGTTCGGGACGAGCTGCTGGCTGCCATTCCTCTGTTCGCCGCTCCTGGGCTGGCCGTTGCCCTTCTTGATGATGGTGGGCATCGCCGCTGTTTTTGCTCTCCTCGCCTGCCGCAGCTGCGAGAAGCTTGCTCCAGGAGCCGCTTGCGTTCTGAAGCCTCGCCTGGCACTGTGGCTGCAGGAGGTCCATGGTGTGTTGGATGACCTCCTGCTCCGAGTACGTGCTGCAGAAGCGCTTGGCCAGCGCCCTCTTCCTCATGATAAAGCCCATTGGCTCCTCCCCGGGCTCCTGTCGTCCATACAGGTACAGGAAGTGGCCTCTCTCCCTCCTCGACTGGCTGTTGAACCTTCCCTTCAACGCACATTCGACTTCCAGCCAGTCTGATGACAGTGGTAGCTCCTCCATCCAGGCAGCCGCTTCCCCATGCAGCGTCTCCATCACCAATGCCACCCAGTCGCTTTCCGGGACGGCATTCTTCTTGAAGTAAGCCAGGGCTGACTCCAGAAATAGCCCTGGGTCTTCTTCCGGCTTCCCTGCAAACTTCATGGGGAGCCGTGCCACTGGCATCCTTCCTCCGCTGGCTGAAGCTCCCTGCTCCATCTTTTCTTCACTGGGCCGGTTGGTCTTTTTCATGGTTCTTGTTGGGCGCCACAAGTCGTTCCTCGGTACTTGGGTTGTCACTTTCCAAGTGACTTGGCCCCACGTTCGCGGCGTCAATTGATACCCTCTCTTTAAAATGAGGAAGACTTGGTTGAAGGTTTTTCTTTTTCGTTTTTTTTTATTCTCTTTTTCAGTACAAGTTACAGGTTACAAGTTTCTCTGCCCACAAGGCGACAAATAATGAGATAAAATTTTTGCTTTTTATTAAATTTGAGTGCTTGAGATTTATGACTAAATCTGTGTTGGCCGGTGTTTTGCCGAACGCCGGCCAATCAGCGTGCAGGGTTATTGAGATCTCTAGACTTAATTTGTGTTGGCCGGTGTTTTGCCGAACGCCGGCCAATCAGCGTGCAGGGTTATTGATATCTCTAGACTTAATTTGTGTTGGCCGGTGTTTTGCCGAACGCCGGCCAATCAGCGTGCAGGGTTAAGTTTTGTCATGGAGTTTGGCGGCGGCGAAATCCAGGGCCTTCATTAATTGAGTGTGGCGTATCACTATAATCTATAATCTAAGTTGCAAAGATATATTCATTTAAAGCTCTCAGATGTATGCCCACAAACCAACAAGTGTAGTTCGCGCTTACAAATGCTGAATGTGTACTTACAAATAAAATCCAAACCTCAAATGAACATAAGCCTCACAACTTTTGCCGACCTTCCCTGAAACAGGGGTGACATTGGCAAAGTGAACCATTTTTTACAGTATGGGTGGTCAGCCTCATACCAACCTATAAGTCAAGGAATATGAATAATAAATTACATTTAAATATAAAAAAGAACAAAACCTTACAAAGAAATCTATACAAAAAAAAGTCAAAAATTTCCTATGCAAAAAAATGTAGCAAATGAATACACCAACATTAGAAATCAACATTGCAGATTAGCCGCCACTTCTTCCTGTCCTTGCATACTTCTTTCATTTCATCCAGAGTCATAACCTTTTTCATACAAGTCCTCCTTTTATTATGACTCTGGATATCCCATTCATTCGCTATTTCAGAGATTTGATCCTTCCATACTTTTCTCGGTCTTCCTCTACCACGACATCCATCTATTCTAGCAACATATACTTTCTTCGTCAATCTTTCATCACTCATTCTCTCCAAGTGCCCGAACCATCTTAACATACTTCTTTTAATCTTCACTTTCACACTTTCCCTTACACCACATTCTTCTCTTACAAAATCATTCCTCACCCTGTCACTTCGTTTTTTCCCAATCATACTTCTTAGATAGTCCATTTCTACTGTATGGACTTTACTAATTTCCCTTTCACTCACCGTCCAGGCTTCACTTCCATACATCAAGGTTGGCACTAGTATACCACCGTGCACCGCTAATCTAACATTTTTTGAGAGATTTTGGTTCCTGGCGATGCAAGCGGTCGCACCCAGTACACACCTGCCTTTCATTATTCTTCTTTCAAATTCACCGGCCATTCTTCCATCTTTTTCAAACTTACATCCCAAATATACAAACTCATTTACAACATCAACATTCATTCCATTAATTTTAAATTCATAATTCATATTTTCATCATCTCTTTCAAAAATCAAAACTTTCGTCTTTCTTGCATTCAACTTCAAATTATTACCTTTCAAAGCTTCGTTCAATCTAGAGAGCATCATTTGCAATTCCACTGCTGAATCAGATACAAGGACTGCATCATCCGCATACAGTAGAACGCTTACTTTGCTCTCTCCTATCATTAATCCACAATCATCAAGTCTAGCATCTCGAACACACTTGTCCATGACTATGTTAAATAGCCATGGGCTCATCACACATCCTTGCCTTACACCCTTAAAAACTTCAAACCATTCACTATACTCACCATCAATACGAATGCAGGCCATACTATTCTCATAGTTCGCATGCACCGCATTGAGTAGAGCTCCATTCACTCCGTATGCTTTCAAAACATCCCACAACATACCTCTGTCCACTGAGTCAAAAGCCTTTTCCAGATCCACAAAGGCCGTGAATAGTTTCCCCCTCACCGACAATTGTTTTTCAACAAGTTGTCGTAGAGTGAAAATCTGATCAACACAGCCTCTACCGGCCATAAAGCCGGACTGTATATCGGAAACCCTTTTGCTAGTAGTCAGAATCACATTTTTTATAATCACCTTACAGAAGACTTTTCCTGGTATACTGATAATTAAAAGTTATATTTGAAGCAATTTGTGCCGACACGAGTATATGCCTATGTGTTAGCTAAATGCACCTAGGATGGGTTTCTGGCTCCCCTTGCTCTAGGTGTTTGGAAGTAAAAAAACCTTGCAAATCGTACGCGTACGCTCCCCGTCGACGGTTTTTTTGACGAAAATTTCGAAGTTTCGAGACGTTACCCCCACGCAAAGTATCAATCCATCGAAATATCGATTATTTTTTTCCATATATTTCGATCTGATGTAATCTAATCAAAGCTGCAAAGATGTTTTAATAGATACATTTAAGATTCATATTAAATGCAATCCCACAAGCAGACACGAAAAAGTTCGCGCTTACACATGCCGCATGTGGACTTACAACATAAAAACCCAATCTCAAATGAACGTAAGCCCGGCAACTCTTGCCTACCTTCCCTGAAACATCGGTGACATTGGCAAAGTGAACCATTTTGTACAGTATGAGTGGTCAGCCTCATACCAACCTATAAGTCAAGGAAAAATAGTGTAGACAATATCGATTCGATATTTTTTTCATGTGCCTTTCCATAGAACCATAGCAGTTGTAAACCTTTACTCTGACTGGATGAAAACAAAACTTCTGGGTCAAATATGTACATTTTTTGAAAAATGCAACATTTCGCTCCAGATTTCTCTAAAATACAAAATATCAGTAGCCTCATTATCTGAGTTATTAGAATGCGATTCATATGCTTGAAGAAAATCATTTTCTCAGCATCTATCTGGATTCCTTCTAGCTTTAAGAATCCAAGAAAATTCTTTGACGTTTTGCATACAAGAAAAACCATATTTTGTATTCATAATAAAATGAGGAAGATAAAACATTCCGTTGACTTGTATTAAAAATGTGTTTGCAACGGTTTATTTGTGCGCCGTTTGATCGTTTTATTTTTCCTTTTTGCGCGTTACCATCGTTCTATCGTAATACTGTTTGCTGTCTCTGGGAGACTGGAATCTCTTACTTATTTACCCAAGTTTTCTTGAAATACTGTAAAACAGGGAATACCAAACTGCATGCAATCTCAGCTCAGAAACAAGTAGGTTTATATGTTTTCCGTTGGATTAGTCTACACGTATCGTCACACTTTTAGATTTTTTTTTTTTTGACTGATGCTGATTTGTCGTGTATGTTCCTTGACTTATGGGTTGATATGCGGCTGACTACCCATGCTGTTAAAATGGTTCACTTTTTCAATGTCATCCCTGTCTCAGGGAAGGACGGCAAGAGTTGCAGGGTGTATGTCCATTTGAGATTTGGTTTTTATGTTGTAGGTTCACATGCGGCATGTGCAAGCGCGAACTTGTACGTGTCTGCTTGTGAAAATGAATGTCATTTAAATCTCCAATGTAACATATCTTTGCAACTTAGATTAGATTAGATTAGATGCAGTCTCCACACAAATTGTATGAATCACATCTGATTAGTGGATCAACCTTTCACGCGCAGCCATGTTTGATCGCTTGTTTGTTGACAAATAAGATCTATCGATGATACGAGACTGCCTATTCAGGATTTGATAAAAAAAAATCCAACATTTTCCGTAAATAATGTTAGCATAAAAATTGTATAAGTCACGTTTTCCAAAGTGCGACCAGCATTCTCTTATTGATGACGCTTTTATTCGGCTCTTCAGTGCCTGTGTGAGCGTCCATGCCTCCATTCCTACAGAGCAATCAGAAGCGCTATTCTGCCAAATTCTTTACGACCTGAGATAGCGATTCGTATCCAAAGATATAAGGTATACTGTGTTTTTTTTTAATCTACGGGGCTCTTCCTCAAGCGCTAACAAGCTCCGACTTGGATTTATATCCAAAGTGTAAGGAATTCAGCAGAATAGCGCTTCAGCATTCTCTTATTGGTAACGCTTCCACTTGGCTCTTTAGTGGATGTGTGAGCGTTAATCCCTCCATTCCGTACATAACATGACCGGTGGTAGTCTAGTCACTAGTGGTTGACACTTCAGACTCGTGATTGGAAGGTAGTGCGTTCGAATACCGACGGAGCATGAAAAAATATTTAATTTTTCAAATTTGCTCTTGCAAAATCTCCTCCCCAAAACACAAGCTATGCTTACTTTGGGGAGTATTTATTGTAATTAGATTTTTTAAATTTATTTTTATTGTAATACTTTGTACATATTGATAAAAACAATAAAGACCTTATGAATTATGAATTATGCTTTGTTGGCTTAAAAAATTAAGCTGCCTTTACCAAAGACCGGTCACTATAGGTCAATCCAGCCTTACACCAGCTGGGTCTTGCTTGAGAATTGACGCTTTCTACAGCGACGACCAAGGTCGCAGAGGGTTAATGAGGTGTGATTCACACAAAAGCAGCGCTCACCAAATAAATCAGCCGAATTTATTTATTTTATGTTCAGGAATACATAAAATTGCAGGATTTTTTTCCCGTTTTCATCTAAATTTCTTCTTCTTATCTTAAAAGTCTTTTATTTCCTTTTCCATAGACCGCCGGCGCTGAGATGACTTGGGTGGTGGCCGACTACGTGGCTTGCGGCAGTGGCGAGCTGAGCGTGCAGAAGGGACAGCAGGTCGAGTTGGTGGAAGCCAGAGCCGAATGGTGCGTGGTTCGAGCCCCGGACGGACCCGCGGGGCTGGTTCCTCTGAGCGTGCTAAAGCCCCAACCTAGTGCATCTTCAAGCTCGCAAGCTCCGCCACTCCTGTCTCCGAAACATGACGTTGATGCCCAAGGTAGGACCCTTCCAATTATGACGCATTACTAATGTTTATTTCTAGAGTCAGTATAACACGATTCTCATCGGCTTCCCTTTCAGAATATGCGTAAACGGTCTATTCATTGTTACAGTTGAAATAGAATTGCCCAAGGGCCCGAAATAGTACTGCACATTCGTTCAAATATTCTCTTATAGGCCAAATTTTTTAGGGTGCTATTCTCAAAGAGTAAAGCCAAGATTCAACCGCCACCTAACGTGAAATTTCTGTACAAAAACGATGATACATGGATCAGCTATGGATCAAATGTTTGGTGAATAGCACTGTAAGAATGCTTAGTCAGGAGATCGCCTCCCGAACATGTTTACTAACATCACGCTCACTGTGGCCTTAAGTCAAACTTACAAAAGATGCTCAGAACCGAAACCCAACAGGGTGTTTTAAAGTCATCGAGTCTTTAAATTCCTTCACTTAAGGCTATCATTGTTTGTTTGTGTTCTGAGCCACCTTGTCTTGTTTTGCACTGGAGAGAGTGTTAGCCTCACGGGAGGGCCTTCTGCCACTTGCATCTATATAATGTTTTGCATGCGAGTCCTGTGACACATCCCCGGATGGGATGGATATACTGGGCGTGGGTCAGAGGAGGGAGAGCATGTAAGAGTTATTGCTTTTATATATCTCTGCAGCCGACTATATACCGGTCTGAATTTTCCGTCAAAAATTAACAAAGAAGACGGAAATTATTTTATGCTTTATTATCATAACTTCAACATCATCACACTATGTGTTATTTTTCCAATTTTGTCCATGTAAGCATTTCAACTATCGTCTAAAACGTATAACTTTTTACAGTTATTCTTTCACAGTTGTTGCTGTAAAAGTAATTGATATTTTTTTTTATTTCCATTTTCAGTATTTGCGTTACGCAATGACTGAAAGTTTAAAACGTACAAAGACTTTATTAAATGCCGTACAAAGGTAAAGAAATATCTCGCTTTCAACTCAAAAAATACCATTATTTGAGTACGGCAGGAGTAAGGGGATAAGCAAGGCATGTCGACACATCAATTTTCACAGATTTCCAGCGTCGCGTCGGCAGCTTTCAACATTTCACTTCTTCCGTATTTGCTGAAAAATAACGATACATCCTAATGATGTGGAATACGACTAAAGCAACGGAACGTAAACGCAACAAATCTACACAAATTGTGTAACTTTTTGCCGCGTTATCACCGAAGTGTTTCGCGTGTTGCGAGTGGAAGCTATTTATTTTTACATGCAATGGGGCTGACCAGGGCTGGAAGTATCATCACCACGGTAATTCTTACGTACCGAATATTGTCAATATTTGTATAAACACTAATCAGCTTTTAACCTGCGGCCATTTTGGATTGCCAGGTCTTCATACTAATAATACCGATATTCGGTAGATAAGAATTACCGTGGTGATTAGACCACGTCCAGCTTTGGGGAGCTCGGGCACTTCTTTCTAAAACCAACAATCATCATCATTGTTTATTTTTATTTTGAAATATAAACTATCGTATAACCAACGTCGTTCTTGTATCAAATCTGTAATATAACACTTAGTTACTATGTAGTATGTACATGCTCCGAGGTGGGACCGAGCTGTTTGGTCACCATTGTCGCAAAATAACTATCAAGCGCCGCCTGGGAATTTGGGACGAGATCGACTGGTTGTACTGCGGTAAACTATCCCAGATACTGTCTACAAATAGGTCAAATCAATGCCCAAACTTTCTATATAAACCTATAGAAACCAGTCACACGTCTAAATCTAAATCTAAGCTGCAAAGATATGTATCATTTGAGATTCATATTAAATGCATTCCCACAAGCAGACACGCATAATTTCGCGCTCACACATGCCGCATGTGGACCTACAATATAAAAAATCCAATCTCAAATGAACATAAGCCCTGCAACTCTTGCCGACCTTCCCTGAAACAGGGGTGACATTGGCAAAGTGAACCATTTTTTACAGTATGGGTGGTCAACCTCATACCAACCTATCAGTCAAAGAACACGTAGAACTAAAATTCTAACAGTTCTATTCACAAAACACTCTGATCTACGGATCATAGTTTATTTAAATGCCATGACTTTTCTGTTTGAGAACAGTGTTATGGCCGAGAGAGTCAAGTCACTATTCCCGACTAGCGTATTTGGAACAGAATAACGTTGTTTGGGATAATTAAGTTGCCCTCTCCACATACGAAACCCTTCGGGGATAACGCGGCAAGAAGTTGCGATATATAGGTAGCTTGGTTGTGTTGTGTTGCGATGGTTCATCCGCTGGATGTGACCCAGTTAATTCAGTCTGTTTTTTTTTTTTTCACTTATTAGTAATGATAGCTAGGAACTATTTGAATCCTACTTACATTCTGCAATTACTCTAGTTTAAACTGGATTTTCTATTATTTGATTATGTAATGGCAAAGCCGATATTTATTTTTTAAATTAAATATGATTTTTCCATTCCTCCATCGGCGTTTTCCGATAATCTTATTTAACGAACGACCGGAGCTTGTGTATTGCTTTGAATCCGAAAGTTACATAACAGAAGTCACTTGCAGCGTCTTGCCAGCGCTACGCTACGCTCGTTAGTACCTATAAAATTTCTTACGTTATACGATAGTATTGCCTGTGGCCTTAGCAAAGTATGTATAAGGCAGTGCCTGCTGAACGGTGGAATCAAACGGTGTTATTCTTAGACATTTTCGTCGCCCTTTGAACCCGGGTTTTGCTTAATTTTGATTCTTGAACATTTCTGAAGTAGTTAGGCTTGCGTCTCGAGCTCAACGTCCGCCCAAATCTAACCTCCAAATGTATGCGAAGCAATGCGAAGTTAGGCCTAGACAAAACCGCCTCGGAGACGGTTTTGTGGTACAATCGATTTTGACAACTGCGTTAAATCGTAAATATTTGCTTTATTACTGTTTTGTTTTGCGATTTGTTTTTGTCATTTTGGTCAAATTGACAGAATTCAGCACTTTTTTGCTAATCAATCGCTTTTTGAGGCACAAAACACACAAAATTAAAAAGCAAAATAAATCATTTGACAGATTGCATCACGGCTCGCGGCAAATTTCTCAATATGAAAAATTTGCCGCGAAACTGAAGTTATGTAAATAGTTTAAAATAAGTGAAGAGAATATTTAACACTCTACGAACACATATGAGACACTTTTTCCATCTGAAATAAAATATTTACTTGCATTTCGGCCGACATGATCTGTGTACAAACAAAACAGTCAGCCGTCTGCCATTGTGACGTCAGCGATATTTGTGTGGTCGTCCCAAACGCATATTCCCTACATTTGGTTTATTTTTCCCGATCCACAAAAAATATACGGATTTTTTTGGCTAATCAATTGTTTTCAAAGTTGTTTTAATTATAAATTGCACAACAAATTTATAAACTGATTATTTGCTTTTATTTTTCATCTTTTTTTTGCGTTATTGTCAATGGTTATTGTTTTAATAATTATTTAAAAACGACTGAAAATTCCCTATTCTTTAAATAATATTTATAAAGTGACATCTCCAGAACAGATTTTTTTTTTAAATACGACATTGAACGGACGTAATTTCAGCCGTCCAAATTTGGTCGCAGGCTCAACTGTTCCTACGTTACACTATGAACGAGAATCAATATTTCAAATTTGGTCTAGTCCGGCGTTGTACCCAGGTTAAGTAGTCGCCAGTTAGGCCGATGGCGAAATATGACAAGTAAGAATAACACCGTAAGACTTCTAGATGTTCCGTGTAGAAAAAAAATTGTTATGTTTGTAAGCGGGTTCTTTTGAATTAAAACTTCGGTTTTTTTGTTGTATAAAATTTAGTAGAATGTTATATTTCCATTGGAATAACAATCAATGTTCTTTGACTTATAGGTTGGTATGAGGCTGATCAACCATGCTGTAAAAAATGGTTCACTTTTTCAATGTCACCCGTGTTTCAGCAGGGAACGTCGGCAAAAATTGTAGGTTTTATGTCCATTTGAGGTTTGGATTTTAATGTGTAAGTGCACATGCAGCATTTAGAAGCGAGAACATACACGTACCTGTTTGTAGGCATGCATTTAATATGAATTTTAAATGTAAATATATCTCTTTGAATTGATTATTCAAGGAATTCACGCACTGTTTTTATACCAGTGGTGCGGACTGTAACTGCAACTCAATCGCCATTCCGCTAGAGTGGGGCAGAGCCTCTGCAGAGCTGTTTCTATTTCTTCCTATCCTGACATACCTCTTTCAATTCATTCATATCCATCACCTTTTCCATTCATTGTCTTCTTTTACACTCACTGTGTATATTCTTTAATAATAATAATAGTATTAGAATGATTTATTTGGTGTGCGCTTTTTCTGTGTGTATCACACCTCAAGAGCCTTCTGCGAGCTTGGTCGTCACTGTTGAAAGCACCAATTCGCAAGTCAGACCCAGTTGCTTTTAGACTGTATGGACCTCTAGGGATCGGTCTTTGGTAAAGGTATATGCATTTTTCACCCAGCGAAGTGCACATATGAAAATATAAATCTAATCTAATCTAAGTTGCAAAGATATGTAACATTGGGGATTCATATTATATGCATTCTCACAAGCAGACACGTACAAGTTCGCGCTTGCGCATGCCATATGTGAACCTACAATAAAAAAACAAATCTCAAATGGACATACACCCTGCAACTCTTGCCGATCTTCCCTGAAACAGAGGTGACATTGGCAAAGTGTACCATTTTCTACAGCATGGTTGGTCAGCCGCATACCAACCTATAAGTCTAGAAATGATATTTTTTTGTGCTCCGCCGTGATTCGAACCCACAACCTTCCATTTACGATTCAGAGGTGTTAACCACTAGACTATGGACCGGTCACAAAATCCTTTGTACACCGGAAACACAAATTTCGTTGTTGTAAAACGTTTGACATGAACTGGCGGAGAGAGTTGTGAAGAATTTCTTAGGAATGAGGACATGCGGGCATCGTCCTTGACTGGCACTCGGCATGCTTGGATTTAGCGGTCCGGAGGCCGAGAAGAATGAATTTCTAATATTTCATTTCATTCGCCCGGTACGTGGTGATATTTGTAACCGACCCACCCATATCGCATCGGCCATATGGTGTAAGGAAATGCTAGTTCCATCTTCAAATCCACGCTCTGACAGGCCCGCATTATGGGTGGTTTGAGCGGTGCTACTGGCACAGGGCCCCCACGCTTTGCAGGCATTTACAACCAAGGGGCAGGTCGTTTTTTTGTGTTTCAGGGAAGGTCGGCAAATATCAAAACTAACTCATATCAAATGCATGTCCACAAACAGACACGTGTCAGTTCGCGCGTACAAATGCTGAATTTGTACCTACTTTCAAATTAAAATCAGGTTTAGATTTTAATTTGCAAGTACAAATTCAGCATTTGTAAGCGCGAACTTAACAAAAATACAAAACTTCTGATTTTCACGTACATAAGGGGGCCAGCTTCAGGAAAACTATTTTTATGAAAGTAAAAATGTACCAATAGTGAAAAAGTTTAGTTTTCCGTGTTGCCTTTTTACTATGATGTGAATTCTGTGCAGGTTTGTAATCTATAATCTATATTGCAAATATATATTAACATTTAAAATTCAAATATTATACATATTAACATTTAAATAAGTGAATCAGAACTCTGTTTTTATCCAATTTAATTTTTAAATAATTTAAAATATATATTAAGTGCATTCCCACAAACAGACACGTGCAAGTTCGCGCTTACAAATGCTGCAAAATTCAAATCTCAAATGATCATAAACCCTGTAACTTTTGCCGGCCTTTCCTCAAACAGGGGTGAGATTGGCAAAGTGAACATTTTTTTACAGTTTGGGTGGTCAGCTTCATACCAACCTTTCAGTCAAGTAATAATTATTTTTAGCTCCATTAAAGTTTCAAAACAGGTAGTTTCGGATAAACTCTTAAGTCTAAACTAAGAATGGTTCACAAACGTGTTTCCGTGAAACTTTTAGGTTTATGCTGAAATATACAAGTTTCAAGAGCTTATTTATTAAGTTGGCAGGAGTGCTGAACTAGACAAGTGGAAGTGACGGAAGGTGCAGTCTTAAGAAGTTTCAGTATATCTAGATGCTTAAAAGTCCTGTCATACGTAGCTATACTGCATATATGGAGCAACTTTTCAAGATGTTCAACACCACCAAAGTACACTTATCTTAAAAAAAAACACAGTGTAAATGAAAGTAAAGGGTTTGTGTATTGAAATTGTAAAGATTAATTTTAAATCAATAATGATGTAAAAATCAAGAAGTTCTCTTGATAATGGTGTGAAAACATCGAAAGCACTCGAGAAAGAAATCAACTCGGGAAGAAAGACTTTGTCTAATTTTTACATTATTACATTGTAAATGATAAGAAATCTAGGAAATTAAATATACCATTTAAAAGCCTTAGTCGCCAGCATTGCAGATGAAACGCCATTTCTTCAGAATTTTTACAATGTTTAAAAAACTTTATTTCTCTATGGCTTTTGTCTTGTAAATTTTGTAACAGTGTTCTCTTAAAAAGGACGTAAATTGAAAGTAGTCAGTCAGTCCGGTCGATAGCTCAGTTGGTAGAGTGCTTGTATTCCATGCCGTGAGCTCGGGTTCGAATCCCACCGAGGGTGTCAGAAATAATTTCCCGTTTCGGTGTTAATTTAAGTTCCAATACCGGCGAGGTTTACTCAAACTTCACAATAAATGAGTATCAGCCCTCTTGGGAGCTGGAAAACCCCCACTTCAACTGAAGTGTGTTATGTTTAAATGGAAGGTATCTCCAGGATGTACCTACAGGATACTTACTCCGGCTAGCTATCATCAGCATCACTCTCAGGGCGTGGGCTTCTTTCCTTGTGTTGCTTACTTGTATTTTGGAAAGGTTGTATATTAAAAGATAAGTTTAACATGAACAAATAAGGGTTTATTTACTTTAGTAATATGGGGGAAAAAGGGGAAATAAGGGAATGACCAGACCTGTACCTTGTCACTAAAACACTCCCTACTCTGTTGACTGGAGTTCCGAACGGAAGGCCTGGGGCAGCGCCCTAGGCTAGCGGCGGCTCACGACGCGGACGCCTCCACACGTTGGAGCCCCTGGGTGGGCGCTCCTATGCACTATGTCTCCTATGCCTCTGGTCCACAAGGCGGGTGCCTTGCTGGCAGGAAATCCAAGTAGATGGGGAGGAGGGAGCTCCATGGTAATGCCCCCTCTTGCACCGCTTGGTGCTTGGTCGCCGACGTCTGACTCTCTTCACCTCTTGCCGAGAACTGATGAGCGACGACCCGATTGTTCGCACGGCGCAGTTCGGCCGCTTCCGTGACCGTTCGGCTCCGTTCGGCTCCGTTCGGCTCACAAAACACACTGTACACTTCGAGATTGTTCTTTCTATGTTATTTTAAAATAACATAACAAGTGGTTGGCGTAAGTCCTTACCTGGAAAAATAAATAGGTTCAACTCGCCACATGCTAATAAGTTACACTATATGTGTAGCTTAGTTGCGTTGCGTACTTGAGGTCAAATAAATACTAAATTTGTGAAAATAAAACTCTGTGCTTTTAAAAAAATGACAGCTTCTCATAAAAACTCGCAATTATAAATAATAAATAATAATATTTTGAATTGTTTGTGTATTAACACTGTGAAAATTCATATTCAATATTATTTTATTTATTTAATTGAAGATTTAAATCAAAACACTGTTTTGTATTTTCACATTAAAATCATTTTTTGTCGAAAACGTTTGTAAATTAAATAATAAATTGATTTTAATGTGAAAATACAAAACAGTGTTTTGATTTAAATCTTCAATTAAATAAATAAAATAATATTAATAATAAATAATAATAATTAATAATAATAAATAATAAACAGGTCCGGTCGATAGCTCAGTTGGTAGAGTGCTTGCATTCTACCCCGTGAGCTCGGGTTCGAATCCCACCGAGGAGGGTGTCAGAAATGATTTCCTATTTCGGTGTTTATTTAAAACCCCATAATAAAAATACCGGCAAGGTTTACTCAGCCTTCACAAGAAATGAGTACCAGCCCCCTCGGGAGCTGGGAAACCCCCACTTCAACTGAAGTGGTTGGCGTAAGGCCGGCCTCCTTACCTGTAAAAATAAATAGGTTCAACTCGCCACATGCGACCCCTTCGGGGATAACGCGGCAAGAAGTTACACTATATGTGTAGCTTGGTTGATTGGTTGATTGATTTAATAATAAATACTCGCAACGTTGCAATTATCATTTCTGAAACAAATTAGTATAAAAACCCCAAGGTTTTTATGTACGCTCAGCGAATTTGGGATGATTGGAACATATTTTTTGATGTTGTTTCTGGCTGAGTGAAATATATTGGGTGACGTCACACATATCCGATAATCCGTTTCATGTGTGCGGACGCTAAGAAACGATGATTGCCTTGTTATCATCGTTAAGATTAATAGTACCAGCCTAATAACACTTAACTAATATGTATCGACACAGAGACATCAGTACCCTTAGTACGAGTTGCAAAACTTGAGTAATGTAAAGTTTACTTACAGCAATTATTAAAGAGGGATTTCCTCCAAAATCTGCGGTTTTTGTTTTTTTTTGAACTAGAACTTTTTTGAAAAAACGGCAGATTTTGGGAGAAATCACTTTTTAATATTTTCCGTAAACTTTACTTTTCTCAAGTTTTGCAACTCGTACTAAGGGTACAGTTCGCCAAGTATAGAGCATTGCGTAAACTCCCCGCGATCGAGTAAATAGAAAAATGTATGCAAGACGCAACAGCATCTCTAGTGAGTGATTTAGTTTTCATACGTTTGGGTACAGAACTCCGAGTATTAAAGTACACATTTCAATTCAACCACAAAAAATGTGTGGAAATTCAAAAGCTCACTACGCGCGCTGCTTTGGCTTTTATATGTTATTTCGGTAAAACGCTGGTTGAGTTAATGCGTTAAATTTTATATTTGACGTACAGGAAAATGAAAGCTCGTTTCGTTCGTACACAAGCCTATATTCCGTAGTAAACAAGACTAGTGTATATTTCTGGCTAATTGGTAGTATCTAGGTTGCTAACATACTGTTTTTTTATCTTCTGTTTTCTTTATTGGCGATTAATAAACTCTTTTTCTGCATCTTCGTGTGCCTTGTCGGGTCCTCCCAACGTTGGTGATCACCTCGACAAAAATTTCCCTGTCTGAACAGCTTCTCCATTCTTCAGAATTTTTAATGTGTGTAATTTACAATTTGTATTCCTTGAATTTTACGTTTGTATTAGATGCTGTAAAAACGGTTCACTTTGCCAATGTCACCCCTTTTACAGGAAAGGTCGGCAAGAGTGGATGTTTTTAGTATTCACTTTTACCTGTGCCATTCCTGTTTCATAGGAAGGCGGAAAGAATTAATATTCATTTTAACCCAAATTCAAGTGCACAAATACTCTGCAACTCCTGCCGCCATTCCATGACACAAAGGTGACATAGTCAAAAGTGAACCATTTTTTTTACAGTAAAGGCGGTTTCCCTTGTACCAGCCATGGATTTATAAGGACATAACGTGATAGAAAAGGGCAACAACAAAAAAACGTATGTTGTGCGAGCGAGACAAAACAAGGGACAATGTCTGGCGAAATTAGATTTTAGTGACTGTATGGATCACAGTCTTTAGAACTAAATCAAATAAATAGCCTCTCCATTTAATAGAACTCCATGGTACCAGCATATTTTTTGGTACTCTGATAAAATCTGTGAACCAATATTGATTTATTCTGGCAATACATATTTTCATACACAATCTTCACGATTATTTGAATTTCCAGAGCCTACATTATTATGTTTACCTCATATTTTGTGTCCGGTGTTGTGCGGGAAGGAAATTGGAAAATTATCCACGTTTTGCTCGGCAAACGTTTTACAACACGCTCCCTAGGAGTCAATAGGCTACCACTTCTTACAGCGGTTGACATTGTGATCGTATTCAACAAAGCAGACATCTCTGCGAACCGAATTTTCGGTTTACCCCGAAAGTTTGCTTCTATAATCTAATCGCAAAGATATATTAGCATTTAAGATTCGTATTAAATGCATGCCCACAAAGCAGACTCGTGTAAATAAAATAACGTTGAAAATACCGCGCCTTATATTTGTATAATGTGTATTTTATTCTGTACACTTCTCTCAGAGAAGTGTAGGTAAAATTCAATGAGGACTGGTCGACGGATAAAATACAAGTTAAAAGAGGAATCCGACAAGGTGACACAATATCCCCGAAACTGTTTACACTGGCATTGGAATACATCTTCAAAAAGCTTAGTTGGGAAAACAAAGGAGTACTCATAGATGGAAAATACCTAAGCCATTTACGATTTGCTGACGATATCATTGTTATGAGTAAAAATCAAGAAGAGTTAGCCGAAATGCTACAGGAACTGAACGAGGCCTCTAAAGATGTAGGACTGAGTATGAACCTGGCAAAAACCAAAGTAATGGGCACACAAAACTTTCAAATTAGGATTGAGGGCAGCAATATCGAGGATGTCCAAGAATACATATACACAGTATCCGAATAGATAAGAAAAACCAGACTGCTGAGCTTAGAAGAAGGGTTGGATTAAGCTGGGCTGCATTCGGAAAAATGGGATATATTTTAAAAAACCGGAAAATACCCATAAACCTGAAAAAGAAGGTGTATGAACTATGTGTGTTGCCAGTAGCTACATATGGCCTAGAAACAGTAACTCTCACAAAACAAAGTGCCGAGAAGTTAAGAACGACCCAAAGAGCCATGGAAAGAGCCATGTTAGGACTCTCCCTTAGAGATAGAGTCAGAAATGAAACGGTGAGAGAAAATACAAAGGTCACTGACATAATCCACCGTGTAATGACTCCGAAATGGCAGTGGGCGGGACGCGTGTTCCCATTCCCCGACCTAAAAGGAATGTTTACTCAGACAAGCACACGGAAAAAATTTAATTCATCAAGTAGTTTCAGTTTTTCCATATTTACTCAAAAACTATTGACATTATAAAAAAACGGTTTCGATACTACACTAGACAATGTATAGTTCTATAAATAGAATGAAAAAAAATATTTCCAAAACATAGCACACACGAGAAAGTAGCTACAGAAGTGAAAAAAACGTATTTTTTTTAAATATTTTTTTGTGGTCGCAATTTTTAAGTTATATATTTTGTTTAAACTTTATAATTAAGATAAAAAATTAATAAACATGCTTGATTTTTTTCATTACTGTCACTTTTTTGCTAAGACCATAAAGTGTAAGAAACAATAACGGCAGATTTAGGGTATGATACTTCCGTGTGCATTTCTGAGTGAACATTCCTTTTAGGTCGTGGAATGGGAACACGCGGGCGGGACATGTAGCCAGAAGTCCGGATGACAAATGGACAAAAAGAATGCTGACTTGGAGACCTCGAACGACGAAGAGAAGTGTAGGGCGACCACAGTTGAGATGGAAGGATGACCTGAACCGGCATGCTGGCGCGACCAGGACGCAGATTGCACAAGACAGGTCGATATGGAAACAGATGGAGGAGGCTTTCGTCCAGGAGTGGACGGAAATGGGCTAAAGAAGAAGTGTATTTTATGGAAGAATAGAAACATTTAATATCGACGGTTAAAAGGAAGTAGGGCAAAGCGACGTTTTGGTCAAAAATGAGTTATTAATGCTATCCTACTTTAAAAAAATCCGCTCTTTCTAATGCGCTAACGCCTCTGCTCTACGATATTTTTTGTTGTTTATGCACAAGCAAAAAACTGCGTTTTCAAAGTATGGTTCTGGTGTAACCGACAAGATTTTGTCTTTTTTTTCCTAAAGGCGCTTGCGACATAAAAAAATCCTAAAACCACATTAATAAGAATGCCAATAACCGCCTTTATTTTTTTTCTAGTTTAAAACTGTTTTGATTTTAACAATGTGATTAAAAATCCAAAAGTTATGTCATTTTTCTGCAATGTCAAACTTTAGCTCCTCTCCTGAACAATTTAGTATTTTTCGCGTAAGCTCTATTACCTTTTACCGTCGATATATTAAATATAACTTCACAGTGCGTTGATGTGAGTTTTTATTATTTGTAAAAAAATCTGCAATATTCCATATTTAATTCAAAATTTCCTGCTAAAGGATGTCACATTTTTTCTATCAAGAGCGAAGGCTAGATTTTTAATTTTATTTTACAAAAACGTGTGATAGATTATTTAAAAAAAATTATGCAAAACATGTGCTAGATTTATGCTAAAATTATTCGCTGAATATGTACTTGACTTCTGTTTAAAATTTACTCACAACATTATAAATATTGAAGCTGAATTAAATTTTTAATCCATGTATGAGATATGTATGAAAAAAATGTGATAACTCAGTTAGAATTTTACATTTCAGATTAAATGTTAGTATTGTTTTATTTTTGTAAATAGATTTATGAAGAGGAATGAATTTATGTTCATTTGAGGTTTGGATTTTATTTGTAAGTACACAATCAGCATTTGTAAGCGCGAACGACACGTGTTTGTTTGTGGGCATACATCTGAGAGCTTTGAATGAATATATCCTTGCAACTTAGATTATAGATTATAGAATGCAATTTACCCACCTATTTTTCCTGGCCAGAACCATGTACTTACATTATCAATTAATTATTAATTATTTCACATTTGTAATGTATTATTAAATAATGATTACCCAATGACATCTGTTGAACCAACGAAGATATTGACGATAGAACACGGCGCAGGCGGTGTTCAAACTTGCGATTGCCTCAATAAGGCAAATTCGAGTTCCGACGCCTTAACCTTAATTTATTATTCGTATTCCTTGACTTATAGGTTGGTATGAGGCTGACCACCCATACTGTAAAAAATGGTTCCCTTTGCCAATGCCACCCCTGTGTCAGGGAAGGTCGGCAAAATTCGTGGGGCTTATGCTCATTTGAGGTTTGGATTTTATTTGTAAGTACACATTCAGCATTTGTAAGCGCTAACTGCACGTGTTGGTTTGTGGACATACATCTGAGAGCTTTAAATAAATATATCCTTGCAACTTAGATTATAGATTATAGCCCCTCGACCATACCAGCGACACAAAATATTTATTTAAACAACTAAAAAAATCCAGCCTGATGAGATATGTAAGAAAAAATTGTGATAATTTTAAAAGTTCTATAATGACGTAGTAGGACTTCACTTCAGTTTAAGGCTTACATAATTTCTAAATCAAATTTCACTGTTAATTTCAAATCAAAATCCATTTTTCTATTCATTCTTGTCTTACGAAAAAGAAAACGGTTTTTCCATTTATTCTAGCCTTTGTGAAGCGTTCACCCCAGCAGCGGCGTTCTGCGGATCCGAATTTTCCAATTTTCTCATGACAAATAATAAGTTTAGGGCAACCCTTAAAAGGCGGACAAATTATTCTCGTTGCGGTCCTAAAAGGCGCTCTCCGCGAGATTCCACATATTTTCCAATCGACAAGCTCGGAATAAAGGCTCGCTGATCATTGATCGGAAATATTATATTTCCTGCAAAAATACTGCTTTCGGGGGAGATAGACGTCTTGTTCAATCAAAAATGAAAATACAAAACCTACCTACCAGTGTACACGCGTATTACAAATAATCAATAATTGCTTTTGGAAAGCCCGTTTCGCCTTTGTAAACATAATTCTTAATAAATAAATAAAATTACAGATTTTGTCCATTTTCAATAATTGCCAATCGGATTTATTTTACGACTCTTATGAGTTTTATTTTTAAGTATATAACAAACTTTTTTAAATTAAAAAAAACTTTTTTAAAACATAGTTTTATTTTCACTTATTTTGAGTTAACAAGGCCTAAGCGCTATCGGACTTTATCCGTCCATCTTCAAAGGTTCACTGAGGTTAAAAACAAAAGGGTTAAAATGTGTATTTTCACTCTGTGAATGCACTAACTTTAGAAAAAAAAAAATACAAAGTGTTGATATCAGGGGCGAGCATCCCATAAAGGCACATGCGCCTAATAAGTTGGCAATATGTGGTAAAAAAATCAATTAAGCTTGATATTCAGTACATACCCCTGTTGCAGGGAAGGTTGGCAAGATTTGCAGGGCTTATGTTAATTTAAGATTGGGTTTTTATATTGTATGCGGCACATGCGGTACATGCGGCATGTGTCAGCGCGAACTTTTATAGGTCTGGTTGTGGGAATGCATTTAATATGAATCTCAAATGATATATAAGTATATCTTTGCTACTTGGATTTAGAGATTTAGATACCTTGATAACCCATAAAGGTTTGCCATGACCGGAAGTCTGTAAGGTTGGAAAACCATTGATAGAACTGTAACTCAATAGAAAAATAACACCGCTCTCTTCGTTGCAGAAACTCTAAATGCAACTCAACGCCAAGACCGACGGTAGGGTATCAAACGAGGTTAAAGAAGTGCCCAGTTAGGGGACTGCGATCCCTAATAATGAGACAAACGATTGGCAAAGTGCTCCTTTACCTTTTCCACCAATATAAACGACCGGTCCGTAGTATAATCGTTAACATTTCGGACTCGTGAATGGAAGGTAGTAGGTTTGAATCCCGGCGGAGCGTGAAAAATTAATTTTCCGAATTTGTTCTCCCTGGATTGAAAAATAATCTTCCTTTCTGGTCACCGAAGTCAATCCAGCCTAAAACCAACTGGGTCTTGCTTGATAATTGGCGATTTCCGCAACGACCACCAAGCTTGCAGATGCCTCTTCAAAGTGTGATTCTTCAAGGGGTGATTCACACAATCACTGTAACTGTAACTCTGTCGCCATTCCACTAGGGGTGGCCAGAGCCTCTGCAGTGTTGCTTCCATTTTTTCCTATCCTGACATACCTCTTTCAATTCCTTCATATCCATCACCTTTTTTATGCATTTTCTTCTTTTACGCTCACTTTGTATATCCCATTCTTTCACAATCTCCTCAATCTGATCACTCCATACTTTTCTCGGTCGTCCCTTCCCTTTTTTTCCTTTCACACTTTATTTGTAAGAAAGTAAAATGAAGATATACAAGACCTGCGTTAGACCGATAATGACATACGGTATCGAAACCAGAGCCGACACCACGAGAACGAAGAGTCTCATACGAACCACCGAAATGAAAACTCTCCGCCCTATCGCAGGATTGACCATGCGAGACAGAATACGAAATTCCGAAATTCGGAGGATCTGTGATGTCGAGGATGTCGTGCGATGGGGTAGAAACAGAAGACGTTACTGGAGAGATCACGTCGAAAGAATGGATCCGGTGAGAATGGTGAAAATAGCGGCAGACGAGATACCATCAACCAGCAGACCCCCTGGACGACCACTAAAGAGGTGGAAGGACAGCTGGACATCCGCGTCCCAGGAGTGAACCCGAGAATAAACAGGACCTAGTCCTAAAACAAGCTGAAGAAGAAGAAGAAGACTTTCTTTGTATACATACTTTATCAGTCTATCATCATTCATTCTTTCCACATGCCCAAACCATCTCATCACATTATTTTGTACTTTAACTTTCACATCCTCTTTCAAATTACATTCTTTTTTTACCCATTCATTCCTTACTCTATCCCTCAAAGTTTTTCCTGTCATACTTCTCAAATGCTTCATTTCCACCGTACATACTTTACTCATATTTTCGCCTAATATAATTATTATTATCATCATATTTGTACCAAAATTGATGTATAAGAGTGAAGCATAACCTACAAATGAAAACAAAATGAGTAAGGCGTGTACAGTGGAAATGAAACGAAGAGTATGCCAGGAAAAACTCCAAGGGATAGAGTTAGGAATGAATGGGTGAAAGGAAATTGCAAGTTGAAAGAGGATGTGAAAGTAATGGTACAAAATAATGTGATGGAATGGTTTTGGAATATAGAAAGAATGGATTATGAAAGAATTACAAAGTGTACGTACAGAGGCATTGTGCAAGGGAAAAGAGAGATGAAAGAACCGAGAAAAGTATGGCTGGATCAGATTGGGGAAATTGTGAAAGAATGGTTTATATAAAGAGAAGGAAATGGATGAAAAATGTGATGTATGTGAATTAATTGAAAGAGGTATGAGAGGATAGGAAGCAATGATGGCAAACATGCAAAGGTTCTGGCCTCCTCTAGCGGAATGGTGACGGAGTTCCAGTAACAGTTACAGTATCAAAGCATGCTTCATATCAAGTGTTATATATTCTACTTCATTTTTCTTTTCCATTTGTGTTTTATTCAATTATATTTGTTCCACCCCTACGCCCGCAAACACTCTTTCTTTAGATATTTTCAGTCCACGATGTTTTTGTCGTTTTCCTGCAAATCCCTCATTTCTATCGCTTTTGAGCGATCTCTTTTGTACGACACGATTATCCAGGATTCACAATAATTGTAAAATAAAACGCTCCGAGCAAATGTAAAATAAAATTGAAATGCGTAGATGTTTGTGAGGCTGAACTGGTGTATTTTACCAAACCTTGATCAAACACTTTCTGTGTGAATTAATTTTCAAGTACGACAAAATGGCGGTTGATCTGTAATGTTGGCGGCTAGGGTTTGTTAAATTGGAATTAGTTTTGATGATATTATTATTTACTGATTTATAAAATGTAATTTGTCGTGTAGGTATGTTCCTTGACTTATAGGTTGGTATGCGGCTGATCACCCATGCTGTAAAAATGGTTCACTTTGCCATGTCACCCCTGTTACAGGGAAGGACGGCAAGAGTTGCAGGGTATATGTCCATTTCAGATTTGGTTTTTATGTTGTAGGTTCACATGAGGCATGTGCAAGCGCGAACTTGTACTTGTCTGGTTGTGAGAATGCATGTAATGTGAATCTCCAATGTAACATATCTTTGCAACTTAGATTATATTAGACTTATTAATTAGATGAAATATAAAATGAAGCGAAAAGAAGCTTTCCAAAGATGACTCTACCGCAAAGTTTTTCCAATAGACCAATATGGTCAATAAAACATAAATTTTACTGACAGCTACTTATGTAGAACAATCGTGCGCAATTTTGAAATGAGAAAAAATGATAGCATTCTTCTGACTTATTTGTCACATATTTTATATTGATACCAAAATCTAAATCTTAATCTAAGCTGCAAAGATAAATTTCATTTAAGATTCATATTAAACGCATTCCCACAAGCAGACGTGTGTAAGTTCGCGCTAACACATGCCGCATGTGGACCAACAATATAAAAACCCCATCTCAAATGAACCTAAGCCCTACAACTCTTGCCGACCTTCCCTGAAACAGGGGACTTGTCTTGTCTTGTATCCTGCCGCCATTCCTCTAGGGGTGGCCAGTACCTCCACATAAGTGCCTCCACTTGACTCTGTCCCTGCATACTTCTTTCATCTCATCTAATTTCATCACTCTTTTCATGCATGCTCTTCTCTTGTTTCCACTCTGTAAATTCCATTCATTCGCAATCTCACTTATCTGATCAATCCATTCTTTTCTAGGTCTTCCCCTTCCACGCTTACCTATTACATTCCCTTTATACACTCTTTTTGTCAGTCGGTCTTCATTCATCCTTTCAATATGTCCAAACCATCGCATCACACTTCTTTGAACTTTCACTTTCACGCTTTCTTTTACTCCGCATTCATTCATAACCCATTCGTTTCTCACTCTATCTTTCAGTGTTTTTCCTGTCATACTTCTCAAATGAGCCATTTCTACGGTGCATACCTTATTTACTTCTCTTTCATTCACCGTCCATGACTCGCTTCCATACATCAGGGTCGGCAACAATATACAATTGTGTACCGCCATTTTCATTTTCTTTGGTATCCTTTTATTCTTCGCTATTCTACCAAACGCTCCTATCACGCATCTTCCTTTGCTGGCACGCTTCTCTAATTCCTTCGTCATCTTACCATTCGCCTCAAACTTGCTTCCTAAATAGTCAAACTCATTCACTACTTCAACTTTTTTCCCATTCAAATTAACTGTAAGTTCCTCACATACTTCATTCCTGTCAAAAACTAATATTTTTGTCTTATTCGCATTCACTTTCAAGCTATTTTTACAAAACGCATCATTCAGTTTGGTTAACATCGCTTGGAGTTCCTCCGCCGAGTCAGCTAAAACTATAGCATCATCAGCATAAAGAAGTACTCCAACTCTTGTTTCACCCACTTTCACTCCGCTCTCTGATATTCCAGCTTCTTTTATGCAACTGTCCATGATTATATTAAACAACCATGGACTCATCACGCAGCCTTGCCTCACTCCCTTATATACATCAAACCAGTCACTATATCTCCCATCCACTCTTACACATGCCGAACTATTTTCATAGATGGCACGTATCACATTCAGAAGGTTGTCATTCACACCGTACTTCCTGAGAACATTCCACAACATACATCTGTCCACCGAGTCAAAGGCCCTCTCGAGATCCACGAAGGCTGCGTAGACCACCCCCCCCACAGCCAGATGTTTTTCAACAATCTGTCTGAGAGTAAAGATTTGGTCCACACAACCTCGTCCTGGCATAAAACCAGATTGAATATCAGAGACCCTGTGATCGGTGGCCATTCTCACTTTTTTTATGACAATTTTGCATAAGACTTTCCCAGGTATACTAAGGAGACTAATGGGCCTAAAGTTACGGCAGTCTTTCTTGTCCCCTTTACCCTTGTAAATAGGGACAATGACCGCCTTTCTCCAGTCCATCGGTACTACCCTGTCTTTCATACACATCTTGCATAATTCAAACATCCACTCTACCACACATTCTCCTCCTGCCTTTAACATCTCGGCATTCAATCCATCCATACTTGCAGCCTTTCCATTCTTCAGCTCTTTTATGCTTGCTTTTATTTCCTCTTTCAAAATATCCTCATTACTTTCATTTGTAGGGTCACATTCATATAAATTTCTTTCGCCCTGTCCTAATATTTCTTCAAAGTATTCTTTCCATCTGTAACATACATCGTCTTCATCCCACAGCAAGACTCCCTGCGCATTCTTTATGCCCGGAGTTGTTGCTCCCACACTTTCGTTATTATTCCGAACCCAACTCCAGAACATTTTTTTGTTGGTGTGGAAGTCCTGCTGTGCCCTTTCATTATTTTTCTTCTCTAATTCCATCTTACTTTCATACACAAGCTTTTTAGTATTCATTTTTGCCCTTATATACATCATTTCCAAATTCAAATTACCTTTATCTTTCAACCATTTCTTATACGCTTCCTTCTTTTGCTCTACTGCTTCTTTCACTCCATCGTTCCACCAGGCATCACCTTTTTTCTTACCAACATTTGTTTCTCCGCATGTCATTCTAGCAGATTCGGTCAGTTCTTTCTTCATCATTTGCCACACTTTTTCCACACATCCTTCATCTTTCATTTTTTGTAGTTCATCCATATTTAATCTTTTGGCAATCTCACTTTGATATTCATCTTGCACCTTGTCATCTTTCAAATTTTCCACTTTTATTCTTTTCATTCTTAACAATAATTTTTTCTTTCCTTTTTTACAATCCCCTACCATTATTCTCGCGCATAGCAAATAGTGGTCTGTGCTGAGTTCAGCTCCACGGTACACTCTTGCATCTCTCACACATCCTCTCATTCTTTCATCCACGCATATATAATCAATAATTGTTCGATTGCCTGCCCTATTTTGCCATGTATAGAGATGCAAGTCTTGGTGTTTAAACCAGGTATTTGTTGCAAAAAGTCTGTGTTCTATACATGTGTTGACAAGCTTTCGTCCATTATTATTGATCATTCCTCTACCACTCGGTCCCACAACCTTTCCGCAATCATCTCGTTTCATACCAATCCATCCGTTCATATCTCCTAATAGAATCAGACCGTCAAGGTAAAACTGAATTTGTGACATATGAAGCTTACATGGGTTTCTTAGTTAAATGCAATGCATTTTTTCCTATTTTCTGCGAGAGAAAACACTAAAAATCTTTGGAAATCCTGTAGATTAGAACTTTTTCATGAGCACTGCCATATAGTTAGTTAACTTCCTATGAGAAGTTACAACCAAGAAAAGGTTTTTAACCATGATTTTTTTTTAAAATCAGTGTTACTCTGTCGCCATTCCTCTAGGGGTGGCCAGAGCCTCTGCAGAGCTGCCTCCATTTTTTCCTATCCCTACATACATTCCTCAATTCATTCATATCCATCACATTTTTCATGCATTCTCTTCTTTTACGCTAACTTTGTATATCCCATTCCCTCACAATATCCTCAATCTGATCACTCCATACTTTTCTCGGTCGTCCCTTCCCTCTTTCCTTTCAAACTTTCTTTGTATATATACTTTGTCAGTCTATCATCATTCATTCTTTCCACATGCCCAAACCATCTCATCACATTCTTTTGTACCTTAACCTTCACATCCTCTTTTAATTTACATTCTTTCTTTACCCATTCATTCCTAACTCTATCCTTCATAGTTTTTCCTGTCTTTCAAATGATTCATTTCCACCGTACATACTTTAATCATTTCACTATCATTCACTGTACATGCTTCACTTCCATACATCAAAGTCGGTAACTATATGTCATTGTGTACCGCCATTCTCAGATCCATCGTCAATCGCTTGTTCTTTGCTATTCTTCCTATTGCACCGACCACTTGCTTTCCCTTGCACACCCTATTCTCAAGTTCTTTTGTCCCCTGTGTACCTGTAGTTATTCAGTTTTACCTTTAAGGTGGTGATCTGATGCCCTGTTTTATATAATTATAAAAGTAAAAATTGAAGTATGTTGATTGTCGTAGCGTGGGTAAAAGGCAGACGTTCTGACTAAAAAGTACCTACAAGAGAATGGACTGGAATTCACACTGTGAAGGAGTTGCCCTAGTAAGAAAATCGTACCGTAGAGTAACAGCCAATAGATATTATTTGGATGTAGCATTAAGCGGTCCTGAGAAAATCATCTACGCCAATGTCCAGAACAGGGCTAGTCAATCTGTACGGCTGGTCACGTATTGCACAATTGTTTCTTGGGCTCCATGTTAGAACGGCACAGTGACAAAACGAAACATGACATAACAACTCATGATAGAACGATACATGACAGAACACACTATGGCAAATCATCAACCGACAAAACATCACATACCTAAAACAAAACATACCGTAAACGGCACATGAAAAAAACATTGTCATAGTAATGTATTTTCTGTGTTGTTCTGTCATGTGTCGCTCTGTCATATGTCGTTTTGTCATGTGTCGTTATGTCACTGCGCTATTATGACATGTGTCGTTATGTCATGTGTCGTTTTGTCACTGTCCCGTTATATCATGTGCCATTATGTCATGTGTCGTTTTGTCATGTGTCGTTATGTCATGTGTCGTTTTGTCACTGTGCCGTTATGTAAGGTTTGAAAATGCTTGGTTTTGTGTTCCGCATTACTAAGGATTTTCGTGACACTACTATAATAAAATTATTATACACTTCACTGGTCCGTAGTTGTCTGGAATACTGCTCACCCGTCTGGTCTCCTCATTATATGGGTCATATAGATAATATTGAAAGAGTTCACATTAAATTCTTGAAAATTATAAATTACAAGCTTAAAATTCCTATTTCTAATTTTGATCCCGTCCTTTTGAACTCTTTTCTTAAATTAAATAATTTACTGGAAAGACGCAAAATCATTGACTTATTGACCCTTTATAAAATAAAAAATGGCCTGATAGATTGTCTGTCGTTGCTGGGCGAGTTAAATTTTTTAAATCCTCGTCAAGGTTCACGACACATTATTCCTTATCGCCCTGTAGCTTCCAAAACAAATGCACAATATAACAGTTGCATGAATCGCCTTCAGCGTAGTGGTAATGGCTGTGCACTAGACTTTGACCCACCCAACAATAGCTTTGATAGGTATAGAGCTGGTCTGTTGAGGTACTTTTTGGATGAATAATGTTTTTATTTCTGTTGCTTGTATATTTATTTTAATTTTTTATTTATATTTTTCTCTATATAGTAACTTTGATTTTTATTCTTATTTTTATATAGTTTTTGTTATTGTGTTTGTTTTGTTTCATTTTACTTTCATATATAGGTATTTATAAGTCTTTTTCAATCTATTTTTAATTGTGTTTTTATATTCAGCTACTGACTTCTAATTTCTGCTTACTATTGATACATTCATAAACTGTCTTTTCTCTTGTTTTTTTTATTTCATCTCTCTATTTTTTAAAGTATTAATACCTACTTATGTAATCATTATTTTGTTTTATGTTACTTATTTATCCCAGATAGTTTTTAACTGTAGTTCTGATATATTTGTTGTTTCATTTTATACTTTTTACTTGCTGTTGTATTTATAACACTATTTGTAATATGTATTGTAAAAGGCACTAAGTGTCGTGAATTTATAAATAAATAAATCAAATAAATGAATGGCATGTGTCATATGCCGTTTTGTCATGTGTCATTTTGTCACTTTGCCGTTATGTCATGTGCCGATATGTGTCGTTTTGTCACATTACCGTTATGTCATGTGTCGTTTTGTCAATGTGCCGTTATGTCATATGTCGTTTTGTCACTATGCCGATATGACATGTGCCGTTATGTCATGTGTCGTTTTGTCACTGTGCCGTTATGTCATGTGCGGTTATGTCATTTGTCGTTTTGTCACTATGCCGTTATGTCATGTGTCGTTTTGTCACTGTGCCGTTATGTCATGTGCCGTTATGTCATGTGTCGTTTTGTCACTATGCCGTTATGTCATGTGCCGTTATGTCATGTGTCGTTTTGTCACTGTGCCGTTATGTCATGTTCGGTTATGTCATGTGTCGTTTTGTCACTATGCCGTTATGTCATGTGCCGTTTTGTCACTCTGCCGTTCTATCGTGTCACCGTTTCTTTATGTTTTTTCGCGTGTCACGCTTGAGACGTGAGCGTTTTGATGATTCGCCGACGCTTGTCCGGCGGTACAACAACAGAGCGCGCGATGACGCTCGGGGCGGTCGCACGCACACACGCGCACATGATCAATACGGGCGCGCCCTTGACCTGCGCACCCTCCTGGGCCGGGGGCAACGCTCACCGCGATTCGTGCAGAAAGGACCTCCGCAGGACCTTCCGTACAAAAAATAAAAATATTCATACCGGCAAGGTTTACTCAGCGTTCACAATAAATAATTACCAGCACCCTGGGGAGCTGAGAAACCTCCACTTCAACTGAAGTGGTTGGCGTAAGGCCGGCTCTTTTACCTGTAAAAATAAATAGGTACCACATGCGGAACCCTGCGGGGGTAATGCGGCACGAAGTTATACTGTAAAATATATAGGTTTGTATGAGCGTACATGTGCTGTGGGTCCTTCTGACACATACATACAGGACGGGTACGAGGAGGGTTTGAGCATGTGCAGCTTTTCTCGGTTGCGATGTAGGCCATTGTGTGTGACAAAAAGAGTGCGCCCCATGGCGTCATCTTTGTATAAATAAGGTCTTGTTAGTTACTTCAGTCGGTGAATAGTCCATGGATCCGATCCGGTATACCAAAGAGACTGTATAAATCAACTGTGCTGAGAATGAACTGATTTTAATAACTCTAATCTAGTCTAAGTTGCAAAATATATGTAACATTAAAGATTCACATTATATGCACTTTCACAAACAGACAAGCACAAGTTCGCGCTTAAACATGCCGCATGTGGTCCTACAATATAAAAACCCGAATCTCACATGGACATACACCCTGCAACTCTTGCCGACCTTCCCTGAAACAGGGGTGACATTGGCAAAGTGAACGATTTTCTACAGCATGGGTGGTTAGCCGCATACCAACCTATAATTCAAGGAACATACACAACAAATTACATTTACAATCTCTCAAAGAAAATAGAGAGGGTGTTGCTGAAGGCGTTGGCTATATCGCCAACGAAACGTCGAGAATTATGTAAGGTCTCCCATAACGTTTCGTCGAATATCCGAAAAGTTAAATTACTGAAGTTATTATAATTGAAAATGTGTCAAACGACTGTGATGCCAACATAAACTTAAGGTTATGAGTCAATATTATTTGTTTTGAGTTACCGTTGTATAATCAAATTATTCAACTGTTACAATCTGTGCGTTTTTAATTTAGGTACTTCATCGCACCCATTCCACTTCGCACCAAAACCGGAAGCTATGCTGCGGATATTGCGGTCTTGAGTATTATTTTTAAAAATCAACCTTTATTTATTTACTCACATTGCGTCATCAATATTTTTAATGTTCACATAGCTATCGGCCCAGTCGGTTACGCAAATTTTCTTGCTACCAAATCCAATTTCTCTACCTTTGAGTGATTTGGCGCTTCCTTTTGCCAAGCTGCATCCGCAGCGGATTCACTGTCTTTCTTCTTTTTATTATTATTTATTTTATATTCTTCACGCTACCCGTGATCTAGCAACAATCTCAAAGAGAGCCACCTTCTTCTTCCTTTGGTGCCACTTCTATCAAAGATCAGCTATCATGATGGGTATGCTGGCCGATGCTGCTGCTCGAAACAGGGACTAGCTGTAAAAATGGTCTACTTTTTTTTTACATCATCATTATTTTTCATTGTTATTTTTACGAAGTAAAAGTTTTCTTTTTGAGCCTAAGCACGCTAGTGTGTGTGCGTGTGGACCAATCCACTATAGAAGAATCTGGAATACACGAGAAACACCCATATGAACTGTATAAATGTGAGCCGCAATGGTGCGGAGGGGAGAGAGTCGCTTGAAACATTGAGCAGCAAAGTCGATAAGCTAGACTCTAGCTTTTAGAGCAAGAAAAGTAATCAGTGCATTGCAAACCGTTATTTTGCAAAATAAATCTTGGTTAATAAATAAATCGCGGTTTAATAAAAAGAACCCCAGTTAAATAATAACAGTATGGTATGGCTCTATCGTAGTTTCATAATGGATTTGTTTCCAACCTTCTGCCTCATCAGTTTGTGGGATCGTTATTTGTCTTTCCTGAAGCGATGTGGGCGCTGCCATCCGCTCCTTTGAACCGCTCGCGAGCGGCAGATTCGTCTCCCCTCTACCCCCCTCCCCTAGCACCGTGTCTCGGTGTCTCACCATTTTCCACATCCTTTCATCTACAATTCCATCCGCCCCCCCCTCTCCTCATCTCTCCCCTACTCGCACCCCCCCCCCCCCCCCACCGCCCCAATCTGAAACCTGACAGTTATTTTTTACAATCATTATTATTTAAGGCTTTCCCCGCCACTTCGGTGTACTCGCTCGTACAAATAAAAAATCTTCTCCACGTGCCGCGCTTCTTTATTTTTTATTTTTTTGTATGCCAATGTCACCCCTGACAAAGTTGCAAAGACATATATCATTTAAGATTCATATTAAAAGCATTCCTTTAAGCCAGCGGTCGGGAACTTTTTTACCCATTACTCCAAAATATTTTTGCGTAAGCCGACATTACCCCTTCCCCCCATTTTGAAAAGAAGACAATCAATGTATATTTAAATAAACATTATTTATAGAATTATTTTACACGCATAAAATAATAAAAAGTTGCATGAATATAGTAACTAAGTATGTAATAGAAAAACAAAATAAAATCATTACCACGAAAAAAAAACATTTTTACCCCATATGGGGTAATTTACCCCGGTTCCCCGACCGCTGCTTTAAGCAGACATGTATCAGTTTACGCTTACACATGCCTCATGTGGACAAAGCCAATCTCAAATGAACAAAAGCCCTGCAACTCGTGCCATCATTCCCTAAAACAGGAGTGATATTGGCAAAGTGAACCATTTTTTTTTTCAGTATTGCTCATATCAACCTATAAGTCAAGGAACATGGATCGTTATGTCAATGGAAATATTGTATTCTATAAAATTTTATAGAACCAAAATAATTATTTAATTAAACACTGTTTTATTTCCGATCATCTTCATTTGCAATAAATTTCTAAAATGTCATTTAGGTATAAAAAATAGTTAGGTTAGAGTGTCAATGAAATAAAATTATAATAGTAACTACGCATATGCGTATAGGTCATTAAGATTAACAAATTAATTAAGTATAATAAAAATAAAAGGAAATATTGTTATGTGTCGGTACTAGGAGTATTGTTGCTAGCTGTCCGTGGTTTTATATCGCACTCTGGCTAACCACTGCCCGCCAATAAGAGCAACCCAAGGCTGAGCATATCGCTTCCATAACCTACACACGATGAAATCAAATACATCAGGGAAAAACAAAACAAACAATAAAATTGTATTACAACACTACAAGTCTCAACTACATTGTAGGCGTCTGGGCTTTCGACATGGCAAACTTTAAAGTTGGCAAAATCGAATGTATGCCATTTAAATCGTCTCTGAGCTGGATTTGTGTTAAAGTTGCATACATTTGCAGGTTAGGTTTGGGACGAGCTGAGGATGAGAGCCTTACTCCTACAGGAATCATAATTTGTTAAAGCGTGGGCTCAACGGACGACCAAAATGTCTAAGAATAACACCGTATGAGATTATTGCTGACTTTGATGCAGGGGCGTGTATTCCAAACAAGCACATGCTCCTAATATCAAGGACATATTTGGTAAAAAAAAAATTGAATATTGATATTCAGATTTAAAATTCAAAATTTAATTTTATTAAAGCCAACGCTAGCACTTCAGTCAATTTCAAATGAGTTATTGTAAAGGAATTGGAGAAAATATTTATTATGAAATGTATGTATTTATTATGCCTGTACTCTACGCACGCGCCTGCTTTGATGAATAGAAGTGAACATGGACAGTACGTGCCTGTGAAATGAGTAAAGTATGTATGGTGGAAATAAAGTATTTGAGAAGGATCTATTATCCATATATAATAATCTATAATCTAAGTTGCAAAGATATATCAACATTCAAAACTTATATAAAATGCATGCCCACAAACAGACACGTGGAAGTTCGCGCTTATAAATTCTGAATGTGTACTTACAAAACCAAACCTTAAGTGAACATAAGCCCTACAACTTTTGCCGACCTTCCTTGAAACAGGGGTGACATTAGCAATGTGAACCAAATCTAGAGGATATAAATATAAGGAATAAAAATTTAGACTGCCATCTATGATCCTATACGACTTATTTTCCTGATAGCATCCAGTACCTTTCTACCGTCCTTCAATCGTTTGAAGATATCATAATTTCCGGGTTTTGTCCACGCAGGAAATTTTCAATATTTGCTGGAGAACCGAATTCCAAATATTGTTCTAAGCAATTGTGTAGTGAGTCTTAATTTTATGACAAAACTATCAAGAAGATATCACGACGTTAATTGAGCATTGAAAGATGAGATATCTTTATTATTATAAAAGGAGACTTTTATAAAATAATGAAAGTCTCCTTTCATAAATGAGTAATCAAGAAGACGCAACATTGTACAACAAAGTCATTCGTACAAGTGAATAATTCTGTATATTAAATGATATTTGATAAAACTTAAAGCGCATTGAAAAAACTGCTATGTCGAAGGTACATATTTCATACTGTACTATAAATCCTATGATGTATTTCAGAAGGGAATGAGGATGAAAGACAAGAGCAAATAAGTGAAGCAAGAGAATAAAAAGAAAATCAACAAAGTCAAGAATTCAAATCAAGAGTCGAGTAAACAGGAAATATTAAAAATGTTCGCGATATTCAGTTTTCATGTAAAAGAGGGTAATTAAGTCAGACAGCTCGTCCATGGACAAATCGGTCACACGGCAGTTCATCTTCACGACTTTTCGGTCACGATATTTCAGTGACATACAATATAGGTCCGCAGACAGCTCCATCGCAGAAAACTTGCACTCAAAAAAACCTTCGTAATTACTGCAGTTTTATTTTTCTGTGATGGAGCTGTCTTACCTATATTGTATGCGAAATAAATGTCGTTGAATGTAAAGTCGTGTGGACGGGCTGTCTGTTGACGAGTTATCTTTGACTAATTTGTCGCGACACGCAATGCGACGTATCTTCTTCTTCCTGTGCCTCTTCAGCGAAGATAGCTGATCATCATAGCCATTTACCTTCGATTCTTCGAGGGAACTGTTGCTTCTGCCAACGCATTTCTCAGGTTTTTCAACAAGAAGTTCCTCTTCGGCCTTGAGCTCGTGGGATGTAGCTGTCTCTAAGCCTATATTGTATGCGTCCGAAATCCTTCTTCTCAGTCTTGTTCCTCATTGCTGAGGGTTGTGACCCGTGTGGAAGCAACCACTCTTCACCAGTTCTCTCTTGACTGCGCTGCACGCAACGCCCCAACCACTGAGGTTCCTGCTGCTGCCTTCTTTTTATCGGCTGATTGTGTGAGGAATCTTCCTCTTCCTCTCTTTCCCTTCTAGCCACCGATGACAACCAGACGTTCCAGACTACTTCCATTGCCACGGAAAACGTGTCCAAATGTTGTTGACCAAAAACGCGTGTGGATGAACTGTTGTGCGACCAATTTGTCGATGGCTGACCTGCCTGTGGATGGGTTGTCGTTGCACTGGCATCTTCCATACTTCGAGAGATCTATTACTTTTGCCAGATCATGACCCAAGTTCTCCAACAAAATATTCCTATTCGATCTGGAGTTCGTGTAATGCAGCTGTCTCTGAACTCAATTTGTATACGACCGAAAAGTAATGTGGACGAGCTGTCGTGCGACCATTTTGTCCATGGCTGAGCTGTCTGGGGACGGGTTGTCGTTACATTGGCATATTGAATTGAAGCAGCCCATTCAGCGTTTCAATGTCTCGCTATTAATCTGATTACCTGGGTACAAACGCCGCCTTCAACACTAGATTATTACTAATTCAGGCTTCAACTTGTTAACGCCAACCCCCGCGGGAGGGGATTAAATTAAATTCAGGACTCCGCAGCGTTATAATACTTATCATTAGTTACATCGGAATTACAGATCCCGTAAATCTGTTTCCGACTTGAATTATGTCTGCTGATGATATTCTGAACTTGATGTTGCGTTTGAGTTTACCAAAACAGCCAGTCAAGTTTTGATATTTACCCAGAGTTTAAAACATTGCGTAAACCCCCCTCGATAAACGAATAATCTATGAAAACTAAATCATTCGTTAGAGGTGCTATTTCATGTTCCATACATTTATTTTATATTAAATTTTGCGTATCGGCATTGTGAAGATTTATTTTAAATTAATAATGTAAAAAAAAAATACAAAGTTTTTCTTCACGAGTTGATTTATTTCCTCGAGCGCTTACGATATTATCACATCATAATTAAGAGAACAAATCAGTTGTCGAAAGTGCTGAAGGAAATAAGACAACTCGTGAAGAAAAACGTTGTTTTTTCCAATTGATTTTTTAAAATACTGTTATGTAAATATAAATATTGAAATAAGTATGGGTAGTTATAGTTATAAGAATCCTCAAAAGTATTGGTAGGTAAGATCGATAATTATGTATAAGTGTAGAATTCTCTAGGCTAAGTAGGTATTTGTTATAATTATAGGAATACTGTATTGCATTGGTAGGTAGGATTTTGGTTGTGTCTAGGTAGTACGTGAAACATCGAGAAGTAATAATTACTCTGGAACCGTCTGGCGACTTTAGTTCTGGATCATACTGCTCTGAAGAGTATGAAGGTGCGAATGGCCTGCAGAGCGGGCCAGTATCATAGAGACTTACAAACACATCGAAGTCATCTGATCAGTGAACCAAAACCAAGTGGAATAATCGAGAAAGTAGTGTGAAAATAAATTTTGTAACTGTGTAAAATAAATAACTATTGAAGAAGACCTGTGTATTTTTTAATTTGAAGACAATTGAACCCTAATTTCGTAACAATTGGCGTCAGGTGCGGAATTGTCAAGAAAAATTAAGATCTTCTGTCTAAAAATAAATAAAATAAATTAAATAGTGTTAAAATGAACTTTATTCAAATTGAACTTTGTGTGAACTGACTTTTGTGAAAACAAGTGTTTAAATAAATTTTTGTTAAAAGAAAAGACGCAAAAGCAAGTTGCTTATAAATTCTGGAACATCATATGGAACATAATTCTGGACATAACATAATGACTATTTTACCGCATTGAGAAAGTCCTCAAATTGGACCATAGTTTTTTTATTATTGTGTGTGATTAAAAAAATAAAATAAATAAATAAAAATCTTGAAAAATATTACAAAAGAACGTTCCAGATTCATCGAGAAAAAGTTTTTGAATAACTATCCTTTGTTTACAAGTGTGTGAATGTACATTAAGTACCTACCTGTGTGTTTGAAAGACTTGAGACGAAATAAATAATTATGTACTATCAGACATTATTATGTTAAAAATATTGGTGAATTAAAAATAAATATTAAAAGACAGTACCTACCAATCAGTGTAATCAGATAAATTATTATTTTGCTAAAGTACGTATTCAAAACAGCTATATATATAAAACTCAAAACTTGTATTAAATAAATTTAAAAATATTTTTGTTTTGAAGTAAATTTTGAAAAAAATGGCAACCAAAGTGAACATCAAGGACCTCAAAGTCACTGAGCTTAAAAATGAGCTTCTGGAGAGGGACCTGGAGACCTCAGGAGGGAAGGCGGCCTTACAGGCACGCCTCATGGAGGCCTTAGAACAGTCAGGCGAAGACCCGGCATATTTTGTCATGGCGTCTGGAGGGGACCGCGCCTTGGACGAGCTAAACCTCAGCATCACCGGAAACTTCACTTCCATGGAGGAAAAGCTGAAAGGGGAGATGGCTGACAACGCCAAGACCCTGAAAGTGGAGATGGCTGACAACGCCAAGACCCTGGAGGAGAAGATGGCTGACAACGCCAAGACCGTGAAGGAGGACCTGACCGGGCTGGAGGAGAAGATGGCTGACAACGCCAAGACCCTGAAGGAGGACCTGACCGGGCTGGAGGAGAAGATGACCACCAACCTGAAGGAAGTGGTGACCGACCTGAAAGTGGAGATGGCTGAAAACGCCAAGGCCCTGCAGGAAGACCTCGCCAACATGAAAGAGAAGATGAACGAGAATCTCACAACCCTGAAGGGAGAAATGGAGGAGAAGATGACAGCCCTGAAGGGGGAAATGGAGACTCGGATGTCAAATCTGGAGGTACATCTGCGTGCCGAGCTGGCCAACAAGGGCCAGATGGAGTCCACCAGAATATCCCCCAAAGGCCTTCACGACGAGACCGACCAGGGATGCTCAACTCCAACCAGGGTCACTAGAGGGGATGATGACCCTTCGCTGGCGAAGCACAACCTCCCGACCTTCGACGGGAAGACGTCGTGGGAGGAGTATTTGACCCTCTTTGAAACGGCTGCCATGATGGGAGCCTGGAGCCAGCAGAAGAAGGCTTCGGTTCTCAGCCTGTCGCTCCGAGGAGACGCTCTCAGGGTTCTGCAGGCCATACCCCTGGACAACCGTGGTGACTTTGGGCAGCTGAAGCAGCGCTTGGATATGCGCTATGGCCACAAGTGCCTGGAGCAGCTGTACAAGTCGCAGCTGAACACAAGGGTGCAGAAGCCCAACGAGAGCCTCCAGGAGTTTGAAATGGACATCGCCCGCCTGGTACGAGACGCTTACCCGACAGCCTCCGACGACATCTGTGAGAGCTTGGCAGTGGACAAGTTCCTAAATGGATTGCGGGAATGGGAGACGCAACAAGCCGTAAAACTGGCCCATCCCAAGGCTTTGAACGAGGCGCTCAGCCAAGCTCTCGAGTTTGAGGCTGTCAAACAGTCCATCAGGGGCCACGCCAGGGTTCGTGCAGTCGAGGCAGAGGAGGTCAAGCTACCTACAACCGAGGAGCTAATTGAAAAAGTGCTGGAACGTCTGAGACCTCGAAGACGAGACCCACGCTGCTGGAACTGCGGACAGCTGGGCCACCTTAGCACCAAGTGTCCCAAGCCTCAGAAACCCAGAAAACAGGCTGCGGAAAACTAGAAAGGGTTAATGGGAAGGGGCAACCGTTGACCCACGCTGGAGAGGCCCTGAAATCTGCTGCTACTGTCGCAACCGTGAGAGGAAAAGCCAGCAGCATTTTTATCAATGGCATAATAGATGGAGTAACTCGTGAACTACTGGTGGACACGGGAGCAACCAGGACAATTCTGAGACGCGACATAGTGGCACGAGGTAAGCAGATTGCACCAACAAAGTGGTCTCTGCACACCGCCACGGGAGAGTCAGCACAGGTGTATGGGGAGACGATTGCCACCTTCCAAATTGGCAGCACCACTTTTGATCATCGGACGTTGGTGGCCAACATTGAAGAAGACGTTATATTGGGAATGGACATACTGGACAGATTTGGGTGCAGTTTAAATTTAAAGAAAGGGTCCATTAAAATTGGAAATGAAGAAGTCATCCTGCAAAGACGGAAAGAACTGGCTGCACGTGTTATCCTAGCCAAGAATACCGAAGTGAAGGGGCGATCCGAGATGATAGTGAGTGCCCGCCTGGATTCCAGTAGTACAAATGACCAAATCTGTATGATAGAACCGGAGAACATGGACAATGTTAACAAAGGAGTCATGGTGGCAAGAACAGTGATTCGCGCAAAGGAGACCATTCCTGT
This sequence comes from Agapetus fuscipes, assembly GCA_951799405.1. Taxonomy (NCBI): domain Eukaryota; kingdom Metazoa; phylum Arthropoda; class Insecta; order Trichoptera; family Glossosomatidae; genus Agapetus; species Agapetus fuscipes. The sequence goes on from OX637332.1 coordinate 27,542,452, forward strand.
CAAGATCATGAATGTGAACAGCTACCCAGTTAAAATGAATGAAGGTTTTGTTTTGGGCAGATGTGAGAGGATAACTTCCATTGTGCAACAGATGACAAACATGTCATGCGAAGGAAACAAATTGTCAACACAATTGGAAGCCCTGGTCCACGACGCTTCCCAAGGTCTAACCGAGGAAAACAAACGGAGAGTGAGGAGTTTGATCTGCCGCTACCAGAACATTTTCGAGGACTCTAATGGCCGTCTGGGAAGAACCAAGGTAGTGCGACATAGCATAGACACCGGAGAAGCGAGACCAATAAAACAGGCTCCAAGAAGACTACCCTTTGCAAAGCGGGAAGAAGCTGACAAGATCATCAAAGACATGAGCAAGGATGGCATCATAGAACCATCAAGTAGCCCTTGGACATCCCCGGTGGTACTGGTGAAAAAGAAGGATGGTACCACGAGATTTTGTGTGGACTACAGACTGCTCAACGATGTTACGAAAAAGGATAGTTACCCTCTGCCAAGGATTGACGACACCTTGGACACATTGGCAGGATGCACCATTTTTTCCACATTGGACCTGAAAAGTGGCTACTGGCAAGTTGAATTGGATGCCAAAGATAAGGAGAAAACTGCATTCTCGACTGGATCTGGACTTTGGCAGTTCACCGTGATGCCATTTGGCTTATGCAATGCCCCCGCCACGTTTGAAAGGCTGATGGAGAATGTGCTGCGAGGACTGTCATGGGAAACCTGCCTGGTATACTTGGATGACATAATCATCCTGGGAAAGGACTTCAACCATCAGTTGAGAAATCTGGAGCAAGTTTTCGGGCGACTACAAGACGCTGGACTGAAGCTCAACCCGAAAAAGTGTAACCTGTTCAAGAAACAAGTAAATTACCTGGGACACATAGTTTCTCAACGTGGAGTTGAAGTTGACCCTGCCAAAATCAAGGCAGTAAGAGACTGGCCCGTGCTGAAGGACAAACATGAAACTAGGAGTTTCCTGGGGCTGTGCACTTATTACAGGAGGTTTGTGCCAAGATTTGCGGACATTGCAAAACCGCTCACCAAGCTTACGGAAGAAAACACTCGCTTCCATTGGAGTGATTCCTGCGCACAAGCATTTGAAGAGCTTAAGGGAAGATTAACAAGTGCCCCCATCTTGAGCTACCCACGAAAAGATGGAAAGTTCATCCTGGATACCGACGCTAGTAATGTGGGGATAGGAGGCGTCCTTTCCCAAATACAGGATGGGCATGAGACTGTTCTGGGTTACTTCAGTAAAGTGCTTTCCAAGCCAGAACGAAATTATTGCGTGACCAGACGAGAGCTTCTTGCCGTGATAAAATCAGTGGAACACTTCCGCAAATACTTGTACGGGAGAAAATTCACACTACGGACTGATCATGCTGCACTGGTTTGGCTTCTGAAATTCAAAAACCCAGAAGGGCAAGTGGCTAGATGGATTGAAAGGCTCCAGGAGTATGATTATGACTCCGAACATAGACCTGGCACGCTTCATCGAAATGCGGATGCATTATCCAGACGACCATGCGCCAGTGACTGCAAACATTGCAGCAAGATGGAGGACAAGGTAGCAATTGTCCAAAGGACGACCACCGAAGATGAGGACTGGCAAGATGAAAAATTGGCGCAAGACCAACTGAATGATCCGGACTTGAAGTATGTGATGGAATGGGCGCGAGAAGGAGAAAGGCCAACCTGGGAAAAACTCGCCCCCTTATCACCAACTGTCAAGGCTTATTGGGCTCAATGGGGATCCATAGTGATAGAAGGAGGGTTTCTGAAACGAAAGATCGAGAAGGAAGACGGCACACTTAGAAGAAAGCAAACCCTCGTTCCGAGGAGCCGAGTACCGGAAATCCTTGGACTGCTGCATGGAGGAACTTCTGGAGGACATCTAGGCGTTAAGAAGACGCTGGAGAAAGTGAAAGAGCGATTTTACTGGATCAACTGCAGCGAAGACGTCAAAGATTGGTGTCGAAAATGTGTAACCTGTGCAACGGCCAATGGACCGCAAAGGAAAAGGCGAGCACCAATGCGTCAGTACAATGTTGGCAGCCCCTTTGAAAGAATTGCCATCGACATAGCTGGCCCATTTCCTACAACTGAGAAGGGTAACAAGTACATCATGGTGGTGATGGATTACTTCAGCAAGTGGGTGGAAGCTTACTCAATCCCTAACCAAGAGGCCGTAACCGTGACTGAAGTTCTAGTTACCGAATTTATCAGCAGGTTTGGCGTACCCCTGGAATTACATTCTGATCAGGGAAGGAACTTTGAAGCTGCTATCTTCCAGCAAATGTGTGAGCGGCTAGGGATCTACAAGACCAGGACCACTGCGCTACATCCACAGTCTGATGGAATGGTGGAAAGGATGAACCGTACCGTGGGGAGGTACTTAGCCAAAGTAGTGTCCAGCCATCAGCGGGACTGGGACCGACATCTGCCTTTGTTCTTATTGGCTTACCGGTCGGCTGTTCAGGAAACGACGAAGAAGACTCCCAGCAGCATACTGTTTGGGCGAGAAATGCGACTTCCTTGTGATCTCAAATTTGGCTGCAAACCAGGTGAAGACCTAGCCGGAGAAGACTATGTGACAGACCTTCGCAGGAGGCTGGATGACATCCATGATCAGGTCCGCATGAACATCGGGGAAGCCAGCGATCAAATGAAGGAGCGCTATGACACCAGAGCTGACAGCATGGGGTACAAAGCTGGTGACTGGGTGTGGCTTTTTGACCCCAAGAGGCGCCAAGGATACTGTCCGAAACTTCAGCGTTCCTGGGACGGGCCGTACGAGATCTTGGAGCGCATCAACGATGTGGTCTACCGCATAAAAAAGAGACCAAACGGAAAACCAAGGGTCGTGCACTACAATCGCCTCTCACCATACCTAGGCGATAATGATGACCAACCAGCCCAAAAAGTACGACAGTGCGTCGCATCCGAAAGATCACCAGCCTTTGAGACGTTTTGGGAGAACGCGAAGGCAGGGCAGAAGTTTCGCCATGGAGTGACCACAGAAGTCCACAAGGACTTATTTGAGGTCACTAGGGACCACACACTGGCATGCAGTGTACCGGAAGATCTAGATATGTCTAGAGGAATTGCACGGGTCTTCCGATACAAATTCGGAGAACCGCAACCCTCGAGCAGCCCGCAAGGAAGAGCTCTGAGACTACCGAAGGGGCGTCAACAAGCATACTGCCTGGTTGTCCCGGATTCCAGCAACCTGGAAGAGGACTACAAGGCATTGTGGGACGGCCTTGTTGAGCTGCGTGACTACATGTTGGAGGATCAGCAGGCGCGTCTGGCAATACCGAAGATGGGTGGCGGCCGCGCTAATCGAGACTGGCGGATAATCCGGAGTATGATTGAAGCAGTGTTCTCGGGAGTCGGCATCAGCGTCATGGTGTGCTGCGAGCAAGCGCAGCCGAGAGCCAGTGGGGAGAAATCCGTGGACTGCCACTTCTTCCTGACCACAGGGTGTCGACGTGGATCAGCATGCCCCTACCTACACAGAGTCAAGACTGTTCCGGGACGAAACAGTCTAGGTGGGGGGTAGTGTTATGTAAATATAAATATTGAAATAAGTATGGGTAGTGTAAAGATCTGACTCCATCTATATTCGTTTAAACATCCGTAATTCTATACAAAGTATTATATATCTTTCTATGGCACTTAAAAACTTGGAACAAAAAAAAGGTACCCTCATAAAAAAACCTTGAGCTGTCCTTTGACAACTCCATTGCTGGGTTGAATTCAGTTTCGATCTGTTTCCCGTGGGTGACGTGTCTCTTCTGTGTAAAATCATTAGCTAAAATCCTGAAAATTGCTGTTTAATATTTGATTTGTGGGTGTTTGTGTGAGGATGGAGCTGAGAATGGACCTGAGATGCTGCCGGGAGAAAATAATTAGGCTGATTGCACTAAAAATAACTAATGTCGCGACAATTAATATAAACTTAAAACCAGTGGCGTGTTCCTGTCCGTGAGTAAAGCGGTTTGCACAATTATTTTTCTACCATTCGAATTTCGATTGGTTAAGGCATTATTTATGGGGATGTGGAAAGGTCTTTCGTAATCTGTACTTCGGGTCTTCCACCCATATCGGGTATTCCCGATATTGAGGTGTACCAGGAACAGGTTATGGAGTAGATATTTCGACAAATATTGTTTTGCCAGGTTTTTTTTATTTTGGCATCTGTCTCGGGTCTACTTGGCCGGACTTGCTGAGCATCAGACGGTGCCATGGTATTGCGAATTTTGGTGGAATGATGGGGTAAATTAGAAGCTGTCTTCCCTAACAAAAGCAGCTTGGAATAGAGTATGGAGTAGGCGCGCGTTAAGTTTTGGTAACGGGAATGCTGAAATATCCGACCCAGTGGGGTAACACTTAGTCGAAGCTGGTGACAAGACTTCCTTTCCTTTTTCCAAAAATTAGCGTGCTAAAGTCCTGTGACGTTTCTTTGGTGAAGAAGGGGAGCGTTGAGCTTGTAATTCGATCGAATAACCCTACTCCAGAGGTCGCAAGTCCACTGGCTTCTCCACTGAAGCTAGCAGGCAGATTTTCTACTTAGAGGTGGGATTTTAATTAAAATAATTATGGGGTGGGTGGAGGTAGATTTTTCATATTATTATAAATATTTTATACGTAATATATTTAGACGCAATGTAATTTATTCATATTGTTATTATAATGTTATTTTGTAAATTTATGTAATCTGTCAAATAAAAAGACTAACAAAAATTAACACATCAAGTAACTTTTCGCGATCTACGTCCCCCCTTTTTCCTTGTTCCCTATTTTGTATACGCCCTTGAATACGTTGACTGCCGTGTTTTTTTTCTATACGCCGTGACCTTGCCAGGGCGGGTTCTAGTAAATTTCACAGAAAACAAAATCCCATTAAAAATGAAAGTCACTTGTTTTAAAATCGGATTTAATATCATGTAGTCATTTTACAATACACGTAACGTAAATTTCGTAAGCTTTTTAATTATAATTTTGAATTTACAATTTAGTTAGAAAATGCGTATGTTCCACACCAAACGATAACGAATTTGGGTTTGCCACTAAAGTAGATTTTGAAACGGTAAAACAAAAAATTTACACAACGTTCCGTTTTATTATCTTCCACACGACGAGGAGTCCTAACCTTAGCTAGACGATCACACAAATGGCCAAAACTACGACGACGATCTACGAGGAGGCAACGAGGGAATACCAGCACCAGCATTACCAGTTCCAGTACGAGCAGTAACAGCGTTCCTAGATCTCTGATCTACCTTCACCTTCATCATGGACCAGTAGCAACAAAGGATTAAAAGGATCTTCAACAATCTCTCTGAGAGGGAAGATCTCACCAATTGGAATCATCTGGAGAACCTTGGATGTCAAGAAGGCAGGAGCACGGCCTTTGGCTCGCCTGTCCCACCAATAATACAGTATCCGGACTTCTCCCACATCTTCTTCACCAGGGGGGGGAACATTACAGTAGTTATAGTTATAAGAATCCTCAAAAGTATTGGTAGGTAAGATCGATAATTATGTATAAGTGTAGAATTCTCTAGGCTAAGTAGGTATTTGTTATAATTATAGGAATACTGTATTGCATTGGTAGGTAGGATTTTGGTTGTGTCTAGGTAGTACGTGAAACATCGAGAAGTAATAATTACTCTGGAACCGTCTGGCGACTTTAGTTCTGGATCATACTGCTCTGAAGAGTATAAAGGTGCGAATGGCCTGCAGAGCGGGCCAGTATCATAGAGACTTACAAACACATCGAAGTCATCTGATCAGTGAACCAAAACCAAGTGGAATAATCGAGAAAGTAGTGTGAAAATAAATTTTGTAACTGTGTAAAATAAATAACTATTGAAGAAGACCTGTGTATTTTTTAATTTGAAGACAATTGAACCCTAATTTCGTAACAATACAATGGACTTTCACTGTGTGAACAGATTTACCCTTAAAAATATAAAAACGTTGTGTTTTTTTATGTACTCGTTCGATGGTTTAGAACAGAAACAATTCAGCCGTCAATCAATAAAAAATATATTGAAGCCGTTTGTGAGTTTTTCCCATTGTCCCGGGCATGTGCCTCGAAACGAGATAAATATATAATGAAAAAAAATTAACGTTAGATGACATTTATTTTTGTTTAACTGTCCTCGTTGACTGTTGTCTGGAAACTGATCACTAGGGGACGCTCTTTTTTTCACAGGTAAGGGGACAGGCATTACGCCTAACACTTCAATTAAATTTAAGGTTTCCTTAAAAACGTGGGGTAGGTTCTCATTTCTTGTGAAGACTACATGCAGAAACATGTCTGCCACGTATGGAAGGCACCCTGAGAGTCCTCAGAGTAGCACCTGGGCGGTTATATGTTTGTAGATTTGATACAAAAATCCCTAGAAATCATTTCCGACACCCTTAGTGAGAATCAAAAGTAGTATTCTTTCTTTCTCTAAAACACGGTGACATTGGTAAAGTGTAGCATTTTGTGAACCCCAATCTCAAATAAAAAAATCCGAATCTCAAATGAAAATAAATACATATTTTAAGATTCATTTTAAATGAATTACCATTAGCAGACGCGTATAAGTTTGTGTTTACACATGCCGGATTTACATTTGTGGACTCACAACATAAAAACCCAATCTCAAATGAACATAAACCACGCAACTCTTGACGATCACAACTGAAACAGGGGTGACATTGGCGAAGTGACCTATTTTTTACAGCATCGTACAAACTTGCTAGTAAACATAGTGAAAATGTATCAGGGTAACGGTTACACCTCGTAAGATTTGTTTTTATCAATTGCGGTGAATCATTCATCTGTCGCCTCAGCCGCGTCTCTGGTTACAGATTTACGCGCTCCACAGTAACCTCAGAGGGATATCGACTTTCTCATGGACTTGTAACTGGCGACTCGCAAGGCGCTCCCAATGAGGACGCCACGTGTAAAACGAGCTTCCCGACTGATACAACCAGGTCCGCATTAAGGGCGGTTTGAGTGGTGCGACCGAACCAGGGCCCCCAAAAACTTTGAAAAAATACTGGAAAATTAGAGGGAGAGGCAAAAATAAATGAAACGAATCAAATGTTTATTTTTTCATGTTGAAAGGTCGTCATTATTGACAAGCTGAAAAAGAGCAAAGACTTTCCCTTTTCTACGCATAAATGAACTAGCACAATTTTTTTCAGTGAAGACAAATTATAAGAAAAATAAAGTAAAAAAGTATAAAACAGTGCATTGCAGTATATAGTACGTTACAATGCAATTTTATGTTCTACAAGTATTTTGACATATTTTATAATTAACATTAATCCAGATTATATCTTCTAATTCGCATAATATGAGAACCCTCAATTTTTGTAAATGACCTAACTGGGGCCCCGAAAAGTTCAAGGAAAGTCTCTAGTAGCACAGTATGTGCAACTTCTTACCGGTTTGGTGTCTTGTTTGTTTCAACCATTTAGTCAATATTTTCTTAAAGTGCATAAGTCCGGCCGATAATTCAGTTAGTAGAGTGCTTGCGTTCCATGCCGTGAGCTTGGGCTCGAATCCTACCGATGGCGTCAGAAATGATTTCCCGTTTTGGTGTTTATTTCAAACCGCAAAATATAATACCAGGAAGGTTCACTCAGCCTCCACAAGGAATGAGTACCAGCGCCCTCGGGAGCTGGGAAACCCTCACTGAACTGAAGTGGTTGCTCCCCCCCCCCCCCCGACCCCCGTACCTGTAAAAACAAATAGGTTCCACTCGCTACATGCGAAACCCTTCAGGGATAACTCGTCAAGAGGTTACGCTAAATTTGTAGCTTATCTGCGTTGCGTATCTTTTGCATTGTGAAGAAAAGGGGCGGGGTGATTTTTTATACTGGGGAAATTTTAGGAAGGCAAGGGGGGGTATGGAGGGCCCCGTACTTTTCTTCGCACCAGGGCCCCCCAGGCGTTAATCCGGGCCTGGATATAACCATTGTGAAATACCATTACAGATTAATAAAAACAAGTAAATAGACCGTAAGGACATTGTATTTTTATAGCAGAATGGTGACATAGTTACGGCAAGTAGACAAAGCCGCAGCGAAGCTTGCCAGGGTTCAGCTGGTATTGTTTAAAATATTACAAAAATATAAGTTCGTACTTAAATTCAACATTTTAAAGAAGTGTTTCCCAATCTGGGGGCGATTTGGGCTCTTAACGGGGGGAAAATTACTAAGGAGGCGATGGAGCTATAGGGAGGCCACAGTCTCCGAAACCTGAAACCTGTGCCTACCCACAAAATGTTTCCTAGAAAGGCGATTTTGATATACACATTCTTCCTACCAATTCTGCCCATTCGATACTAAATCGATAAGAAGCTATGTCACATTTAATTTGGATATGTACATCATATAACATCTTCTAATACATACTTATCTTATCTACACTTCAAAATAACCTTCTTGAATTTTTTTCGAAACTACCATTGTTTTTGGGCATATTTCATCACCTTAATTTTTTCATCATTTTCATTTTTGTGTGTGCGTTTATATAGTCACATTTGTGTTCCTTGGCAAAGAGGTTGGTATGAGGCTTACCATCTATACTGTAAACTATGCTTCACTTTGCCCATGTTACCCCTGTTTCGGGGTAGGTAGGCAAGAGTTGCAGGGTTTTATACATTTAAGATGGGATGTTTATGTTTTAAGTCCACATGCGACAATGTAAGCGCGAACTTACACGTGTCTGCTTATGGGAACGCATGTTATATTAATCTTAAATGTAATACATATATGCAACTTAGATTATATATGATTAAATAAGGGTGATTTCTTTGGTGAGCGCTGTTTTTGTGTGTATCTCAGTTCAAGAGCCCTCTGCGAGCTTGGTCGTCGCTGTAGAAAGCGACAATTCTCAAGCAAGACCCAGTTGCTGTAAGGCTGGATGGACCTTTTGATGACCGGTCTTTGGTAAAGGCTTATGAATTTTTCAACCCAGCGAAGAGCAAATTTGAAAATATAAATGGTATATTTTTTGTGCTCCGCCGGGATTCGAACCCTCAACCTTCCATTTACGAGTCCGAAATGTTCCCACTGGACTACGGACCGGCCAATGATAGATCCATCAACCGAATTTTGCACGTTAAAGTAGGTGTACACTATAAATCATAACTTTTTAACACATTTATTAGTGCGCAGTGACATCTATCGGATTTTGCAGTAAGTTTTAACATGTTTTATTCACTGCGTAATTATTGCCAGCTTTATTACGATGATTAAAAAAATTATTTTATTGCATAGAAATATAATATGATATTATGGTCGTATAAACCATAGTAACTGGGATTCCATGATTCTGACGTCACAGTGACAAAACGACACATGACATCACGACACATTACATAACGACACATGACAGAACGACTCATGACGAAACGACACAACAACACATGACAGAACATTAGGTAATTACATTTCAGAATTAAGAAAATCTCCCATATTTAAAAATAACTCATTTGAAATTATTGACTAAAGTGCTATGGATGGCTCCAACCAAACATAAAATTTGAAAATAAAATCTGAATATCATATAATATAGAATATATATACCTACCACATACTGCCTACCTAATAGGCGCATATGCCTATATGGGATGCATGCCCCTGCTGTATATCTATAATCTATAATCTAAGTTGCAAGGATAAATTCATTTAAAGCTCTCAGATGTATGCCCACAAACCAACAAGTGTAGTTCGCGCTTACAAATGCTGAATGTGTACTTACAAATAAAATCCAAACCTCAAATGAACATAAGCCCCACAACTTTTGCCGACCTTCCCTGAAACAGGGGTGACATTGGCAAAGTGAACCATTGTTTACAGTATGGGTGGTCAGCCTCATACCAACCTATAAGTCAAGGAATATCACATATCACATGACAAAACATCACAGGAAAGTAAATCACAATTATAAAACACCACAAGACAAACATCGCATGTGATGTATTTTCATGTGCTATTTATGATATGTTCTGTTTTAGGTATGTGATGTTTTGTCCTTGTGTTGTTTTGTCATAGCAATGTTTTTTCATGTGATATACTGTCATTGCATTGTTCTGTCATGTGTCGTTTTGTCACCGTTCTATCCTTTCACCACAACTGGGATATGTAAAAATGAAAAGAAATAAATCATTAAGTTTTCTTGTCACTCATTTCATTCTCATACTAATAACGGGAAATTTATGGTGAGTATTAACATAATTTATTTATGTATTTTTTTTACATCATTCTGCATTTTTTATCTGCAATTTTTCACATTAAAATATTTAATGAATGTTTCTTTTATGGATGCATGACTGTTACCGTAGTAAAAAAAAATTCTAATGTTACTATAAGTCTTCAAAAATGAAGTGTTTTTTTTTTCAACAAATATGAAAAAATAACAGAAATTATTTTCAAATACTTGTGAGTTCGCCCAAACTTCAAATGAAAATACCTAAGCCTCGTTACTTTTGCCGACCTTCCCGGAAACAGTGGTGATGTTGGCAAAAGTGAAATAATTTTGCTAGTACGGGTAGTCAACCTCATACCATCATACAAGTCATGATACTTGTATCAAAATATGAGTTATGTCTTATTCATAGCAACTCAGCTGTGTGATGTCACACGTTTTTAGTATATGTCAGTCATATTGTTTACGGTTCAGAGTTATATTTGCACGGTACCTTTCGACGGTTGAGGTATTTATGATCAGCTACATGGAATTTCGGTCCTTAATTTAAACTAAAAATAAAGATTATTCTCGAAACATGGAGAATCGCTACCTACCACCTTGTTAAATTTTACCAGAACATTCGATTCAACCAATCGTGAACAAATACAAATTATCTACCTAAGTGTCTATTTATTTCTAGAGAGACTTACTCATTGAGCTGAAAACTGAGGCAGTATTTCAAAAAGGCCTAAAATATTACTTTTTCAAAGACTCTTACAAAGCGCCTTTGTACTGACTCAATCACGAAAAGGCGCGATACAAATGTTTATTATTATTACACTAACACAGACATCACACAACTTCTTACATTCGTAACAATATCAACCCAGCTATGTGACGTCACAACCTTTTTCTATTCCATTTATGACTTATAGGTTGGTATGAGGCTGACCACCCATACTTACCCATGCTCATTATGTTCATCATTATGCTCATCATGCTCATTATGTTCATTTGAGATTGGGTTTTTATATTGTAGGTCCACATGCGGCATGTGTTAGCGCGAACTTATACATATCTTACTTTTAGAGTCATGGGCACGCCTCTGACCTAGAGGTTATTGTTTTGTCGTGCCGTTGCTTTTACTTCACGGGAAGGCCTTCCGCCACTTGAGAAAATATAAAACTTTGTGTGAGCGTCCATGTGCTGTGAGTCCTTCTGACACATACTGGACTGGTACGAGGAGGGTTTGAGCATATCTGCTTGTGGGAATGCGTTTAATATGAATCTTAAATGATGTATATCTTTGCAGCTTAGATTTAGATTTAGCCAACTCCCAAGAAATGACTCTCTACTTTCAATATCATGTTGTCGTACAAACACAGTCTTCGTCACTTTAATTTTCGGCTATTCGCATTTCTGGAGCGGCTAACAAGGAGCAAATATGTCATTCGCACGGAGTGGGACAGGGTCTGTATGGGAATTCTGGAGATTCCCGAGCGGGACTCGCGTCCGACTGGCCTACGTGATCTAAGGTCTAATTATTTATTAGCGTCCCTTGTTGCGACCGCCATTTCTCAAATGTGCGAGATCTCCGACACGCAGTGAAAGCCGGTCGTACATTTATCAACTTTCTGTCGAGCATTTATTTATCGTCGTGATAGAACGTCGTCGTCGTCCCCATTGCTTGTTTGGCTTATCTACCATTTGATTTAAAGATGAACTTTACATGAAATTGTCTTTAGAATCACAGTCTACCAGTGGCGAAGGGTGCCATACAAGCCGATTCCCATCGGTTTACCGTTTAAAATGAGGCAAAAATGATAATAAAGTAGACTGCATGGTTTCAATGGGGGAAAAATACGTATTGTTTCTTCGGCTTAAAATGTATTTTTTTACTTTGTGCCTATATTTTTTAACTAAATGTTCTTGTTGAAAAGTTGTTTTGTGGGTCACATATCATTTTGTAAATCAAGAAAAATAAGAAGTAAAATATAGAGCTGTGAGAATCGGCGCTACACTCTTGTCGTGTTTTCCCCGAAGGGGTCGCATGTGACGAATAGAACCTATTTATTTTTGGAGATAAGGGGGCCGGCCCTTCGTCAACCACTCCAGTTGGAGTGGGGGTTTCCCAGCTCTCCAAGTTGCTGGTTTTTATTTCTTATGAAAGCTAAGGAAACCTTAACGGTATTTTATTTTGTCATTTGAAATAAACACCGAAACGTTTCTGACACCCTCGGTGGGATTCGAACCCACGCTCTTGGCATTGAATGCAAACACTCTAACAACTGAGCTACTAACTAACCACCCATACTGTAAAAAATGGTTCACTTTGCCAATGTCACCCCTGTTTCAGGGAATGTCGGCAAGAGTTGCAGGGCTTATGTTCATTTGAGGTTTGGATTTTATTTGTAAGTACACAATCAGCATTTGTAAGCGCGAACTACACGTGTTTGTTTGTGGGCATACATCTGAGAGCTTTGAATGAATATATCCTCGCAACTTAGATTATAGATTATAGATTGTATATTTCAATGAATTATTCATTAATAATTACCCAATAATATCTGTTGAACCTCTATTCTTGTTGTTACTCTATTCCAAATACGCTAGAAAGATCAGCCATTTGACTCCCTCGGCCTGATCAATAAATAATTTTCATTTCAGATTGGGTTTTTATTATATTTTATTTCTAGCGGCATGTATAAACGTGAACTGTCTACTTGTTATATACTTATAAGCGTGAACTGTTCTACGTGTCTACTTGTGGGAATGTATTTAATATGAATCTTTTCAAATTAGATTATAGAATGTATTCACCAAACTCTTATCTATCCATTTTTTTAATGTACGATCTGTCTTTGGACGAGTTATCTTTAACCGAATTGTCGTGACCGACTTGAAATTCCCGCACTGCATTTTGTGTGTGAGAGAGTGGAGGGGGGGGGAGGGGTTGGCACAAGCTTTCTTGCAACGTCACCTTAGCGCAGGATCCTCCCAAATTCATCGATTAATAATTTACAAATCTCTCAAACAAACACTCATCGAGTGAAATATAATATCGCTTGTAATGGGCAGTCGCCCAGCGGAACTTTGCCCTGCGCTTTTGTCAGTCAGTGGTATGTCTATTAGTTGCGTCACTGGATGATCGGAATCCCTCGTTGACTTGTGACGTTTAGATTCTAGTCCAAGTCCAATGCAGCTTACACAATGCAATGTTTTTTTTTTTTTTAAGAAATCCTGTGCGGGAGACTCCCTAGATTCTAAAGACTGTAGGGGTCTATGACACTTGTTGTAGTGCCGCAGAGGTGTACGAGCTTGGTCGTCGCTACAAAGCGCCAATACTCAAGCAAGACCCAGTTGCTGTAAGGCTGGATAGACCTTTGGTGACCGGTCGTTATTGTTATGTTTCACACCTATCTGTGACAAACTGTTGAATTTGTTAACAATATTGTAATCAATTGTTAAATGTTCACAAGTTCAGACGAAACTTGTTGGAAAGAATGTTTGTAGGCAACACATCCGCCCTTACACATTTCTTATGGTAGCCTACTCTTCTAAAGTAAAGCTTAAACTCCTTTTTGTGGTGTCATTAACATATTTCCTCAATAAACTGTATGTTTTACCATATTATCTTTTAAATTACGAGTTTAACTGTTACTAGTAAATATATTTTTGCTTTTCGAGAACATTTTCGTGCTGTTTTTGTTGAACTTTCGATTTTTTCAAATTGCTGATCCAATTTTATAAAGTTTTAATACAATCTGCAGCGAATTCATTACATTGGGCTATAATTCAATTCTACCTCGATATCGAAACGAAATACCTTTAACTTATAAAGGTTTGTGCATTTACTTAGTGAAAATTCATCTTTATCTATTGAATTTCTTATAAAACGTAAGTATTTTTCTTTTTTTAATATTTCTTATTTTATCCTCGAGTACTTTCGACTGTCGTCATTTTCAAGAGTCATTTATATAGAAATTAAATTTAAAAAAACTTCAACTTTTCATTAAATGTAATCCAGCTGTCTTATTTATCAATTTTCAACACTCATAACTGTGTATGTGCATTAAATTGCTTGTGTGCCAGTATATAGCTATCACTCATCTGCAGGTGTGATGGAGAAATTAAAATACCCTGGCAACTGGAGCTACCAACTTGCCGAGAGTAATCAGAATCTGACAATTGTGCGAGCTCACCTAACTACTGAAGATGAATCATTTGCATGGGAATCAAAATTTGGCAATTTGAACCATGCCTCATGGATACTGAATCGTACCTTCCCTGAAACAGGGGTGACATTGGCAAAGTGAACCATTGTTTACAGTATGGGTGGTCAGCCTCATACCAACCTATAAGTCAAGGAATATCACATATCACATGACAAAACATCACAGGAAAGTAAATCACAATTATAAAACACCACAAGACAAACATCGCATGTGATGTATTTTCATGTGCTATTTATGATATGTTCTGTTTTAGGTATGTGATGTTTTGTCCTTGTGTTGTTTTGTCATAGCAATGTTTTTTCATGTGATATACTGTCATTGCATTGTTCTGTCATGTGTCGTTTTGTCACCGTTCTATCCTTTCACCACAACTGGGATATGTAAAAATGAAAAGAAATAAATCATTAAGTTTTCTTGTCACTCATTTCATTCTCATACTAATAACGGGAAATTTATGGTGAGTATTAACATAATTTATTTATGTATTTTTTTTACATCATTCTGCATTTTTTATCTGCAATTTTTCACATTAAAATATTTAATGAATGTTTCTTTTATGGATGCATGACTGTTACCGTAGTAAAAAAAAATTCTAATGTTACTATAAGTCTTCAAAAATGAAGTGTTTTTTTTTTCAACAAATATGAAAAAATAACAGAAATTATTTTCAAATACTTGTGAGTTCGCCCAAACTTCAAATGAAAATACCTAAGCCTCGTTACTTTTGCCGACCTTCCCGGAAACAGTGGTGATGTTGGCAAAAGTGAAATAATTTTGCTAGTACGGGTAGTCAACCTCATACCATCATACAAGTCATGATACTTGTATCAAAATATGAGTTATGTCTTATTCATAGCAACTCAGCTGTGTGATGTCACACGTTTTTAGTATATGTCAGTCATATTGTTTACGGTTCAGAGTTATATTTGCACGGTACCTTTCGACGGTTGAGGTATTTATGATCAGCTACATGGAATTTCGGTCCTTAATTTAAACTAAAAATAAAGATTATTCTCGAAACATGGAGAATCGCTACCTACCACCTTGTTAAATTTTACCAGAACATTCGATTCAACCAATCGTGAACAAATACAAATTATCTACCTAAGTGTCTATTTATTTCTAGAGAGACTTACTCATTGAGCTGAAAACTGAGGCAGTATTTCAAAAAGGCCTAAAATATTACTTTTTCAAAGACTCTTACAAAGCGCCTTTGTACTGACTCAATCACGAAAAGGCGCGATACAAATGTTTATTATTATTACACTAACACAGACATCACACAACTTCTTACATTCGTAACAATATCAACCCAGCTATGTGACGTCACAACCTTTTTCTATTCCATTTATGACTTATAGGTTGGTATGAGGCTGACCACCCATACTTACCCATGCTCATTATGTTCATCATTATGCTCATCATGCTCATTATGTTCATTTGAGATTGGGTTTTTATATTGTAGGTCCACATGCGGCATGTGTTAGCGCGAACTTATACATATCTTACTTTTAGAGTCATGGGCACGCCTCTGACCTAGAGGTTATTGTTTTGTCGTGCCGTTGCTTTTACTTCACGGGAAGGCCTTCCGCCACTTATAACTGTGTATGTGCATTAAATTGCTTGTGTGCCAGTATATAGCTATCACTCATCTGCAGGTGTGATGGAGAAATTAAAATACCCTGGCAACTGGAGCTACCAACTTGCCGAGAGTAATCAGAATCTGACAATTGTGCGAGCTCACCTAACTACTGAAGATGAATCATTTGCATGGGAATCAAAATTTGGCAATTTGAACCATGCCTCATGGATACTGAATCGTACATATATAAGCAATGGAACAGCAAAGAGGTAATGTCTATATTTTCTGATTTAATACCGTTGATTTGCAATGTTGGCGACTATGGTATTTAAATTGAGAACATATTACAACGGCCCAAATTAAACGGCTAGACAGAGTAGTGGTTGTGTGATAGAAGCATGGGACTGGAAGAAGAAGGCGTTGGATCGGCAGTGTAGGATGTGGTTGATCAAGGAAGCCAAGACCTATCAAGGTCTGTTCCGCCAATGATGATTGCAAACTTCTTTCCTCTTGTAATGAAAGGCAGCACGAGAAGAATGGTTCATTTTCGTTATTGATCGTTTTATGACAAAATTAAAGTTTTTGATTATGACATAATGTATTTGTATTATTAATTAGGAAAAACTCAATCCTTTGATCCACGCAGAATCTTTTGTTTTCTATTAATCTTAGTCTAATCGCATTCCTTTCATCGTTTCAATAGAATCCTGGCACATTATTAGTACATTAAGCATTCCTAGAATGAAAACATCATAATTGTGTTTTTGAATAACCACAACCGAGCAGAGAAGAGCATGACTTATGTAAGTTGTCTTCTGTACGTACGACTACAATGTTTTATTTTTGTACATCCAGTTATTTTAATTATTACATCAACACGTACTTTAGTTTGTTGCCTAACTGCGTGATTAAATAGGATAAAAAATATTTCGAGATATTGACTTGTTTTAAAATAAGAGTTTTAAGTTAAAAGTTCTAATAAGTGTAATTTCAGCTGCGTCATATTATTGTAGTTTTTTCGTGGTCAAATGTTTATAAGAAGAACCCTTAAAAACAAATTAACCGTGTGTATCTTGGGCTGTAAGATATTCTATAAGCTTAGATGAAAAGATATATTTAAATTGATATTATTATCGTCATGCATATGGATACCCAAGCAGAGTAATGTATGTTCAGTGCTCACGTGTACACCTGTTTGCCATAATGTACATAATATTATCATGTATGCTCGACTATGTGCATGAAGTGGACACACAACATGTTTAATATATTTTAACAGCGTAGAATATAGATTCTCCTTTTCCGGTCGGTTGTCTCATGAAGATCGTGAGCCACCGTTTTATTTTCCTAACGGATATAGGAGATAACCTCTTGCATCCGTACTTGCACAATTGCTTTCAAAACTTCCGGAACGGAACGGTCTGTGATTTTCTTTACCTGGTCGCACCATTCACTTGGAGACATAGATACTACTCAATGATATTCCAGGTCTGTAGTTTCATAAACGCAACTAAACGCAACGCAAACGCAACTTAGCTACACATATAGTGTAAATTCTTGCCGAGTTATCCCCGAAGGGGTCGCATGTGGCGAGTTGAACCTATTTATTTTTAAAGGTAAGGGGGCCGGCCTTACGCCAACCACTTCAGTTGAAGTGGAGGTTTCCCAGCTCCCAAAAGTGCTGGCACTCATTTCTTGTGAAGGCTCAGTAAACCTTGCCGGTATTTTATTTTGGGGTTTGAAATAAACACCGACACGGGAAATCATTTCTGACACCCTCGGTGGGATTCGAACCCGACCTTTCGGCATGGAATGCAAGCACTCTACCACCTGAGCTATCGACCGGACTCGAATAAGGTTTTCTATTTTACTCGGAGCTCTTTTTGAGGAGTCACCGTATAAATGCAAGATTGGTTTTGTGACACAAAACCTGAAGGAAATATCTGATACCCTGTTCCTGTGAAAACGAATTGGTCTTCAAGCCATTCATCGGGTTTTCAGCATTCTACCCAAGTTATGTTTAGTAAAATACAGTCTATCTTTTGAGATTCACTACACACTTAAATAAATTTATGAAGAGGAATGCAATTTACCAACCTAGTTTGCCTGGCCAGAAACAGGTTTTAACGTTATCAATTAATGTATAACTAGGGGCGTTGCCCCTGGCTGCTACGCAGCCCAACCCCTTAACATTTGGTGAATGTGTATATTGCGCATAGTTTCCTCGCGTTAAAATTCGGAAAACATGTAAAATAAAAACATGCAGCCTTTGTAAAAGAAAATCGACCACCCATAGTTTAAAAAATGGTTCACTTTGAAGATTTCAGCTGTGTTTCAGGGAAGATTGGCAAGAGTTGCAGGGCTTATATTAATTTGAGATTGGGTTTTTATGTTGTAAGTCAACATGCATTATGTGTAAGCGCGAACTTATAAATGTCTGCTTGTGGGAATGCATTTAATATGAATCTCTATTGGTATGTATCTTTGCAACTTAGATTATAGAACTTAATAAAATAATTTCCTTGACTTATAGGTTAGTATGTGGCTGACCACCCATACTGTAAGAATGGTTTACCATGAAAATTTTATCTCTGTTTGAGGAAAAGTCGGCAAGAGTTGCAGGGCTTATGTTCATTTGAGATTAGTTTTTTATTTTATAAGTCCACATGGGGCATTTGTAAGCGCGAACTTATACCTGTCTGCTTGTGGGAATGCATTTAATATGAATCTCAAATGGTATGTATCTTTGCAACTTAGATTAAAGAACTAAACAAAATAATTTCCTTGACTAAAAGGTTAGTATGTGGCTGACCACCCATACTGTAAGCAATGGTTCACAATGCAAATTTTATCTCTGTGAATGTTCATTTGAGATTAGTTTTTTTTTATTTTGCAAGTCCACATTGGGCATTTGTAAGCGTGAACTTGTACCTGTCTGCTTGTGGGAATGCATTTAATATGAATCTCAAATGGTATGTATCTTTGCAACTTAGATTATAGAACTAAACAAAATAATTTCCTTGACTAAAAGGTTAGTATGTGGCTGACCACCCATACTGTAAGCAATGGTTTACCATGCAAATTTTATCTCTGTTTGAGGAAAAGTCGGCAAAAGTTGCAGGGCTTATGTTCATTTGAGATTAGTTTTTTTATTTTGCAAGTCCACATTGGGCATTTGTAAGCGTGAACTTGTACCTGTCTGCGTGTGGGAATGCATTTAATATGAATCTTAAATGGTATGTATCTTTGCAACTTAGATTATGTAAAGAAATACACAAAATAATTTTCTTGACTTATAGGTTGGTATGAGGCTGACCACCCATACTTTAAAAAATGGTTTACTTTGCAAATTCACCTTTGTTTCAGGGAAGGTTGGCAAGAGTTGCAGGGCTTATGTTCATTTGGAATGGGCTGTTATGTTGTAAGAACACATGCAGCATATGTAAGCGGGAACTTATACATATCTGCTTGTGGGAATGCATTTAATATAAATCTTAAATGATATATATCTTTGCAGCTTAGATTAGATTAGATTAGAACTTATACATGTCTGCTCGTAAGAATGCATGTAATATCTCAAATGTTATATATGTTTGCAACTTAGATTACAGATTGAAATCCATTTTTATTTGGCTTTTTTTTATTTTTAATTTGCATGAAATAAAAGAAAATGTAAAAAAAACTTTTAAGTTTTGCCGCTAGATGTCAATATTGTTCCATACATTTTTAGTATGAACAAACAGATTAATTCCTAAAAGATTTCATACATTTGTAAACACACACGCGTAAGCTCGCCGCATTGCAGCATATATACAAAAATTAATTTGCTATAGAGCATGAATGTGTTTCATCTGCTGTGATGGCATTGATTTTGAAAATCGAAACTCGACGACGAATGACAACGACGAAGGGCAATATAATAAAGGATTCATTATTGAATATTTTTAATGAATTAATAATTAATACACCCCCGGACAAAAAAAATTACGAGTCCAAAAAAAAAACTAAAATTGACATATAATGAATTATTCTTGATATTTAATTAGTTTTTTTGTATTGTTTGACATACCTATGTGATGACTACTCCTTACTTCAAGGTTAAAATAAAAATTCTTACTCATGAATTGTAGTTAGAAATTGGCATTATATATAAGGTATCAGATTACCCGAAAATTAGAAATCCATAACGGTTCATATAAGGTCCAGTGTTTGTGATGGAATAATAAAAGACAAGGTTTTTTTTAATTAATATTTAAGAAGTAGGTTCGTATCGCTTTATTTTAAATTATTTAAATTTAAAGTGTGTAAAGTATTTAAAATTTAAACATATTTATAAAATTTAAAAATATTTAAGACTTAGTGAATTCACCTTTATTTTTTATAACAAAATTAAGGACACTATGTGTCCTTAATTTATCAAACAAAAGAAAGAGGTATCGATAAAGGATTTCTTAGAAAAAGGGTTCAGTAAAGTCAAGCGGTGCGGTAGCAGGTAAACTCGTAAATTTTTTTGTCCGGCGGTGTAACTACACAATGATATTTTCTGAACCAAGGTCGAAGATATTGTCGATAGAAATGATGCAGGCGGGGCTCGAACCAGCGTTAGTGCCAATAACGCAAATTCGAGCGCCTACGTTTCTTGACTTATAGGTTGGTATGCGGCTGACCACCCATACTGTGTGCTTTTTGCCAATTGCTAATGCTACTCTTTGCCAATGTCACCCCTGCTTCAGGGAAGGTCGGCAAGAGTTGCAGGGCTTATGTTCATTTTAGATTGGGGTTTTTATATTGTAGGTCCACATGCAGCATGTGTAAGCGCGAAATTATGCATGTCTGCTTGTGGGAATGCATTTAATATGAATCTCAAATGATACACATCTTTGCAGCTTAGATTTAGATTTAGATTAGATACATGTCTGCTTGTGGGAATGCATTTGATATAAATCTTAAATGGTATATATCCTTGCAGCTTAGATTAGATTAGATTAGATACGTCTTCTTCCCTCGACTATCCCAGCGACAATTTTGATGCATTGGCGATAATTTATTTCTGTGGTCGCTTTTAGGAACCTCAATCAAATCATATTCCGGAGAAAAACGTTTAGATTTTCACGTTTTTTTCTATATTGTACTTTAGATTTTCATTTGCTCAAATACACCTTCGACACATCGCTCCGTCGGATCCGCGCACGGCATTTTTGATCAATGAACACCCCAGCGGGCGGCCGACGTGTATCGTGCTTATTTAATCTCACTAAACGGTTTAATTCGATGATCGGGTTCACTCGCTCGTGGTCCGCTGCTAGGAAGCGCTTGCACTTGCCCGCCCGTCGCCGATCGCGACGCTATTTCTGCCGACACCGCGGCCGCGCAAGCATCGCTCCCCGCCGGGTAACGGCACACTTTTACTTTCCAAACTGAATGAGACCGCGCTCGAAAAGTCGCGTGTGTAAAAGTTTTACTCCTCTCGCGCTTTTACAAAATATTTTTTATTGTTGTTTTATGCAAAAGCGTACTCGCTAAAAGTGTAATTTTTCAGTTTGACAAACAATAACTTGAATGAATTTAAAAATGATTTTTTAAGCTGTTTTTGTATTATACGTGCAACTAGTTGTTGTGTTTTCTTTTTTTAACCTGTGAATGTGACAAGTGCTAAACAATGTGTGCGGAAACTTAACTTCGTGACGCATCATTTGTATATTATTTATTGAAATAATTTTCAATTATTGATTTACCTACTTACTATTCTTGTAGGCAAAATAATGTTAACATTTATAAATTATAATATTATATACAGATTCTTAATTTAAAATAAAGCTATTTTTTGTTTAACGTAGTTTATTTTCACAATAATATTTAATATCTCGAGTACTTTCGACCTTCAATATTCAGGCCATTATCAAGAGTGATGTATAAAAAATTAAAATTATTAAGAACAAACCATAGATCAAAATTATATAAATTCAAATAAATAGGTAGGTATAGGTACAATAAATATGAACTTAATTAAAATTAAATACAACAGTCAAAAATTATTTTTATTTGAATTTATATAATTTTGATCTATGGTTTGTTCTTAATAATTTTAATTTTTTATACATCACTCTTGATAATGGCCTGAATATTGAAGGTCGAAAGTACTCGAGATATTAAATATTATTGTGAAAATAAACTACGTTAAACAAAAAATAGCTTTATTTTAAAAAAATGAATTTTCACTGTGTGAATACACAAACCCTACAAAATCTAGATTCTTAATTTGTTGACAAAATTGTAAGTAGGACAAGACGGTGGTAATCGGATAAGCGTTTTTAAAATCAGTGCAAGTTTGAGTCCCATCACGCTCCATTGACTATAACTTTGACCCTTGTTTAACCGATGTCATTGGATTGTTATTGATACATACAATTCATGATTTATTATATTTATACCTGTTTCTGGCTAAACATTTTTGTCGTTGTTGGTGAATTTCACTACTCCTCCTGATTTTGTTGTTGATCAAGCAAGTTGACTGGTCCTTAGTTCAGTGGTAATGATTCGGACTCTGAATGGGAAGGTTGTGGGTTCGAATCCCGGCGGAGCACAAAAAATATACCATTTATATTTTCAAATTTGCTCTTCGCTGGGTTGAAAAATTCATGAACCTTTACCAAAGACCGGTCATTAAAAGGTCCATCCAGCCTTACAACAACTGGGTCATGCTTGAGAATTGGCGCTTTCTAGCGACGACCAAGCTCGTACACCTCTGCGGCACTACAACAAGTGTCATAGACCCCTAGAGTCTCTAGAATCTATGGAGTCTCCCGCACAGGATTTCTTAAAAAAAAAAAAAGTAAAATCGTATCAATATTATACTTAATATTTTTTTTTTTTTTTGACCGGACTTTTTTTTCTCTCGACGTGAAAATCTTTTTTAATGGAAGCTTCTGATATCCATTGTGTACGTCAGTCTTTTGATTAGCACAACATAGTGTTTGTGGTCTTTTGTTTTGTCATTTTATCAAGATTCTATTGCGCTATTCTTGGTAGTTTGTGACTCAAATTAGTCAGTAACAAGTGCACGGTTACTTTTACTATTGAACTGCAATTAATGCTGTTTCTTAGATTTTTTTATTTTCACACTTAATTTATTCGTGGTGTATAAAAATGAAGATTAATGCGCTTATCATGTTTTTAAGTGTTAATCATTCATTGAGTTTCTCGTAATTTTCAATACCATTTATGAATCATCTTTGCCAATGTCACCCCTGTTTTAGGGAACGGCATTTGAGATTTTGGTTTTTATCTTGTAAGTATACATGGATATTGTGTAGGCGCGAACTTACACGTGTTGACTTTTGGGCATGGATTTATGGAGATTCAATGTTGTGATATCTTTGCAAATTAGATTGTAGATGCTGGGGCCTAATTTGGTTACTTAAATATCGCGAGGAAAAGGATGCACTGTTAACAAGTTAGCAAGTGCGAGGAGGACAGATAACAAAATGAGAAGCGTTCATAAATGGTTAATTGTTTGAGTGCGTGCACAGTTTGTAGAAAAAAACACAGTGAAGCGAAACAGTACGGATTGAAAAATGGAGATGTATTTTTATAAATTCTATCGCCACTCACTTAAAACCACCGCCAGAGGTGTTATCAAGACTCCTGGATATGGTTTCTTCAAAACATTTATTTCGTCTCTCTCTACCTCAGCCTTTCACAGTCCACTTCTCGACGTAGGCCTTCTGCTTTTTCCTCCATGAATCCCAAGCGGATGCTGTGTTTTGCAACATTTCGACATTTAGTTAAAGGAAGTTGGCTATACCACGTTTGCCAGACATGTTGGGAACGACCTGTTGGTCGGAGTGGACTATTTTATTTCATCCCTACACTGAAAGCAATCCTGGTGAGAGTTTCTCTATTCACCACCTTTAGAACGCATTGTCTAGTAGGGTTTAGAGGCTCCTCTGAAAACATTTATCTATAATATAATCTAAGTTGCAAAGATATATAAACATTTAAAGCTCAAATCAAATGCATGCCCACAAACAAAACACGTGTAGTTCGCATTTACAAATGCTGAATGTGTACTTACAAATAAAATCCAAACCTCAAATGAACATAAGCACTACAACTTTTGCCGACCTTCCCTGACAGGGGTGACATTGGCAAAGTGAACCATTTTTTACAGTATGGGTGGTCAGCCTCATACCAACCTATATGTCAAGGAATTATAATTTCACGAAAACTCTGAATTCTTTATTTTTTCTGCGAATCCTATCTCCTTGCCAAAAATCTAAGGTTGTTGTTTCACCTTAGAGAGCTGTTTGTATGAAATATTTTGCCTTTGAATAAAAAAAGTTGGAGCGCCTTAAAGTAAACACTTTTATTTACATTCACTTAGCAGGAATAATAATCGAAAATAAATATTTAATATCCCATTTTAGACTTTTTTAAATTTGGGTCGGAATCGTGGATGAAAAATGAGCTTATTGAACTTTTTTTTATCAAAAAAAATATTTAATAGGGTACCTAGCATAAAATATATAAATTTAAAAATTCTCATTAATTCAAGAGCAAACAGTCTCAATACAATAATCATAAACAACAAGAAATACCTTGAGTACAAAGGAAATGTCGGAAGAAAGCGTGGAAGGGGAAGGCCGAAGAAAGAATGGTTAGACCAGAGATTGCGAAAGAATGGAACCTGCAGAGTGAGAATAAGAGAAGAATATGTATGAAGAAGGTGATGAATATTGAGAAAATTAAAGTGATTTGTAAGGACAGAAAAAGTGGAGGTGCATCTGCGGAGGTACCGGCCACCCCTAGTGGAACGGCGGCAGGATACAGTACTAGGTAATAGGAGTACAGTACCTGAAAGTTTATTTAGGTTGTGTGTGCAATTCATTTTACAAAGGTTGTACTTCAGTTAATGAGCGGCATACAATCTGTAATAGAAAATAATTATGGTTTATTAGAAAAGTGTTCATAGAAAATACGATCCGGTCGAAAGCTCAGTTGTTAAAGCGCCTGCATTCAATGTCGCAGAGCTAGGGTTGGATACCCAGCAAGGGCCTTGCAAATTTAATCTCATTTCGTTGTTTATTTAAACCCCAAAATCAAAATAACCATAAAATTTACACAGCCTTCAAAAGGAATGAAAACCTGCTCACTAGGGAGCAGCAAAAGGTTCACTTCACGTGAAGTGGTGGTATAACTCCGGGTTCCGTACATAAATAGATTTGACTTCCATACCGACTACTTCAAGGACAAAGCAACAAGAAAGGGTAATATTCTTGTAGCTTACTTGTAAAATTTTACCTATACCAGTAAACGGGTAGTTCTCCTTCTGGGACAACGTCGCAATAAGTTGCACTGCACGTGCTGCTTAGTTGCGTTTACTTGTAAAATTATACTTTAACCAGTCAAAAAGCATTGATTTAATTGTTGATTAATATGTTCACTTTGCCAATGACACCCTTGTTTCAGGGAAGTTTAGCAAAAGTTGCAGGGCTTTTGTTCATTTGAGGTTTGGTTTTTGAATTTGTAAGTAGACATTCAGCATTTGTAAGCGCAAACTAACACGTGTCTGTTTGTGGGCGTGCATTTGATATGAGATTTTTATGTTGAATATATCTTGGCAACGAAGATTATAGACTATTATAGAATATTGTGACGAACTAAGTACCCACGCGCGCCTGAACATGTACGCTAGTGTATAGAACAATCTGGCTTTAGTCCACGATGGTGTTAGTGCAAAGAACGGCGTTCTGGTGTGAGCGAGAAATCGAAGAATGATACAGAATATGCGAGAAAAATCTCTTTTGTACCTACATATAGGGACTGAAATGGTGCGGAGGGCGATTAGTCGCTCCGAGCATTTTGCCGTGAAGACCAATATACGCAGAGATTATCAATTATTGTAAATTATTGTGGACCAAACCGCGTAAAATAAATTCTGTTAAAAATAATTGCAGTTAAATAAAAAGAGAACCCTAGTAAAATCGTAACAAAATACATTTGATAAGTTTTTGTTGGATACACAAAAAAAGTTTGTGCATTTGTATTTTGTAATGGTCATTTGTTCTCAGGAATACTTGTCAAAGTCGTTGTAAATTTTCCCCCGGTCGCAATTGTCTTTTTGTCGGGCAGATCTCTCCGGAATAAAGGGAAAGGGACAAAACCCTCTTCAGGACTGTCGCGCCCCCGCCATTTTGTAATTCTTCAATTACAAACGATTGTACAGAGGTGAGTGTGAAAGGGGAAGATTGGAAAATTAATGGATTGATCAAAACACTGATTGGAGTGAGAAAAATAGAAGCGTTGAAAGAGTTAATGGAAAGAAGTATGTATGGATAGAACAATATAAAGACACATCTAAAGAGGTCTATGAGACACTATAATAATCTAGAATCTAAGTTGCATGGATATATTACATTTATGATTTATATTAAATGCATTATTATAAACAAACAGGTATAAGTTTGCGCTTACAAATGCTGCATGTGTACTTACAAATAAAAATCCAAACCTCAAATGAACATAAACCATATAATATTCATTTGAGGTTTGATTTTTTAATTGTATGTACTCATGCAGCATTGGTAAGTGCTTACCCCCGGGTCTGTTTGTGGGCATGCATTTATGTAATATGAATTTTAAATTTCAATATATCTTTGCAACTAAAACGCAAAAAAAAAAACGCAACTAAGCTACACATATAGTGTAACTTCTTGCCTGCGTTATCCCCGAAGGGGTCGCATGTGGCGCTTCGAGACCTATTTATTTTTACAGGTAAGGAGGCCGGCCTCACACCAACCACTTCAGTTGAAGTGGGGGTTTCCCAGCTCCCGGGGGGGCTGGTTCTCATTTCTTGTGAAGGCTGAGTAAACCTTTGAGATCGAACCCTTGCTCTCGGTATGGAATGCAAGCATTCCTACCAATTGAGCTATCAACCTTTTTACGAGCTTGATCGTCGTCGCTACAAAGCGCCAATTCTCAAGCAAGACCCAGTTGCTGTAAGGCTGGATGAACCTTTGCAACTAAGATTAGAGAATATGAAATAAACAAAGATCGTGTACATGTAGAAGAAGTAGATTAATATCAAAATATATGAAATTATGAAGCTCTCCTATCTGCAGTGTTGCAAGAAACTAATATTTTTATGTGAAGTGCATATTTCCGTTTGCGGAAATCATATGTGATTAAGAAATTGCAATACAACTTAATCTTTACAGTTCCATCGACTTTACACTCGGCGCAATCGCAGGTTTATATCGGCAAGGAAATTATTACAGGTTAATAAAGTAAATGTGTAAGAATGTGTCAGTAAATGTGTTCAAATAAAAATTAAATGACACACCCTAGAGATTTGCTAAATCGTGTAACTGAGACAGGATTTTTTCGTAACGGCTTTAATATTGTATGCTATTTTTTTTTTACAGATAATACGTATGTTTTCAAATAAAAATGTCCTCGTAAATATCAGTTTTTTTTCTGAGAAAACTGTGATAGATCGAAAACTTTTTGTTTTGTGAAAACAGTTTCAAAGCAATCTTGTGGGTAGTGTTTTTCTTTATCAGTTAAAAGTCACATAGGCTAACGTGGAAAATACCGCTCCGCTCTTGATTTAAAGTGCATAATTTTTTAGTTCAATAAGTTTTCAGTTTAAAAATGCAAGGAATGACTAAAAACATGATATGTGAATGTGACCGTTTGTGGGAAAGTGGCAAATAAATGATATTATCCAAGTAATGACCATTTAAATAGTATGGAGAGCTGTCCTCCCGGCCGCAAGCTCTCTCCTGGCGGGATATTCGCCGTATGCAGTCGCTTTCTCCAGATACCGACAGGTAAATATTTTAAACTCGTTCATCTTCTCTCAACGCACACACACACACGTCTTTCAATTCATTGTGATTTCAGTCGATAGTTCAATGGACTCGTGACACAAAAGGCGAAGGAAAAACTGAGTATGCCCGCCTAGTTGCTATGGAAAAAATCACCCTTATCAATGGCACAACAACCTGAGGTTGACTTATATATCGATGTTAGTTGTATATCAATTCAAAAATTTTATTCTGAAAAAAACACGTGATTTTAAATCTTGGCAAAGCAGACTTTTATTAATTATTTCGGACTTTCGATCGTTGTACATTAAACGTCAGGTAATTTTCATAATTGATAGTTTTTTATAAAACCGGGTACAAGTTGCATTTATTGTTACAATGGGCCAACAAAAATAAATTCACTTATCAAATTATCAAGAAAAGACATTGGTTTTTATTTGTGAACTGGTAGCCCAGAATAGTTGCAGTTAAAAATTGCATTCGTCAGTGTCTTCCCCACTTTTATAAATAAGTACTTCTCTGCCGTACTGTGTTCGTTGAAATAATTACAAGGCTTCTTATGCCTGGTTCAGACGGGTCGATCTCTTTAGATCCGAGTACCTAGTGTCTAGGTATAAGCAAAAGGTAAGTAACCTATAGAAGCATGTAATAGGTTTTTTCTATTTTTTTCTTGGTTGAGATCATTTGGTGATTCACGAGAAAATTTCAAATCAGGTCGTGGATCCCGACAAAAGGATGCCCAGCTGCCTTTCCACTTCTTCTTCTTCGTGTCAGCTTCACACCGTATTGGCCCAGTAACGAGCAATGTCTACAGCTCTTTAGTTTGCCGCAAAGAGATCATCCATGGAGCAGCTTGTCGGACAGGAGGGACAACATCGCAGGTGCTCCATTGTTTGCTGAGCTCCACACTCACATAATGTAGAGTCCTCCCGTCCCAGATATCCCCAGGTCAACATGTTGGCCCGGGCTCTTCCAACATTGGTCCTCAATCTGTTCATAGATTTCCACACGGGCCACTCGAAGTTCTTTCCTGGAGGTAGGCTCTCTGTAGGCTGCACAAAGCTCTCCGGGCATTCCTCTTTCCACATTTGCAATCTCTCCGCCACTGGATCCGAAGACAAGGGCTGCACGAACTAAGGAAGCTGTGTCTCGACTGTGTTTCCACTTTTAAGAAAGGATATTAAATAAGACAAAATGTAACGAAAGGTAGAAAAGAAATTTTAATAATATGTATTTTTTCTTGAAAAGTAATCATTTTGGCTAACACGTATTTATTTATCAATAAATTGTCGAGGTAACTAGAGTATTTTTTTCTATAAATTTTATGAAATATAAAATGTAGAAAAAATGGTCAATAAGCAATTTCTTATTCAGATTTTGAGCTGAGTTAATATTACACAACGGAAATATTTCGATTTTTCGAAGTGACATGTGAAGTTAACATGAGTTTCTCAGATAAATGCACAGATTCACTATTTTCTTTGAGTGAAAACACAAAAAAGTGTGAAAATTCTGTAGTTTAGAAGTTTGTCATGAGCACTTCTTTACAATTGTTCAGTTAGGTACTGTGAGAAGTTACACCCGATGGAATTTTTTATCCACGATTTCTCAAATCAGTGCATCAGCTTTTATTCCGTTTTAAATTTAAGGTGTCGACTTATTCCCCGCGCATCATTTGTATGACGACTTTTGAGGTCTGCCCTGCTTCTCGCACACACTCACCCACTAATGCATTTGTACCCGACCCGTGTAAACGCCCGCATGAGAGACAGTGAAGTGGGAGAATCAGACGCGAGACCGGAAAAATTTCACTCGAGAGCGAGGGAGCAGAAGGAAAAATAATTGGACCGAGTGATAATTACTGATCGAATTACCTTCATCCGACGTTTGCATTTTCTCGACTGAAAGGGCAACTCGCTCTGAGGGACGCTCGCGTCTATTCTGAGCTGCAAATTTTCAGTGTGCAGCTTCGTTGGTTTCTTCTGCGTCTTTTTCTTGTGCCTATTCAGTGAAGATTGGCGATCATCATAGAAATTTGACATGAAAAAAATATCATATATTTCTACCAATCTGCCATATCGCCACCTCAAAAGAAAAACTGAAAAAGAGCTGATTCACTGATATGAGAAATCGTGGATAAAACATTTTATTGCATGCAACTTCTCATAGTAAGTGAAATAATTATAAGGAAATACTCTTTTTTGTAATGAAAAAAGATGCATCTATCTGAGAAACCCATGTTATCTTTATATGTCACTTATTCAGTTTTACCTTTAAGGTATCGATATGTTCTGTCTCATGTTCTTCAACCAAGATGTTCTACTTAGATTTGGAGCCCAACATCTCCCAAAATTTCCCCTGTATGATCCTGAGATTTAGGAGCAAATATGTCTTAGTATGTGCCCGAAATGAAAGCTATTTAAGCTTTTTCATAGACAGGAATTAGATTATTGTATCACACGAAAAATAACATAGAATAAACTGTGATTGTTAAATTAAAAAGATAAGCTCATCCCCAAAACATAATGCATTAAAAATATTTGCGAAAAATGTTATTAAACACGTTTCTGAAAATATTTTTTGGTTGCAACGTTTTTTTTAGTGTTATGTATTTTTATCTTTAATGTTAAGATAAGTCGCCCATGATGACATGTATTTTTTTTTAAAACGTTTGGGGTTTTGTATTCATTTTATAGATACCTTTTCGTACCTACTGACCATCTTTATATAATGTACATATTTGTCTACGACTTTACATCTCTTCGCCGTTCTATAAGAGATTAACATTATAGCATTTCTCAACTCTACTAGGTATTATCATTCATATGATTATTATTGCTTGAATTTCCCGTGTTGATCAAGGGGCTTTCATGGCAATAACACAACTAATTATATTGTAATCCGTGTCACGTGTAATCCAACTCAGGCCGGTCTCTGAGCATCCAAATTATAATTGGAGAAATACCCAGTTGCCTGAGCCAAGCATCTTGTTGATGGCAATGCCATGGAAATTTAGCAGTTCAACATGTATGCGATCAACCATTACACACCTCTTTCTTTCCATGAAGGTAATAGTGTATGGAGTAGCTTTGAATTTTATTTGATTCCTAACGACATGAAGCACCAGTAATTTACCCGAAACATTGTGAATGAGTGAAGAACTCCAAATCTTTGGGTGTATTTCGCGGAGCACTCAAGACACACCTTTTTAGAAAGTCTTATCCATGATCGGAGAGGGCCCCTGAGGTGTGACACACACAAAACGGCGCTCTCTATTATCATTTGTAATTTAAAATAAGTTAGCCTTATATTTTTATTATTATTGTTGACAGTGCTGTCTCGCTCTCGACAGACGATTTTTTTTGTCGTTTTCTATGTAAGCAACGTATCTCTATTTTATCTTCAATCTATAAACATAGCAACGAAATCACCATAGCAACGGAATGTGTTATGAACACCACTCTAGTGTTGTCGAAAGTATGATGGGGCGTCCACACGCTTGCCAACCATTCACAAGTCAAGCGCACAGTGTGTCGTCTAGAACATGCTAGCTGGACAAAAATTTGTCTAATGGACTAATTTTGTCCAGCTAGCATGTTCTAGACGACACACTGTGCGCTTGACTTGTGAATGGTTGGCAAGCGTGTGGACGCCCCATTAATATATGTATTTGATATCAACGCTTCTGTTACACAAACGTAATTTTTACCTCATGTTTAGCATTTTCTTGACAAGTAATGAACTTGTGCTTGTTTCAATAACGCCAATTTGAGTGCCAAAGCCTTATCCGCTCGACTATACCAACGACTTATCTCAAAGTGGGGAGCATATCTATAATCTATAATACGCAGGCGGTACGCAGTGGCATACTTTTACTGAGTTTTACCCACCTTGATGTATGGAAGCGAGGCCTGGACGGTGAATGAAAGTGAAATTAGGCAAGTCTATACTGTTAAAATGGACTTTCTAAGAAGTATGATTGGGAAAAAACGGAGTGACAGGGTGAGGAATGATTTTGTAAGAAAAGAATGTGGTGCAAAAGAAAGTGTGAAAGTGAAGATTAAAAGAAGTTTGTTAAGATGGTTTGGGCATATGGAGAGAATGAATGAGGAAAGACTGACGAAGAAAGTATATGTTGGTAGAATAGATGGATGTCGTGGTAGAGGAAGACCGAGAAAGGTATGGATGGACCAAGTATCCGAAATTGCGAATGAATGGAATATCCAGAGTCATAATAAAAGAAGAGCTGGTATGAAGAAGGTTATGACTCTGGAGGAAATGAAAGAAGTATGCAAGGATAGAAAGAAATGGCGGTTGATCTGTGATGTTGGCGGCTAGGGTTTGTTAAAGTGAAATCGGTTTTATGATTTAGTTTTTTTTGTCCATGTATATATTGTTACTTATTGATTTAAAAAAATGTAATTTGTCATGTATGTTCCTTGACTTATAGGTTGTTATGCGGCTGACCACCCATAATATAAAAAATTGGTTCACTTTGCCAATGTCACCCCTGTTTCAGGGAAGGACGGCAAGAGTTGCAAGGCTTATGTTCATTTGAGATTGGGTTTTTATATTGTAGGTCCACATGCGGCATGTGTTAGCGCGAAATTATACATATCTGCTTGTGGGAATGCATTTAATATAAATCTTAAATGATATATATCTTTGCAGCTTAGATTAGATTAATCTACAAATGTCCAAACCATGTAAGTATACTTCTTTTAATCTTTACTTTCACACTTTCTCTTACACCACATTCCTCTCTAACAAAATCATTCCTCACCCTATCACTCCGTCTTTTTCCAATCATACTTCTTAAGTAGTCCATTTCCACTATATGGACTTTACTAATCTCACTTTCACTCACCGTCCAGGCTTCACTTCCATACATCAGAGTGGGCACTAGTATACCACCGTGCAACGCCAGTCGAACATTTTTTGAAAGATTCTGGTTCTTGGCGATGCTAGCGATAGCACCCAGTACGCACCTGCCTTTCATTATTCTTCTTTCAAATTCGACGGTTAAATTAAGTTAATAATAAGCGACATTAACTAAATTGTTCAGGAGAGCAGTTTAAAATTTGAGATTGCAGAAAAATGGCATTACTTTTTTATTTTTGATCATATCGTTAAAATCAAAACAGCTTTAAAATTAAAAAAAAAAAATAAAGGCATTCCTATTAATGTGGTTTTACGATGTTTTTATGTCACAAGCGCCTTTAGGACAAAAAAGGCCAAAATCTTGTCGGTTACACCAAAACCATACTTCGAAAACGCATTTCGCACCAATTTTCTTGGGCATAAACAACACAAAAATCATCGTAGAGCTATGGGAGTTAGCGCATTAGAAAGAGCGGAAAATTTCAAGTAGGACAGCATTCATAACTCATTTTTGACTAAAATGTCGCCTACTGCCTTTTAACCGTCGATTTATTCATTGCCGTTGAAATGTTAACTTAGATCATGGATGTATGCGTATCATTCAAAAGTGTCTTTCTAGTAGTAGGTACCCTTGTATTCATCAGATTTGAATCCATTCATCGCATCCTAGTACCTATAACGTTTAAATGGATCTCTTTCAGTGTACATTAATCCGTACACTGAATTAACTCGTACATACAACTATACCATGGAGGGATTAGTTAAGATAAGGTACTGGGTGTGAATAAAAATATCATATCATTAGGATGAATTCTATGGAGCTTTACAATTATATGAACCTTCTTCGCAATTAGGTAATTAAACTTTTTGGATATTAGACGAACTATTGTGGGAGAACTTAGATAATTCTCGACGTTTCGTTGACGGCATAGCCAACGTCTTCATGAGGCACTTTCTCTGCACTACGACTGAGGATAAATTGAAACGTATCTGCTTGTGAGAATACTTCAAATATGAACTAGAAGTGTGTATATACCTTTCCCACTTAGATTAAAGATTTTGGTAAAGTAGTAATCCTCTTCTAACCTATTCGCTTTGAATGAAAAAGTAAGAAATAAGAAAAAAATATTTAGCGTA
The DNA here is from genome assembly GCA_951799405.1 of Agapetus fuscipes. Lineage (NCBI taxonomy): Eukaryota > Metazoa > Arthropoda > Insecta > Trichoptera > Glossosomatidae > Agapetus > Agapetus fuscipes. Next base: position 27,576,340 of record OX637332.1, read on the forward strand.
TATCGTATATAGTAGTATATCATTAACAATTAACGTTATTTAAGGACATATTTTCTATCATTGTGCCTTTTCTAAGTTAAAATTTGTTTAAACAATTTATTGCGTAGAAAAAAAACATTTAACGAATCTGAATTCATCGTTTATTAAACACAAAATCCGCAGAGTAAAAAAAAAACATTTTTGCTATTCCGTTTATTGACAACAAAAAAAAACCTCGATTTCTTTTTAAAAAAAAAAGAATTGATGCTTTCTGTGCTGAGACGGTACATACTTTGAAGGGATCATTTTGTCTGTTCCTTTTGTAGTCGCAAATTGACAGAAAATTATTCAATAATTTATTCATGAAAAATACTCTCCTCCTTTTAATGGAGTCTCGGCGTGGTGTATATGATAATAATAATTATTTAGGGCCGCCTATAGTACTCGCACATTTATTTCCAATCAATTTTCCTTTGTTTTTCTTGCTCTGATACAATATTGATTCTCATTTGCATATTGCCGTAATCTTGGCAGAACTTTCTCGAATATAAAGGGTGTTTTAATGTTACAATGTGTGGGGTGTTTGAAATGAGTATTATTATAATTAATATTATAACAGGCTAATTTATTTTAAAACAGCGCCGTTTTTGTGTGTGTCACACCTCAAGGTCCCTCTCCGATCATAGATAAGACTTTCTAAAAAGGTGTGTCTTGAGAGTTCCGTGAAATACACCCACAGATTTTGAGTTCTTCACTCCGGGTGGGAGTCTGTTCCACTCCACCAGACCCGCAACACGGAAAGCGCGGTCCCCGAAATTTGTACGAATTTGACGAATTTGACAAATTGACTGTTCCATCGCCCGCGGATCTGAGTGTCTGCCTTCTTACACCCATTTCAACAGGTAACATCATGCCAGTCAGATAAGGTGGAGCCAAGCCATTGATGGCTTTATATACCATCATACAAACACGGTAGACCACCCACTCCGGACGCGTCTTACCCTGCGTACTGTTCATTCGGCGACAATTCACGCAGAAGTACTGCCGCGCTCATTTAATTAATTATCTAGTTTCAGTTTTTTCATATTATCTCGAAAACTGTTCACATTACCTGATTTTTTTTTCATAGACTCTCTAGACATTGTTTTCATTCTATAATTATGAAGAAAAAAAACATGTCCAAAATATTAAACAACAAAATTAGAAGAAAAAAATGCGAACAAAAACGTGTTTTTTAAAATATTTTTTTGTAGCGTCATTTTTTAAGTTTTATAAAATATTTTAACTTTAAAATTTAGATAAAAAATCAATAAACACGCGTGATATTTTCCATTAATGTCACTTCTTTACAAAGGCCATAAAGTGTAAGAAACATTTTTCGTGTGGAAATGGCCAGTTGAAAAGAAAGACGCCTCCGGGAAACGAAGCCAATGTAGTTATTCTAACAGCGGAGTGATGTGAGCGAATTTGGGTATCCCGAAGTTATTTGTTAATTAATATTTTACTGACGAAGAAAGTATACGTTGCTAGAATAGATGGATGTCGTGGTAGAGGAAGACCGAGAAAGGTCTGGATGGACCAAATATCTGAAATATAAGAAGTGAATGGGATACCCAGAGTCATAATTAAAGGAGAGCATGTTTAAAAAAGGTTATGACTGGATGAAATGAAAGAAGTATGTAAGGACAGGAAGTAATGGCGGCTAATCTGTAATGTGGATTTTAATGTTGGCGGCTTATTTATTTAGACATTCATAATTTTATGTCGTATTTTTTGTATACCGATTGAATTTTATTTTTTTATTATTTCTTTTTAAGGTTTTTTTGTTTTTGTATATATGAATGTTATTAATTAATTGTATTCTGAGGCTGACCACCCATACTGTAAAAAATGGTACACTTTGCCAATGTCCCCCCTGTTCCAGTGAAGGTCGGCAAAAGTTGCAGGGTTTATGCTTATTTGAGGTTTGGATTTTAATTTGTACGTATACATTCAGCATTTGTAAGCGCGAACTTACGCGTGCTTGTTTGTGGGCATGCATTTGATATGAGCTTTGAATGTTAATATATCCTTGCAACTTAGATTATAGAATATACATTTCCGTATATTCTATGTAACCAAGTTCGTAAAAAGTCCGGTCGATAGTTCAGTTGGTAGAATACTTGCATTTCATGCCGGGAGCAAGGTTTAGATCCCCACCGAGGCTGTCAGAAGTGATTTCCCGTTTCGGTGCTTATTTTAAACCCAAAATAAATACCGGCAATGTTTACTCAGCCATCACCAGAAATGAGAACCAGCCTCCTCGGGAGCTGGGAAACCCCGACTTACACTGAAGTGAGGGTTGCGTGAGGTTGTAACCGTAAACATGGTTAAGGGGCCGGCGCAGGCAAAAACTTACACTATATGTGTAGCTTAGTTGCATTATTGGCCTTTATTTATTCTTATGAAAGTGTACAATACAGCATGTGTACGCGTGATCTTCATGCTTACACAAGGAGTAATTATTAAGGGCCTTAGTTTTACTCTATAGATACTTCCACCAAGGGTTTCTTTAACAACGCGATCATCATTCCCCCTTTCTTAAACACACTTCACTCCCTTCTCTATCTTCGCTGCATCTCTAACATCTAACAACGTGCTTCAAGTACTCCTCGTTTCTTGGTAAAAATAGCATCAGCCCTTAGAGCCCCGCAAAGATCTTTGCAATGAAAAAATATCAGAATTTATATATTTTTAAAACAAGTCAAACTTTGACAGTACTAACGCTACGCTACTAACCTAGTAGAATTGTATTTTAAATTGTGATTTTTTGTGCTGCCTGTTTCCCGGCCACATGACATCACATGTTTTCTCCACATTTTAAATGTGCGTAATCCATTCTGTTCACCACCATCCCCAAAATATTGTTGTGTTTTTAGTTTCGTATAGTCTTTAAATTAAACAAAACTGGTCTTCTTTCATGGATATTTATTTTACACTAAAATTTCTTTAACAAATTATATTTATTTAGTACACTTTTACAGACAGTCCCACCCTGTTGGAGAGCTATAGGTTCTATGTGCCAGACGACTACAACCGTGGGCGAGGGCATAATTTATTTTATGTACCGAAAAGCCGTACAGATGTCGTCGCACAGCATCCTGTAACTCGGAGTATAAAACTCTTAAATGACTCTAATATAGATATATTCTACTGCAATATAAATAGATTTAAAATTTTAATCAGAGATTTTCTCCCAGCGTGTTGATGGCTGAGAGGGTGCACTATAATTAGGGAAACCTGTTGTGCACAATTAAAAAAAAAAAAAAAACATTTATTTCACAGTTGGTCTTCACTTTACAATGTCTTTCTTGTTCAGAAGCACAGCAACGTATATCAACTGACTCACCTGCGGGCGACTTGCGCCTTATATACTTCTAAAGACAGTAGTCTCTAGAAGCCAATTTGCTAGAACCCTGTCGATCGCTCCAAAAGCTTCTAGTAGGTACAAAGTGATTATGATTTCTTTGACCTAGGTACCCATAGTAATTGTTTCAAATATACTACACGGCTATACTACACCTACCTACCTACCTAACATTTATAGCACTTGTCATTTACATAACAATAAATAGAAAAAACAGTATTGGGGTCAGCGATATACAATTTCATCCTCTCAAATTGACATTTCAATTATTTTGAAAAGTATTTTCTAGGCAGATGATCTAAAGCTGACGGAAAACAGAGCGTCTATTATTGAAGCTGCCTTTATAAACTGTTGTTCAACTGGGAGGTTGCCCATACACGCTTATAACAACACTTTTGTATGTGTTTTCGTTCCCCACTATTGCATCGCCCGCCCGCCTAGTCTTCAGACTTGGAGAGTGTTCAGACGTGTCAAATAACATATTGTGTAGCAGTTTGGCAGAGACTTCGTCATGCAGGAAGCGTTTTTAGCGTGCGTCAAAGCGCTTAAACGTCCTGGTCTAGCGTCGCTCTCTAGCACTGCGTTGTGTTGTATTGAACATGTACACACCCGTCAATCAGAACAAACGCGCTACCTGTACGCGACGCTCTTTGCATCCGGATGTCGCGTTGTATTTTGTTATTTTTGTTTACTGAAAATTGATTGTACGCGACGTAACGGCGCTTTAGCGTCGACACCTTGCTAAAAATGCTTCCCGTTGGACGAAGCCTCTACTTTGCTGATTTTTTTAAAATATTTACGCTCAGGTGCATACAAGAAGATTGTCTGCAAATGATGCAAGAAAGCTTCAAATGTGAAAAAAAACTAGTTGCTTGTAGCACATGAACATAGAAAATACTGAACGTAACGTAACTAATTTGCAAACATAGAGCAAATTTTCGCCGCGTTGTTCCCGATAGGGTAGCATGTGGCATGTGAAACCTATTGATTTTTACAGGTGAGGAAGCAAGCTTTCTACTTCAATGGAAGTTGGGGTGTTAAAGCTCTCAAAGACGCTGTTTTTCAATTCTTCTGAAGACTGAAATATTGCCGGTGGCTTATTTACACCGAAACCGGAATTCATTTCTGATATCCTCGGTGGGGATCGAACCGTAGCTTTTGGCATAGACTGCAAGCATTCCGCCAACTGAACTACCATGTATAGAGGAGATGTATGAACAGCAAGTTGATATGTATAATTTACTCAAACTTATTTTGCTATTTTTTTTGCTACAATTGCACACGGTCTACGTTTGCATTTACTTCGCTTATATGTTGCTATGAATCTGACCAGCCATCCTGAAAGGTAGCTTCAGTTACAGTGGCTACTACTGTCCTAAACAGCTCGGAAAGTATGAACACCGCTCCATTTATCACCCTTCCTAGCATCTAGTAAAATATATACAAACATCGTATTACGTTATACCTACCATATTATAAGTGAACCCTTAGCTGTTCAAAGCTGTACTCCACGTTAAAGTCTTAACGCAACCACAGCGTTTTACCAGAAACGTATAAAAACTGAAACGCTCTCTAAGAGTGCTCTTTTTATTTCCATACATTTTTGGTGAAACGCGTTTGAAGAAAACTATCATACTATTATGGTGCTGGTTTCAATCCCAACGGACGCTTTATAGTACGAAACCTCCCAGAGTACTCCATCATCCGAGATGCAAATTAACAATACTCCATTCTCTTTATATTATGCCTGAGCCTACAATTAGATTGGTCTCATTCTCAATTTTCGTTTAGCAAATATAAACGGCTACAAATTAGGTGGACAACAAATAAATATAAGGTTTATTTAGTCAGCTGTGTTTTGGGTTAATCATACCTTGAAGATCCGACTGCAAGTTGAACCGTTACTAGTCAGTACCAATTCGTCAAGTTACACTCGAATATAAACTTTTTGTAATCGATCTTTCACAAAGGTAGGCAATTTTTCACTCTCAGCAAAGAACTTTTTTTTGTTTCGCTGAGAATCCTGGGTGTTTTTGAGATGAAATCAGACGTCGATGATTTTTAAATCACGATTTTCATTTAGACATAAGGGGGCGATGAGCTTATCTATTACGCGTAAAGGGCAAAGAGCGAAAAAAAGGGAAATACTGTCTTAAACCATTAGATTACCACCAATCTTTAACCTTTAATCTTATCTTTTTTAAATAGGTTTCAGATATGTATGTCAATAAATAAGCAAAATATTATTTAAGGTTCACTTTACACATTCACAAGCAGACATGCATAGGTTTGCGATAACTCATGTTGCGGGTGTTCTTGCAAAAGAAGCCTTAAACACAAATAAAAATAAACCTGAAATAATGGAATACACCTCAATAAACCAAAACTCCTAACATCAACTCGGCGGTGTTTGCCACCATTTCCTGAAACACAAATTTAAATCCGATTTAAATTTGAAACAGTTTTGCGACATGACAAATAAATCAATAAATTATTTTCTCATTTCATTTTACATCCTTGATATTTCAATATTTTTGTTATATATCTCAATTACTGTCAGTTATTACATTGAAGAAAAAAAAACGTTAACGACTTATCTCAAAATCGCATTTGAAAATTGAGTCAAAGAAAAAATTTGAACATTTCAATCTGATCATAGGAGAACGCGTCGACAGATATTTCCGCTCGGAATAATGTACCAATATAAAACTGTAGTGCCGTGTCCCAGATTCATATTTTATTGAATTTCATACGCCATTTATTCTTAAACAAGACGCGACGAAAGATTTTACGTTTTATATATTCTTTCAAAAATGGTGCAACTTACAAAAATATCTGTGTCACGTAACTTGCAGTATAAAACATTGCCTGAATACTTAACCATCGTGTAAACAAAAAAAGTATACAAAAATAAAAACACTCAGTAGATGCGCTCTTTTATCTGCCATGCGTTTTTCTGTTTACGTGATGGTTTAGTATTAACGCAATGTTGTATACTCTGATTAAAGATAGTTTGTCCCCAAACAATAATGCTCCACAGATACGAGTACAAAAGATCCATAGATAATTCTTTTACACGGGTTATTATTCAAAGGCGACTACACACAAAGTGTCTGTGTGACGACAAAATGTCTGATGACGAAATGTCTGTGGAAAAGTCCGTAAAGAAAACGTCGGAGACTTTATTTGTGGACAAAACGTAGAATGGTGATTTGATCAGGGTCAGTAAGAAATTGTTTTGACCACAATATGTCACGAGTCGTCTCGTTGACACGCGGGTAGTTGATCGGTGGATGATTTGTCTTTGAATTTATTTCCTCGGAGAGTTTGCATGTTGTTAATTATCTATAGACAATCGAACTAACAATTCGTCTAATAATTATCATTTTGGCTGTCTTGTCAATTGGTATTCTCAGTAAATTCGTTTTATGTGGACTGAAAGTCCTGTAATTATAGCGCTGACGAAAGTCTTCTAGACCTTTCAAAACTCCTTCAATCCATTCACTATAATCAAACCTTTTTTTTAATTTTACATTTACTCTGATATAAAATTACATTATATTTTAATTCAACCTTTCTAATCGAAACACACTTTTCTAACGTTCCTTTTTCCTTGTTTATCTACCTCTGCATAGTTGTCTTCTGCCTATCCTTACATACTACTTATTTTCAATTCATTCATATCCATCATCATTTTTGTCCATTTTCTACTTTCATATTCATTTTTATACTCAATGATTTCTCAATCAAACCACACATTTCTCGGTACTCGCTCCTTTGTCTTTCACATATTATTTTCCTCTATGTGAGCGAACTTTTTACGGAAAATGTTTGGGCAAATGTGTGCAATCACAAAACCTCACATTTGTAAAACTCGTAATTGTGTTCTTTGGTGTAGAAAATTTCCATTATTCCCTAGAGCTGAAATCCTAGGGAATATCGAGCTTCAGTAGGACTCTAAAGCTTTTCCGGAGCAAAACGGCTCAGTTGCAGTCCACCAGCTATAAAAGGGGTCAGTCATGATCTCACTTAGACTAATCCACGGCAGCCAGGATTGAACAATGTACATTTTGCGAAGTAGTTAAAATTGGGTCAACAGTGCCACTGAAACAAAGAACTCTCCTAATCTAATTCAACAGACTTTCTATGGATGAAAACGCTTCTTTTGCTCGTTTGTTTTGGTACGATGAATCCCTAGTATTTCATTTGTGAAAATTTAGAGTGAGATAAACAAATGAATAATGTAGTAATGGACGTTGAAAATATTTTTTTCATCTATGATTTATTTATTGAGTGCTATTTTTGTGTGAATCACTCTTTTCATAGTTCCTTGACGTATTATATTGTATGAAATAGTCAATAATAATAATAATAATTGGCCAATTTGTATATAGCGCCGTTTAGTGGCACTAGCCACCCCAAGGGCGCTTTTATGTGTTGAAGCTTCTGTTAAACAAATGTGTCTTAAGCAACTTCCTGAAACTGCCAACACTGGTCTCTGTTCTCAACTCAAGAGGTAGACTATTTCAGCAGGATGGACCAGCCGAACTAACAGCCCGAGTCTCCGAAACCGTAACTCCGGCTTAAACTTAATATTCTTACAGTGTTAGGGGCCGTCCATAAATTACGTCATCGATTTTTGACGATTTTCGACCCCCCCCCCCCCTACAATCATTCTAAAGTCATTATCTAATGACCCCTCCCCCCTCTTGCTGTAATAATGGATGAGCTTTATAATTAATTATGTTATATATCTTACATAATACTATGTATATTTTGTAGAAATTGGTATTTACAAGAACGACATCACTTTTGGTACTCGTTCGTCGTTTGCCATCATCCGCAGACCAGACTCCCCCCCCCCCTTGATTCGAATGACGTAATATATGGACGGCCCCTTATTCGCATGCAGAAAATTCGTGGCTCAATCTCCACCTAACCTGAATTTTCCATACAAAAAAACGATGATTCATGGATCAGAGATGGATACAATGTGTTGCGAACAACCCTGAAAGTTTTTTTTTCATCATCGTGGAAATTCTCGTTATTCTATGCACCGCCGTTCTTAAAATCCATTTTTTAATTGCTTACAAGTTTCTTTGACTTATAGGTTGTTATGAGGCTGACCACCCATACTATAAAAAATATCACTTCGCCAATGTCACCCCTGTTTCAAGGAAGGCCAGCAAGAGTTGTAGGGTTATGTTATGTTAATTTAAGATTGAGTTTTTATGATTTAAGTCCACATACAGCTTGTGTAAGCGTGAAATCTTTCGTGTCTGTTTATGAGAGTGCATTTTATAGCGATATATCTTTGTAACGTAGATTATAGATATCGACGGTTAAAAGGCAGTAGGGCATAAGCGACATAAACAAAAAATTTCAGGAGAGCAGTTTAAAGTTTGATATTGCAGAAAAATGGCATAACTTTTTTATTTTCTATCATATCGTTACAATCAAAACAGCTATACAAAAAATACATTTATTGGCATTCCAATTAATGTGGTTTTACGATTTTATGTCACAAGCGCCTTCAGGACAAAAAAGGCCAAAATCTTGTCGGTTGCACCTAAACCATGCTTCAAAAACGCAGTATTTTGCTTGGGCATATAAAAAAACACAAAAATCATCTTAGAGCTATGGGAGTTAGCGCATTAGAAAGAGCGGAATCTAATCTAATCTAATCTAATCTAAGCTGCAAAGATATATATCATTAAAGATTTAAATTAAATGCATTCCCACAAGCAGATATGTATAATTTCGCGCTAACACATGCCGCATGTGGACCTACAATATAAAAACCCAATCTCAAATGAACATAAGCCTTGCAACTCTTGCCGTCCTTCCCTGAAACAGGGGTGACATTGGCAAAGTGAACCAATTTTTTATATTATGGGTGGTCAGCCGCATAACAACCTATAAGTCAAGGAACATACATGACAAATTACATTTTTTTTTAAATATCACTGCGGAAATTTTCAAGTAAGAGCATTCATAACTCATTTTTGACCAAAATGTCGCTTTTAACCGTCGATATAGATGCAAAACTGAAAGGTATTTTTTCATACAATGTTTTAAATTGTACTGAAGAAACATGTTCACAAGTTGCTAAGCACGTTTATAAATACATTTCGTGACGGCAGTGTCTTGTTTTGATGCACCTGACCTACGCTCGCAGCTGAAGCGCTTTCCGGATTCAAGAATGAATGGCACATTTGTTCTGAGCTCGCACACGCGTGTGTTTACTTTCAATTTTCCAAAAGAAAATAGCTCGCAAAATAAATAAACCCGAAGAACCATTTTCACGTGGCGGATTTGTGGGTTTTAATCATTTGGCCACTCGTTTATAGAATACGCCCGCGCGAATACGCATAGTGTTGAGTTTGTCTCTCAAAATGTTGGAATATCTGTACTAATCTAATCTAATCTAAGTTGCAATATATAAGTTACATTAGAGATTCACATTACATGCATTTTCACAAAACAGACATGTTTAAGTTCGCGCTTAAACATGCTGCATGTCTAAAATCTAAATCTAAGTTGCAAAGATGTACATCATTTGAGATTCATAGTAAATGCATTCCCACAAGCAGACACGGTATGAGGCTGACCACCTATACTGTAAAAAAATGGTTCACTTTGCCAATGTCACCCCTGTTTCAGGGAATGTCGGCAGGAGTTGCAGGGCTTATGTTCATTTGAGTTTGGATTTTATTTGTAAGTACACAATCAGCATTTGTAAGCGCGAACTACACGTGTTTGTTTGTGGGCATACATCTGAGAGCTTTAAATCAATATATACTTGCAACTTAGATTATATATTATATAGACACGTATAATTTCGCGCTAACACATGCCACATGTGGACCTACAATATAAAAACCCAATCTCAAATAAAAATAAGCCCTGCAACTCTTGCCGACCTTCCCTGAAACAGGGGTGACATTGGCAAAGTGAATATTTTTTTTACAGTATGGGTGGTCAGCCTCATACCAACCTATAAGTCAAGGAACTTATTCTGAGTATAAAACATTTGTTGAACTGCTCTCGATCGCGTTAGTCTTAAATAAATGCATGAAAGCTAAATCGCTCCCTAGGAGTGCCATCCATATTTTATACATTTGTTATACATACCATCGGTGTGAGTTTATCTATATCTTTTATACTCTGGGTGCTGTTGCAATATTGTTTTAGTTCAAATCAAATGAAATCACCGTTGAAGAATTCAAGTTGTACTCCCTATTTTCTCATTCATTTCTGCGAAAAATAATTTTGTCACCAAATTGTAGGTTATTTGTTGCAATTTATAGATGAGGTCTCAATCAGAAATATATGGCGTATTGGACCCAGGAAGTAGGAAGTAATAAGAAATTGAATTTATTTTATTTGAAAAAAAAAGAACGAAATATTTTTGCCGATATCATCCCTGCTTCATGGAAGGTCGACAGGAGTTGCAGGATTTAGGTGAATCTGAGGTATGAGTGTAAGTAGATAAACGCAACGCAACGCAACTAAGCTACACATATAGTGCAACTTCTTGCCACGATATCCCCGAAGAGTTTCGCATGTGGCGAGTGGAACCTATTTATTTTTACAGGTAAGGGGGGCGCCTTGGCCTTACGCCAACCACTTCAGTTTGGGGGTTTCCCAGCTCCCGAGGGAGCTGGTGCTCTCTTCTTGCGAAGGCCGAGTAAACCTTACCGGTATTTTTTTTGTTTGTTTTGAAATAAACCTCGAAACGGGAAATCATTTCTGACATACTCGGTGGGATTCGAACCCGAGCTCTCGGCATGCAATACAAGCACTCCACCAACTGATCTATCGACAGGTACCTACACATGCAGTAAGTTCGAGCTTACACGTTTTTGCTTATGGACATGCATTAAACATGAATTATAATGATAATGCTACAATAAATTTGCTACATTTTTTGCATAGGAAATTTTTGACTTTTTTTGTATAGATTTCTTTGTAAGTTTTTGTTCTTTTTTATATTTAAATGTAATTTATCATTCATATTCCTTGACTTATAGGTTGGTATGAGGCTGACTACCCATACTGTAAAAAATGGTTCACTTTGCCAATGTCACCCCTGTTTCAGGGAAGGTCGGCAAAAGTTGTGGGACTTATGTTCATTTGAGGTTTGGATTTTATTTGTAAGTACACATTCAGCATTTGTAAGCGCGAACTACACTTGTTGGTTTGTGGGCATACATCTGAGAGCTTTAAATGAATATATCCTTGCAACTTAGATTATAGATTATAGATGCATATTTCTTTGAAACTAATATCATAAATTGTAGTGATGAGCAAGAGTCATAAAAAAGGCGAAATTAAAATCATATTATAATGATTATTAACATATATCAATCTACTATTTCTGGATTGCTCTTTGGTTGTAAATAAATCCCTATCTTAAAGAAGCAACACTGAAATCTTTATCAATCAACAGATTTCCAATTTGTTAATCCGCCGATCTGCGATCGCTTCCTTATAAGGCAACCCGTCTCTGGCCGAGCTCTGTTTTAGTCTGATTTGCTTACGAGTCAAGGGTGATGGCGAATTATGTATGTATTTAGATACAATCTACATAACGAATCCGTGTAATTGCCAGCACAGAGTCGCCTTTGTTGGTAAATATATATAGATTCATAGCACTTTATTCAAGGGCCATGCTGTATATAAGGATACTATGTACCGACATAGCAACTCAAAGCATCATCAAGAATAGCCATGTTCATGTACAATTACTTCATAATTAAATTATATATATTTTATGTAATAATTAAATCTTTAAACATAATGTTTGGGGCATTATTTGCTTTTATGTATCAAAATTGAATTCAATAGTTATCGCGTAAATTATTTTAGTGGCGCTATCATATTTCAATGCAGAAATTATCTCCTTCCGTGGATTCTTTCATTATTTTTTTAATTTTAAAAATAAAATGGATTTGTGAAGAGGTATGTAAAAAATGGTTCACTTTGCCAATTTCACCCCTGTTTCAGGGAATGTTGGCAAGAGTTACAGGGCTTATGTTCATTTGAGGTTTGGATTTTATTTGTAAGTACACAATCAGCATTTGTACACGTGTTTGTTTGTGGGCATACATCTGAGAGCTTTGAATGAATATATCCTTGCAACTTAGATTATAGATTATAGATTATTATATGCAATTCACCAACCTATTCTCTCTGGCCAGAAACAGGTATTAATATCACCAATTAATAACTCATTATTGTATATTTTAATGAATTATTAATTAATTATTAACCAATGATACATCTGTTGAACCAGGATCAAAGTTATGGTAAAATTACCTATACGGGGATCGAACTAACGTTATGTTACTCCAAATACGCTAGAAAGATTTGACTCCTTCGAACATAACACCGATTTTGTAATTATAATTCAATATTTGGGGTACGTTAACGTATTATACAGTTAAATTAATTTATCCTCAGTAAAAAAATAATGTATTGCAATTACTCAGAGGAAAACTTCACAATATTTTAATTTAACATTTTAGAAAAACACGTGAAACAATAATAAAACATGACTCGAATAATTGCATCCAATTTTTTGTGAAATTTCATTTTTGCCACCAGTTTTCCTGTCATTCTGTTTTACTGTAATCTCTGGTTATTCCTGTCATGTTTTTAATTTTCATTCGTTTGAAAACATATTTTTTTTTGTTGGTATACAAGAGCCTTGATTAATATTGCATACATGTAACGACCATGCATTGTATGAAATTTACCATGAAAAAATCATGAATAGAAAATTTTGAATTGGAATCAATAGTGTTGTAAATTCAATTCTGTATTATTTTCTCGTAAATTGTCCTCATATAAGTATTTGCCTTGCAATTGCATTAATGAGCTTGTTTGTCCGTCAGCCAGTATATGAGTTCACCTCTGATTTAATTCAATTTGCCTTTCACGGGTTACCTGTTTTGTTTTTTATGATTGCATACCATAGTGCAGTATTTATTTTGGCAAATACTAAAGTAGATTTAAAAAAAAAAACGTTACTTGCTGGTATGAGGTAAGAAAATGGTTCACTTTGCCAATGTCACCCCTGTTTCAGGGAAAGTCGACAATATTTTCAAGGTGTACTTTCATTTGAGATTTGGGGCTTTATGTTGTAGGTTAACATGCGGCATGTGCAAGCGCGAACTTTTACGTGTCTGCTTGTGGGAATGCATATAATATGAATCCCCAATGTCACATATCTTTGCAACTTAGTAGTATTTAGTAGTTATCATCGAAGCAAATTGTTTCATTTCTTTCTATTCATAAATCTCGATTAGAAAAACTTTAAATTTTTATCGTATCCAATTACAGCAAACTAACGCAAATGAATTGCCATACATTAAGTTTTATGCAATATTAAAACTGTGCTAGTTGCCTTTTAGTCATGGTATACTAATTGTTTATGAATAATTACGAAAAAAAAACGTAAAACTAAGAATAGTAGCTCATTACGTCTAAGGTTTTAATTCACACTTTTTTCTTAAATAGCTATAAATCTATAATCTAAGTTGTAGAGATATATTACGTTTTAGATTTATATTACATGCATTCTCCCACAAACAGACACGTGTCAGTTCAAGCTTACACATGCTGCATGTGGAATTACAACATAAAAACCCAATCTCAAATGAACAGAGCCCTCTTGTAACTCTTGCCGACCTTGCCTGAAACAGGGGCAGCTATTTACATCATGGGTATAAAGCCTCATACCAACCAGTAAGTCAAGGAAAATAAAATCATTATAAATAATTAAATTAAAAAAAAAAAAAAAAAAAAAAAATTAAAAATATATATTCGTACTTTCGGATATTAGATGAACCGTCATGGGGATCTTACATTGATCTGAATTTAGCCTGACAGCTTGTCAAACTAAAAAAAATATCGCTCTAATATCTTTCAAAATAAATAAAATTAAAATACTTTTTTGTCTTCTGTCATTTAGTCCGGTCGATAGCTCAGAAGGTAGAGTGCTTGCATTCTATGCCGTGAGCTCGTGTTCGAACTCCGCCGAGGGTGTCAGAAATGATCTCCCGTTTCGGTGTTTATTTCAAACCTTAAATAAAAAAAAACCGGCACGGTTTACTCAGCCTTCACAAAAAATGCGTACCAGCCTCCTCGGGAGCTGGGAAACCCCCCACTTCACTGAAGTGGTTGGCGTAAGGCCGGCCCCCTTACCTGTAAAATAAATAGGTTCACTCGCCATATGCGACTCCTTCGGGGATAACGCAGCAAAAAGTTACACTATTTGTGTAGCTTAGTTGTGTTTTTTTTTTGCGTTTACGTATGTTAGCTCTCTCTCTCTCTTTTGTACCGACCTGCCAGCATGAAGATTGGGTTGTCGGCGTGTGTAAATTTTGACGAATATATGGCGTGCTTAAAACCATCGACTTTAATTTTTGCGAGTTGTAGTCCCCTCCAGTGTTCCTCCTTTACTCTGGATTCCCATCTCCGTCCAGATTCCTACCAGATATATGTAAAAAAAAAAAACGCAACTAAGCTACACATTAGTGTAACTTCTTGCCGCGTTATCCCCGAAGGGGTCGCGTGTGGCGAGTTGAACCTATTTATTTTTACAGGTAAGGGGGCCAGCCTTACGCCAACCACTTCAGTTGAAGTGGGAGTTTCCCAGCTCTCGAGAGGGCTTGTACTCATTTCTTGTGAAGGCTGAGTGAACCTTGCCGGTATTTTATTTTAGGGTTTGAAATAAACACCGAAATGGGAAATCATTTCTGACACCCTCGGTGGGATTCGAACCCGAGCTCACGGGGCGGAATGCAAGCACTCTACCAACTGAGCTATCGACCGGACTATATCTTCCTTCTTCTGTTTCAATCCTGGGATTGGTTTGCAGCAATATCTTGTACTCTTGTTCTCCATTCCTCCCTGTCTTGTGCGGCTCTTTTTAGCTCTATATATTATTCCCGAAATTTCTTTGGTGACATAACCAACGTCTTCAGGTGGCACCGTTTCTGCAAGACGATTGAGGATGAACTGTGATAACAACCCGTGACCGTAGCTCCAATTTTATTTTTTTACGTAGGAGGAAGTGTTTATTTTCGGTGCAGTTTGAGTTCGATGCCCGTGGATTAAGTGCAATGAGTGCATTGCATCTGCGGAAAGAACATGTGCTGTGTTATTTTGTAGTCGGTTATTCTTACAGTTTCCGGGCCAAGTTTTTTTGTATTAGCCGTGCCAAATATTTTTTATTATGCACGTATGTATGAAAATCCATGAAATGTTTACATTTTGTGTGCGTCAGTGCACTTCTGGGTTTCCCTTTACCGTGCAATCATACGTACATGTTGACTGCTCCAAGGAAGACAGCACTAAGTCAAAAAATATAGTTTTGCCGGAAAGCCAATTGAATGTTATTTATTCCATGGAGAACAATGCCTAAACTATTCTTTACATTCATTTATTAACGAATTTAAAAGAGATAGAGTCACGGATGTCATCTAGGAATAAAGATAATGATTTTCTCCCCTCAGAAATGGAAATAAGTCAAAAACCTCAATTTCGGAATTACTGCCTTCTTCCTTGGAGCAGTCGATGTGATGTTTAATGTTAAACGAAACATTAAAAATTACGATATCAAATTATTTGATGCAAAACGTGGACATTAAAAATCATATTTACCAATTCATTCGTACTCGTATTAATACACGTTTTTTCTTCTAGAATTTCTCTGGAAACAAAACCCAACCCGACGATGAATGGATCACAATCGAAATCGCTCGAACTTTGTGTACTCAAATTCTTTGAAATAAATATACCGTTGACTTACTAAAGATTAAATTCTATCCAAAAATCGTAGATGCTATGCCTGAGTATATTGAGAAGTTATTGAAATTTACCAAAACAAAAAATAAATAAAAGGGTTGAAAGTGAATAGAACGTGGTTGCCGTCGATAAATGTTATGAACCTGAGTCTTTTTACACCAAGTATTCAAGCCACGCCTCTTTTGTTGCAAGAGTCAATAGGAACGTTTCAGAGCTCCGAAGAAGTGACCCGTATAAATAGTAAGAAGAAGACTGAAGAAATAATGAAATAGAAATCAAAAAAAGTTACGGGCCACGGTCAAGACAGGAAGAACGATTTCCAGCAACTATAGAGAGCATTGCTCAAAACATAAATCCCCGCTTATAGCCTCAAGGGATTGAGATGATTCAGAATGCATTAAAAGGCATTCTTTATGCGATTTCGGATATTATGTGAACTCGTACCAGTGCGGCAGCTGGGGTATTGAACAATAGAGAGGTAGCTATCGTATGAATATTGAAAAATCAGAGAGTGTTCATTTGTTATTGAATCAACAGTATTTCTTATTGTTGTGTCAAGGCCATATTGGATGACACCACTTCATTGTTGACACATTCCATTCTTCTGAAGAATCGAGGACGATTTTATTTTTTCTATTTATTATTTTGAGGTAAGTATAAAGAATGAATGTTATGTATCATACAAATGCACAGATTTACCAATACATAACAGCGTCTGTTCTGATGAAATATCTTCACTTATGCATTATGTTAGATTGGCGGTGCACGGTGGTATACTAGTGCCAACCTTGATGTATGGAAGTGAAGCCTGGACGGTGAGTGAAAGGGAAATTAGTAAAGTCCATACAGTAGAAATGGACTATCTAAGAAGTATGATTGGGAAAAAACGAAGTGACAGGGTGAGGAATGATTTTGTAAGAGAAGAATGTGGTGTAAGGGAAAGTGTGAAAGTGAAGATTAAAAGAAGTATGTTAAGATGGTTCGGGCATTTGGAGAGAATGAGTGATGAAAGATTGACGAAGAAAGTATATTGTTACGTTTTTCCCTGGGTTCTTTTAATTAAAACACAAGTTTAACACAAGTTAGCCGTACAGTTTATTTACACAGACTTTCTTACAATAGATTTATTTTTAACAGACTTATTCTAACAGATTTATTTTAACACACTTATTTATTTCGTACAGATTACATTTATTTTACACCATATTGGTCGCCCTAGTAACTAGATATTCCACTGTGTGAGTGCTTCGAAAGACTAACTCCCTTCAGCCGAATGTCGCCCTTCTAGCTAGCTTCGTTGCTAGAATAGATGGATGTCGTGGTAGAGGAAGACCGAGAAAAGTGTGGAAGGATCAAATCTCTGAAATAGCGAATGAATGGGATATCCAGAGTCATAATAAAAGGAGGACTTGTATGAAAAAGGTTATGACTCTGGATGAAATGAAAGAAGTATGCAAGGACAGGAAGAAGTGGCGGCTAATCTGCAATGTTGATTTCTAATGTTGGTGTATTCATTTGCTGCATTTTTTGCATAGGAAATTTTTGACTTTTTTTGTATAGATTTCTTTGTAAGGTTTTGTTCTTTGTTATATTTAAATGTAATTTATTATTCATATTCCTTGACTTATAGGTTGGTATGAGGCTGACCACCCATACTGTAAAAAATGGTTCACTTTGCCAATGTCACCCCTGTTTCAGGGAATGTCGGCAAAAGTTGTGGGGCTTTGTTCATTTGAGGTTTGGATTTTATTTGTAAGTACACATTTAGCATTTGTAAGCGCGAACTACACGTGTTGGTTTGTGGGCATACATCTGAGAGCTTTAAATGAATGTATCCTTGCAACTTAGATTATAGATTATATTATAGATTAAAACCAAGTGAACCATCGGATTTTAAACGTTTTATTTAAACAACCACCAGTAATGGAATCCACTAACACAGTAGCCTCAAGCTAAATCTTGACCTCATATTGAATATTTTATGATTTCATCTTTCATATGTATGGGGAGGTTCCATGGTAGAACGACACGGTGACAAAACGACGCAATGACAAAACGATACATGACAGAACGACACAGTGGTAAAACGATACATGACAGAATGACACAGTGACAAAACGACACATGATATAACGACACATGACAGAACTACATATGACAGGACATAACATGACAAAATATCACTAAGACAAAACATCACAAGAATGTCGTTCTGTCATGTGAAGTTTTTTCATGTGCCGTTTATTGTATGTTCTGTTTTCGATATGTGCTGTCTCCTTCTTGTGTTGTTTTGTCATAGTGATTTATTTTGTGTGTTGTTTTTTCATAGTGATTTTTCTTATCATGTGATGTTCTGTTCTGTCATGTGTCGTTCTGTCATGTGTCAATTTCTCACTGTGTCGCTCTGTCATATGTCGTTTCATCACTGTGTCGTTCTGTCATGTGATGTTTTGTCATAGGAATTTATTTTGTGTGTTGTTTTTTCATAGTGATGTTTTTATCGAATGTGATGTTCTGTTATGTCTTGTGTCAATTTCTCACTGTGTCGCTCTGTCATGTGTCGTTTCGTCACTGTGTCGTTCTACCATGTGTCGTTATGTTATGTGTCGTTTTTTCACTGTGCCGTTCTAGCCTGTCACCGTATGACGAAACACCAAACCGCGTTCTTTTTATTTCGTGGGTTTTGATCAATTTTAATAGCTTTCTAGATGAGCGCGGGCATAATTTATATTTATGTGTAGAAATCGCCAAACGATTCTGATACAAAAAACTTAATTTTAATCACCGATAAATCTGTTCCAGATGTGGACCAACATCGCGATAGTATTTAATCCTGGAATGTTCTAGAAATTTGAAGATTTTCTACTAATGTTTCATCTCTAAATACTTCCAATATGAACTATTTTAACATACTCGTATATTTTTAATGGTTTGTGTATCTAGTCGGTGAAATTATATTACATTTATTTCAAAGAACTATCATAACTTATGTTTCAGGGAAGGTCGGCAAAAGTTGCAGAGCTTGTGTTTATTTGCGGTTTGGTTTTTGAATTTTCAAGGCGTGTTATAAAGCTGAATCTGCCATTTTTGTTTCTTACACTTTATGGTCTTAGCAAAATAGTTACAGTAATAAAAAAAATCCAGCATGTTTATTATTTTTTTATCTTAATTATAAAGCTTAAACAAAATATATAACTTAAGAATTGCTACCACAAAAAAATATTTTAAAAAACGATTTTTTTTACATTTTTAGCTTTTTTTTCGTGTGTGCTGTATTTTGGATTGTTTTTTTTTGCTTTTTACTTACAGAACTATACATTGTTTAGGTTCCGTACTAAACATTTTTTTTATAATGTCAATAGTTTGTGAGTAAATATGGAAAAACTGAAACTACTAAATGAATTAAATTTTAATTAAATCAAAGAACACAGTTTTTCCATATTTACTCAAAAACTATTGACATTTTGTAGAGTTTTTTTTCGATACAATTCTTCTTGCATTCTTTATCTGTGTTATTCACACACAGCAAATCCATGGCTAAACCGCCACCTAACATCAATTTTCCATACTAAAAAAACGATGATCCATGGATCAGCTATGGATCAAATGTTCTGTGAATAGCACTGTATGTGTTTTGCCAGTTTTCCGTCTTTGATGGTTTCTTAGGACATAGCAAGACGTATGGATATAGGTATGAAATCTTGCATAAAGCGAAATGGCGATCGAGGATTGCCTGCGTGTCCCAAGATCATAGTTCGCCACACCAATACTGCAAGCAGCGCCTGAACAAAAGGGGAAATAAGTAATATTTTTTTATTTTGATGTAGACCAATGGATGCGCCGCGTTTTTTGGCAGCAAAAACCATGTGCTTGTCGACAATACTTGCGATCTTGTAAGACGTACAGAACGGCAAACAATCGAAATGTTTAGTGTAAACACCTTATATATCCACATTGAGAAAAGTCTCTTGATCTTGAGCAACGTGAAACAGCTTCCATTCAGTTTTCATTTCTGCCAATTGTTGAACATTTTTCAGTTTAACAATCGATCGAATTTTTGTATGTTCAATTGAATTTTTCCTAAATTGAAATCATGCCTTCACCAAAGGTCCATCCAGCCTTACAGCAGCTGGGTCTTGTTTGAGAATTGTAGCTTTCTATAGCGACAACCAAGCTTGCAGAGGGCTATATTGACCTGTGATTCACAAAAAAAAACAGCGCTCACCAAATAAATCAGCCTAATATTATTATTATTATTATTTTTATAACCTTTACATTATAGCGTAGGTATTCTTGCGTACAAGATACTACTATCGTCTTATCGCTCACTATTTATGATAAGCTATAGATGAGCCAAAACTGATAGCTAATCGTATTTGTGCCTTGCTTTTGAATAAACTTCCGATAAGATTACAAATTACAAAATTGGCAGTTACCTCAGTAATAAAGAGTCCGTCAACACAATCTTACATTATTTGTGTTTCACAACTTTTTAAACGGTTCGCTGTATTGTTATATATTTTGTCGTTTGTTTGCCTTCACAACTGCGTTCTTCTTTTGATCGTTGGATGTTAAAAATAAAAATAAAATTGATTATGGTGACAAAACCTACAGTGTTATTTAAAGCAAATATGCATCGTGATACGTTTTATGTGTGATTTCAATTCATTTACGCAACCATGTCATTTTCAATCAAAAACAGAGTCAATTCCAAGTACACAAGTTACGTTTCGTTTGCAAAGGATGACTTGCAAGGCATAACAGATGCGTGCTGCCGCGCGACCAGCTTGCTGTCAGCTGTTGGATCCAAATGCTCGAGGAAACAACAGCTGGAGCATGGAGCTTGCGTCGTGGAGATCATCACAATAGCCGGACAGATGGCCGTGGACAAAGCGAGCCTTCAAGCTAAGAACCAAGCTTTGGAATCGGAACTCAGCTCCATCAAAGCGGCCATCGCTTCGGGGATCATAGAGACTCCAAAATCTGCGGAGACTTTCTCTCCGAGACCCCCCAGGGCATCGGCTCCGCCAGTGTTTCAATACGAAAGGAATATTGAAGAAAACGATGATGATATTACTGCCAACAATAATATTTACAATTTGCGGAACGGTTCGAACCATGAGCGCGCCTCTGCACCTGAGCAATCGTATCCATATCGCATCGAAGAGGAAATTGATGTACATTGTGAGTTAGCATTGCCATAATATTGTTTAAAGCCGGTTCATTTTTGTTTTGTAAATAAGCTAGGTTTCAAAACGTTGACTGAATGTTTTTAGTGTATGAATGTTATCAAGAGAATTTATGAATGTTTGCATTTTCATTTGACGTGAATCAATCCTTCTGTAAACTATGCAGTCTTTCTCTGCATTAAGGTTTAAATAAGCTAAAGCTAACTAATCACTTGGAACAGTGGTCTCTTTTATTTATAGGTATTGGAAAAGATTTTTTAAAGGAATCCTGTGCGGCAGACTCCCTAGATTTAAGATACTCTAGGAGTCAATGACATGTCTTGTTGTAGTGCCGCAGAGGTGTTGGTGATGTGGCAGTTTATGTCTTGATCAAGTTGCAGGGCTGTTCGCTGCGTAGTGTTGTAGTGTGTGTTGCAAGATAATAGTATTTTTTTGTATCTACGATATCTATAATCTAAGTTACAAAGATATATTGACATTTTAAGCTCATATTTAATGCATGCCCACAAGCAGGCCACGTAAGTTCGCGCTTACACATGATATGTGTGTACTAACTAAATAATCCAAACCTCACTGTAACAGGGGTTTCATTGCCAAAGTGAGCCAATTTTGTACAGCTAGGGGGATCAGCTTCATGCCAACCTACAAGGCAATGAACTCGATATCATGCTTATAATATTTAAGGGTCAATTTCATTTCTGTAACTTAGAGCATAAACAACGGAAGTCTACTTTATTTCGTTTTTGAGTTAATGATGCAGAAATTATTATAATTAGCTGTTCTATAAGTGGTAAAAATATTGGGAGTCCTCGGACTCATAGTTACTGGGATATCAAGTGTAATAAATATGGAATGCACATAAAAGTGCGAGCATAAACCACGGAAGTTTCACATACGTTGTTCACATTACTTCACATTAAATAAATATCGATAAAAAAAGATAAACAGTTTTTACAGATCAAAAATATCTCGTCTAGTTTAGAAGTTATGATGGTTTATAAAAGTGCACATTTTCACTAAAACTCGTCTCCTGCACATTTTACTAAATGTGACTACCGTTGTTTATGCCCTTAGGTACAGATTTTATTTTGTTTGTAAGCAAAATATTTTTTAACAGTTAGAAAGTATAAAATATTTTCTAATGTACACCTAAAGCAGATTTACCATCTTTGCACATAGCTACTAAGTTCGGTTCATTGGCAGTCATTTCACGTACAGTTTTAGTGCTTATTTCTATGACTGTGGCTTGATATCTGAATTGTATGTTACTTAAAAATTCGATACGAAATCGATTGTATCAATCGTTGTTTCGAGGCTCGACATTGCAAAAAAAATATTCACAGAAATCATGACCTACTTCAGAAAATTAAACATCATTGAGTACCTATAATCGAAAATATTTTTGCAATTGCTGATTGGATATCTGTGCCGGTCGGAACACAATATTTTGAGTCTGTTGAAACCTTCGATGCCCATATATAGCAAGGGTCAATCTTACTTTCTAAAAAGTAGTGTTAATTCTTTATGGCAATCGTTCTTACCTACCTACTTTGAGTTTTGACTTAAAAAATGAAATCATAAATTGGATTTGAAACGGTCTCCGCTATCTTTAATCGAAGTTGAAAAGATATATTACATTTAAGATTAATATTAAATGCATTCCCATAATACGGATGAGTTCGCGATTACACATCCATGGGTCCTAATCTTAAATGAACATTAGCACTACAACTCTTGCCGACCTTCTCTGAAGCAGGGGTAAATTTTGCAAAGTGAACCATTCTTTTACAGTTTGGGTGGTCAGCCTCATACCAACCTATAAGTCAAGGAATAAAAATAATTAATTACAGTTTACTCTGCTATATTTATAAATAATCCAAATCGCAAAGATGTATTAACTTTTTGGATTCACATTGAATGCACGCCTATGGCAAACACGTGTTATTTTGTGCTTACGCATCACTTTCTATGTATTTTCATTTATTTAAAAGGGTAAAATTTTGGGTTTTAAAAATGACTTCTACATACTGCATACAAGAAATCAGTTAATAATAATAATAATTACAATACAGATTTTTAAAGCGCCTTTTCATGACTCTTGGCATCCCGAAGGCGCTTGCTCATTTGAGCGCGCGAACAGGTGGGTCTTCAACCCCTTTCTAAAAGTGCTCTCCAGATCCATTTCGCGCAGGTCATCTGGGAGGCCGTTCCATATCGTTGGAGCAGCCACCTTGAAGGCTCGATCTCCAAAAACGGTCTTCTTTTCCCTTCTTGGAAACTCTATCCGACTGCGACATGATGCTGCTGGTCGCAGTGTTGCTGTTCTGCTGCTTGTGGTGGCTGGAGCTATCATATTTATTAAATATTTCGGTGCAGTCTCGCGCAGGCTCTTGAAGACCAGCAACCCTATCTTATACTGGACCCGTTCCAGTTGGCTATCTTTTATGAAAAAAAAAACACTTGGAAACACGACAAATATAGTTTTTTACATTTTCGGAAAGCGTCCTAGATTGCCGTTTTTTTTCCATACAACTCAAATATAACAACAGATCTTATTTTATTTTATGCTTTGTTATTGTATCCGTTTGTTTGAGATTGCGCCCACCTGGTTCTCACGAGACAATATTTTCGATACGTAAAAGTTTCTGACTTAAATAATATCCTTGCTCAGCTGTATCGGGTTATCGCTATATTAGTTTTTCTTGGAAACACGTTCTGTTCATAATCTATACCTCGAGTACACACATATTAGAACCTAGAAAACTTATCGAGAACACAAAATCTTGTATGAAAAATGTGTAGCGCCTCTTTTTACATTTATGGTTTCAGCGAACAATTTTCGGGGTAGGTATTGGATGACTTTGCCATATCATAAAAGTTAGCATAGAAAATAGCACGTTTCGTTTTGATATGTAAGGGAATATCAGTTTTGTAACAGATATTTGTAAACACATACTCAAATAATGGAATTATAATAATATAGTTTCCGAGTGTCATATTCACGTAGAATTCTCTATCTCTCTAATGTATAAATTCTACTTGTAATTTCATTACTCTTGCTCTTGCATAATTATTGTACCGTGTATTATATAATTTAATTATTAACCTGATGACTTGATATAACTGTGATTATATTATATTATATTATATTATATTATATTATATTATATTATATTAGTAGGGATAATTTTGTATGAAATTAAAATATGTTTGATATCAAAAATATATCAGAGGTGAATACACTTAAAAAAAGGGGTATTCATCCCTGACTAAATAGCACAGTCTGTATCTTTCAACTGCAAATTAAAAATGTAATGGGATTTGATGGAATTTATAATCTTAGTTGCAAAGATATATGACATTTAAGATGTATATCAAATGTATTCCTACAAGCAGACACGTTTTAAAGTTCGCGCTTAAACTTGCCGCATGTGAATCTACAATATAAAACCTAATCTCAAATGAACACAAGCCCTGCACTCTTGCCGACCTTATCTGAAACAGGGGTGACATTGGCAAAGTGAATCATTTTTTTACAGTATGGGTGGTCAGCCGCATACCAACCTATAAGTCAAGGAACATACACGACAAATTACATTTTTTTAAATCAATAAGTAATAACACGTCTGGACATCAAAACTCAAACAGAAAACAAATTCAGATCATTTACAAACATTACAGATCAACCGCCATTTCAATTATTGAACTATTTGGCGTAGAGCTGCCGAAAATTGCATAGTTTCATATTTACACTCGTCTGCAACGTGGTTAGAAATTACTGTATCTGTGCTGCTTATTTGTGTTTGCGATTGCTTATATGAAATTAATGTAAGTATATGTTTAATTGTTACAGATACGAGTAGTGGCGATACAGCCGGAGGGACAAGCACGTCTAGCCCAGTTAACAAGAGAAGAGGATTCAGCGGGTGAGTCTACTTATCCAAGTCATATTTTATGGTAAAATACGTCCAATGATAGGGATTTTGCATTTCTCAAAAGGAGAAATTGTTATAAAAATGCATTTAAATTCAGAAATAGGTATTGTTAACCAGTTTTTAGAAGTTTGTTATTTTTAAGTTAACTATGGGGTCCGAACATTTTTGGATATCGACGGTGAAAAGGAAGTAGGGCATAACCGGCAAAAACTTAATTGTTCAGGAGAGCAGTTTAAAGTTTGAGATTGCAGAAAAATTGCTTAACTTTTTTATTGTTATCATATCGTTAAAATCAAAACAGCTCTAAAATTAAAAAAAATAAAGGCATTTATTGGCATTCCTATTAATGTGGTTTTTACGATTTTTTTATGTCACAAGCGCCTTTAGGACAAAAAAGATATGAGGATGATGAGGTTATCATGAAAAACTCCTAAACTACGGGATTTTCACACTTTTAAAATATTTTCTTTCGTAGAAATTAGGAAAAAAGGTGCATCTACGTATGAGAAACCCAAGTTAGTTTTATATGTCACTTATTCAGTTTTGTCGATAGAACCTACCTTGGTTTGGTCCATATAACATTTTTATGGGGGAAAGTCGGATTACTTTCCTGATCTCATGAGGCCACCACCTGAAGCAATAAAAGCTTACTCTGGGTTCAGAAACTGGTAGGGTCAAAATATACGTGGAAGAGGCTGGAAGGAAAATCAACACGGTATTTGGAGACCTTGTATTTGTAGTACCTAGTTCGCAGGCGTAAAATTTGTAACCTCACATAATTTTGTGAAAGAAAATTAGTATCCAAGCAAACATTAAAAATAATTTTCAAGTCGTAAAAACAGCATACTAAAAAAGTAATCGGATAAAAATTGACGTAGCTTTACCTGTAAACAAAATTTATGTTCTATCATTTCTAATGATTATTTGAGTTTGATAGAAACAAAGATGGCAATCTAGGATGGTTTCGAAAATGAGATGAGCAGTATTGAAAAAGCAATCAGGCAGCTCTGCAGAGGCTCTGGCCACAACTAGCGGAATGGCGACAGAGTTACAGTTACAATCAATTGTCGCTTTTGTTCAAATGAATCAGACTCGCTTGAACGTTTTTTGAAACACAGATCTAGTATGTTTTTTTTTTCTCTAAACTATGAATCATTTCACAATGTAGATAGCCCAATGGTAGATTGACAAAAAGTAGAAATCTATCGATGCATGTATCTACATAATATAATTGAGGGGTTTTGGCGTTGTACCAATGAACTTCGCGTGATTTTTTTTCTTATCAAAACAAATATACATTTGTAATCCTGAAAGGCAGAATCTTTCTAATCGGTTAACAAATGCCACAGTATTATCAGTAGTATCATTTGTTTATTGCAACAGCCTTCAGCTCAGAAGGTACGTGATCCGATGTTCGAAAAAATTCAAAATATTTATCCAATATTCTTAGATTCATTTGTTATCTTAAAATCTAGTTTTGCAGCAACTGGATTTTGTTTGATAAATTATTGATGACTAGCCTTATAGGTTGGTATGAGGCTGACCACCCATACAGTTAAAAATGGTTCAATTTGAAAATCGTCACCTCTGTTTCAGGGAAGGTCGGTAAAAGTTTTAAGGCTTATGTTCATTTGAGGTTGGATATTAATTTGTAAGTACACATGCATACTTTGTGAGCGCGAATATACACATCTCTGTTTATGGGCATGAATTAAATATGAATTTGAAATTTTAATATATCTTAGCAACTTAGATTATAACGAATAACGACCAAGCTCACAAAGGGCTCTTTTGCTGTGATACACACAAAGACAACGTTCAACAAATTACTTAATTAGCGTAATTATAAATTATCAATCTGATTCTCGTCACGATATGATATTATGTATCCTTAATGCTCACTGATACCCATAATGTGTACTTGAACATTTATATTATTAGGTTCTCTTTATCACAGAATCGTATTATCTTTGTTCCTTTGCCAACAGTTCATACAACTAGTTAGGTCTTGTGCTGCCATCGTGACGGATTTCCCGTCAATTCTATTCAATTGGAATCTCTTGAAACAGGAAAATTATCCGCGCAAGTGAATTGAATTGCTGACGGAAATTTTGTTGGATAGACTATCAAAAGTTTAAAATCGAGATTACGAGGTTTTTATGGTTTTTTTTTTCACTATTAGTATATTTCTTTTTTTCTATTAAAACTGTATTGATTATTTTTCTATAGTCCAATTATAGAACAGAAATGTGTGCATTATTTTTAAATTAACTTTTGAAAAGAAATTCCACGTATGAAGTTAATAAAATTATCAATGTAGGTACTTATGAACTTTATTTGCGTTTTAAATGTAATCCTCGTGTC
Organism: Agapetus fuscipes; assembly: GCA_951799405.1. Classification (NCBI taxonomy): domain Eukaryota; kingdom Metazoa; phylum Arthropoda; class Insecta; order Trichoptera; family Glossosomatidae; genus Agapetus; species Agapetus fuscipes. Next base: position 27,604,029 of record OX637332.1, read on the forward strand.
GTTCGGTTGTAATAATAGAAATATTAATATGAGTTATCAGGTGAGCGCTGTTTTTGCTTGTACCACGCTTTGATTCGTTTTTTCATATTTGGCTTCGTTTTCCGGAGAGGGTGGTCTACCGTGTTTGTCTGATGGTTTACAAAACTGTCAATGGTACGGCTCCTTCATACCCGTCTGACATGTTCTCACCTATTGAGATAGGTTTGAGACGCCAAACTCTCAGATCTGCAGGGTGTGCGGTGGTTGACTTAGTCCAGCCGTCACGTCAGACGCACTAATTTTGGGGACCGTGCTTTCCGGTTTACGGGCCCAATGGTGTGGAACAGACTACCACCTAATGTGAGGAAGGCAGAAACTGTTGGTGTCTTTAAAGGAGCACTAAAGACGCATCTTTACAAAAAATCTTATCCGTGATTTGAGAGGGCCCTTGAGGTGTGACACACACAAAAACGGCGCTCTTCAATTGTGTGTACCTTATAAATAAATTATTCTTGTATATTATATATTTGACTCATCGGTTTTTATGAAGAAGCTAACCAGGGCTGGAAGTGTCATCACAACGATAATTCTTACCTACCGAATATCGGTAATATTTGTATGAAGACTAATCAGCTGATCACTTGCGGCCATCTTGGATTGACAGGTCTTCATACAAATATTACCGATACTCGGTAGATAAGAATTACCGTGGTGATGAGACTTCCAGCCCAGAGGTAGAAGTCTCGACGCCTGTCGATAGATCTTACCGTATCTATTCGAAGATACGGCGGAATAAAACATGGCGGGGCCTGAACAGCTGATTGTTGTTCCATATGAAATGGATTGACTGTTGATTCGCTGCCATGTTTTATTTCGTCCTGTCTTCAAATAGATACGGCAAGAACTATCGACGCCCGTCGAGACTTCCACCCCAGGAGCTCAGGAGCAGTGACCTGAAGCGCTATTCTGCTAAATTCCTTACGACCTTAATGCAACGAGCTGGCGATTCGTGTCCAAAAATAGATGTACTGCGATTTTTTGGAGTTCTTTCGCAAGCGCTAGTATTCTCAGACTTGTATGGATATCCAAAGTGTAAGGAATTAAGTAGAATAGCGCTTCTGGTCTTTTCAGCTCGTGATCAAGTTTGGCATTAATCATCAGTCAGTTATTGAAATAAAAAAGCGTCAATTTCTCAAGCAAAATCCGGCTTGCATAAGGCTGGATGACTCTTTTGAGGCCGGTGTTTGATAAACTCTGAAATAATTATTTATGAATCCAAGGAAGAGCATGTTTTTTGTTCTCCGCCAGGAATCGAACCAACTTACGGCCATAGCTCCTATATGACGGCAACATTACGGTCAGCCGCATCGTGTAGCAGTCGTCTGGAGTTTCATACAAGAGAATAGAAGACTGTTTTAGGAGAGCGAGCCTTCTAGGTGGCTGCTCCAACTGCATGGAACTGCTTTCCAGATGACCTGCGCGAGATGGATTTGGAAAATATGTTTAGGAAAGCACTTAAAACTAACATCTTCACACTTTCATATGCTCTAGTATCATGAAAAGGCGCTTTAGAAATTCCGTTTTTTTTTCATTTTAATTTGATTACCACATTTTTAGGTTTTAATGTTACAATTCAATATCAATTCCCGTGGAAATTCAAGTTTATTCACAACAGAAACTGTCGGAATTAATGCTAGTTTTTGTGATTTCAAAAAACCTGCGTGGCAGCACTATTTGGCGTGTGTGTGCGTGTGTTGTTGGAACGCGTGTAATCCGTACCTGTATAAAGTGATCAGTATTGTATGCGAAGCTAGACTCTGTGTGGCTTGAACATAATACCACATCATAGGGACACAAATCATTCAATTGACTATTTGAAATTGAAACTTCACATTATTGCCAGTCGTATTCAATGCACCGCTTTATCAAAGACCTATTCATATTCACATGATAATTTGCAGCTGATGTCAATTTATTATTTGGGTTTTACTGAAAAAATAAGTTACTCTCACTGTAAGCGGAACCTCACATGAACATAAACCCTACCACTCCTTCCGTCTTTCCCTGAAACCGGTGTGGCATCGACAAAAGTGAATGAAGTTTGTACATCAGGGGGTCAGCCTCATACCTACCTATTAGTCAATGAGCATATATATGTAGGAAATAAATTACAGTGAAATACTTAAATATAGTAATTTTAATTTAAATTCGCAACATTGCAGATATACCGTTATTTTTTTCTGTCCTTGCGAACTTCTTAAATTTTATCCAGTTATAATCTTTTTCATACATGCACTCGTCTTATTATCAGCGCAAAGACATTAATTACACAATATTATAAATTTATGTGGTATAACCTTAAAATTTAATAGTGGAAAGAAATTATCATCCAACTAAAGAATCCTCATTCCGTAAAAACGTCATCATCTGTCACAAAAAAATAATTGTACACAAACAAGAAGTGGTAAATTTTAACCAGGATGTCGCGCCTTCAATGTGGACAAATAGTTTCCGTTGTATGGGTTTTTAGTTTCCTCTAGAGTCTAGCTAATTTGTTTACTGACGCGTCTACTGCGGTGCTGTTGCAGAGTTTCTTCGTAACATTTACCACATTGTATATCTTACGTCATAGGTTGTTGGTATGCGGCTGACCACCCATGCTGTAAAAATGGTTCACTTTGCCAATGTCACCCCTGTTACAGGGAAGGACGGCAAGAGTTGCAAGGTGTATGTCCATTTGAGATTTGTTTTTTTATGTTGTAGGCTCACATGAGGCATGTGCAAGCGCGAACTTGTACATGTCTGGTTGTGAGAATGCATGTAGTGTGAATCTCCAATGTAACATATCTTTGCAACTTAGATTAGATTAGATTAGATAGGTGCAGCTAGATTCAATGTTAAGTGGTTAGAACATCACAATGGGAAAACATCACACGGCAAAAGATAACGTGACTAAACATCAGAAGACAAAACATTACATGGAAAACATGACAGGACTCAACACCACAGAACAAAAAATAACTTGACCAAACATCACAGGACAAAAGATTATGTGACGTAATATCACAGGAGAAAACATCACAACGACAATACATCCCATGACAAAACATCACATACCTCAAACAGAACATACTATAAACGGTACTTGAAAAAACATCACATACCATAAATCACATGCATTCATTATGCTTATGGTGAGCCCTTGAGTGAGGCTACGGTTTTTCCGAGTTTGTCTAGTCCATTGTCTAGTGGCTAACGTTTCGGACTCGTAATTGGAAGCTAGTGAGTTAGATTCACGGTGGAGCTCTAATAAGTTATCCTTTAATTTTTAAATGTGCTCCTCGTTTGGTTAAAAATCATCTCTCTGTACCGAAGGCCGGTCACCAAAAAGTTCATCCAGACTTGCATCCAGTCTTGCTTGAAAATTAGCGCTCACTAGCGACAAACTATCATGAATGGATCTTTTGATATGTGATTCGCAGAAAAACAGCGCTCTCCTATTTATTTTTAGTCGAATGCATGTAAAATCAATGATTGAATCAAGCTAGCATAGGGCTCTTGAAGTGTGATGCACACAAAAACAGCGTTCACCCAAGTAGTAAACCTTTAATTTTTTTTCTGTTAAAACAATACAGATACATACACAAGTATTTGTTTGTAGTTCTTATCAGAAAAAAAAAAAAAAAAAAAAAAAAAAAAAAACGCAACTAAGCTACACATATAGTGTAACTTCTTGCCGCGTTATCCCCGAAGGGGTCGCATGTGGCGAGTTGAACCTATTTATTTTGACAGGTAAGGGGGCCGGCCTTACGCCAACCACTTCAATTGAAGTGGTGTTTTCCCAGCTCCCGAAAGGCTAAGTAAACCTTGCCGGTATTATTATTTTGGGGTTTGAAATAAACACCGAAACGGGAAATCATTTCTGACACCCTCGCGCTCGGTGGGATTCGAACCCGAGCTCACGGCATGGAATGCAAGCACTCTACCAACTGAGCCATCGACCGGTCAGAAACGTTTCCAAAAAATAAAATAAAAACGACGCAAGCGCACGCAATAAATTTTTAGATGCCCAGCCCAAGAAGGCATTCATTATCTTTCGCATTTCAGTACACAATACATCGTCACTCGAATTCCATTGTAATCCCCCACAAGCCGGTGTAATATTATAAGTCGTACCACAGTACACTTACTGCACGTACAAGTTTATCTTTTAGTTCAGTCCGAGTCATTCCTCGCCACCGACGTGTGCGAACTTAACGCAAAACGTTTTCACTTTGTACGTGAGTTATGCTCGCGTAAATTTGAAGTTTTTTTCTTTTAATTTTTTTTTGTGTTTTTCATTTTCTCATACTTTTATCGTGTCTAATAAACGTGATAATTCCACTAAATTTTATCTGCAAAATTTTTGGCGCCGTGATGTTAATAGATTTGTGTGTGTTTTGAATTTTCTAATATGTACACATTTAAGTTTTTTTTTTTGATAATTTAAGTGTATAATGCTCGAGCGCTTTCGAGTGTTGATGATTCATAGCCTGGTTGTGTTTTGTTTGTGAATATGATTTACTTTTCCAACGACATGGGTTCTTCACCGAAACCTTGCTGCAGTTGTGGAAAATTAATGTGGTTAGGATATATTTTTTATTATTTACCTACTTAGTTACATGTGTGCATTAGGTTGGAGTGTAGTCTAAACGTTAACATAACGGAATTTGGTGAGTTTGATTCCCGATGGGGCACAAAATAATTCGTTTACTTTTCAAATACAGATAATTATGCTATTTGCTTGATTAAAAAGAAACATCTCCCTTTGTCAAACGCCTTGTCACAAAGATTCATCCAGGGTTACATTAACTAAATTTTTCTTGTTAAATTAGGGCTGATTAGTAACGAACAGACATTCAAAGAGCTCTTGAGGTGTGATGTACACAAAAAAAATAGCACTCACCTAATAGATCACCCTGAAATTTATTTATTTTTAGTGAGAGTGGCTCTTACGGATGATCGTGGAATATTGGCATTGAATATGGATGTAATAATCATGCCTTATTCAAATACGATAATAATTATAATTCGAAAATTGTATAAAGCGCCGTTTAGTGACACTAGCCACCCCTAGGGCGGTTGGACAGTGATTGTAAAATTAATAGAAGATACATGCGAAATGGAATTTTAAATCAGAAAAGTATTACAGGAAAACTCTTATATCATAAAAATGTATACATAAATTCATGATTGAAATAATAGAGTTTGTGCATATGTATAATTTAGATTGAAAAATATTGGTTTGATGGGTTGTAAAAAAAATTCTGTACCTTAGAGCATAAACAACGGTAGTCACATTTAGTAAAATGTGCAGGAGACGAGTTTTAGTGAAAATGTGCTCTTTTATAAAACCATCATAACTTCTAAACTAGACGAGATATTTTTGATCTGTAAAAACTGTTTATCTTCTTTTATCGATATTTATTTAATGTGAAGTAATGTGAACAACGTAATGTGGAACTTCCGTGGTTTATGCTCGCACTTTTATGTGCATCCCATATTTATTACACTTGATATCTCAGTAACTACGAGTCCGAGGACTCCAATATTTTTACCACTTATAGAACAGCTAATTGTGATAATTTCTGCATCATTAACTCAAAAACGCAAAAAAGTGGACTTCCGTTGTTTATGCTCTAAGGTACAGAATTAAAGAAGTCTACGGGGATTAAAATAAGTTGATGTAATAATACAGGTGCTCTGGCCACTCCCGATGAAAAAGTGACATTAACAATTGTAGAGAATACTTTGTAGTGTTTATTTTTACCACTATAGTATACTTTACATTTTTATCTAGAATTCTGTTAATAGTACATATTAAAAATAAATAAAACTATCAAAAGACAGACTTGATTTTAGTATAATGACGGTATTACGTTTTTGCGTGTAATTTGCTTAATTAATCATTACTCCACTAATTATTTCACGTAACTTATTTTAAATTGCAAATCAATTTATTACGTACATTTTTACGGCCTTTCAAGTTTCACCAATACGAGCTTGATATTAATTTATAATGAACACACATTCGCCAAAATCGCTTTAAGACAGTTAAGCGTTTTGCGCAGCGAAATTAAATTTTCTTTCACATTATGAACAATCAATCTTATGTTTGACAGACGCAACTTAGCTACACATGTAGTGTAACTTCTTGCCTGCGTTACCCCGAAAGAGGTCCTATGTGGCGATTCGGGTCCTATGATAATTCCTTAAGTAGTATTTTGATAAGAGGCTGACCACCCTTACATAAAAATGCAAATGAGAAGTAAAAAAATGGTTTACTCATTCACAAATGCGTGCACTGAGTTGGGCAAATAATCTGTAATCTGAGTTGCAAATAAATATTAACTTTTACTTATGATTCACAATGAATAGTCTGAAGGACCAAAAATTTTGTAAATTTTACGTAGCAATAGTGAAAATAAACAGTGTCGCGTGCAGTGCATTTTTATACTAGCCGTCATTGATTACCCCCTAAAATTTGTAAGTATTGGATCGTGGCATTATTACTGGGGGTGCAATGCACCGATGCACCTTACCTGGAGCCGTCACTGGTCACGTAAAGAATAACCTGTTTTTTTCTTGAAATCTCTTTGAAATTATGATCAATTTTCTCACTGTTAATACACAAACTGTAAAAAATTAAGTTAACTTAAATAAGTATTGCACTTTTTACTTATTTATAATTTGCAAAGAATCTCAGTCTGTCATTAACGATGATGTAATGAAAGTACGTAGACTTTTGGTTCAGAGATTTTCGGTACTTTAACAAAATCTAATTAGAGATGTGCGGTGTCCATGAAAATGAACCTTGCTGAGTCGCGCTTTTACAATCAATCTGTGAAAAGGGAGGATGGGATTTTCTCTGTCTAGCCATAAAAAAAACTATATTTGTTTGACAAGTTTTTTGTACTTTAAATAAATGAGTAACCCAAGGAAAACCTTTTGTATTGTATTATTCAATGCTTTTTGTAAAAAGCGAAATTTACATGAATTGTATTGGTTCACTTTGCCAATGTCACCCTTGTTTCAGGGAAGGTCGGCAAGAGTTGCAGGGCTTATGTTCATTTAAGATTTAGTTTTTATATTGTAGGTCCACATGCGGCATGTGTTAGCGCAAACTTATACATGTCTGCTTGTGCGAATGCGCTTAATATGAATCTTAAATGATGTATATCTTGGCAGCTTAAAACAGTATTGTATTGTAATGTAAATGGTAGATTAGGTAGTTATTACATACATAGTTATTATAGCAGGTAGGTAGTATATAGTTATATTAGCATTATGTCATAAGTAGGGTTATATATGTGTATTGCTAGAAATGAATGATTCTCGAAATTGGTTGACTGTTCGGGAATGGGCTGGCGAATTTACTCACTGGAATGTTCCGTAGTGTAAAGAATATAAATCTGAGAGTCGCGTACAGCCGGACAGTGACATTACCGGCTTTGATCGACGAGTGTCAGCGATACATAACCTGTGAAATATAAATTTGTGTAGTAGAAGACTTAAAGATAAATATAAATTGGTAAGAAATAAATCACGTGTAAATAAAGAGTTTGAAAGAAGACCTGTGTATTTTAATTTGTAGACTTTTCGGACCTTAAAAATATAACAGTATGTTACATTGTAAAATATGGATTTTTGGGCCGCTTTTAATGCAATTCAGTGGAGTTTTCCTTAACACAAAAATCATTCAATCTTAAAAAAAAAGTGCTTCGTTTATTTTAAAGTGTAAGAACTTCATCAAAAATATATTGGAATTTGTATGGTCTGACAGAAAACATCACATCCTCCCTTTTTACGTATTGATTGTAAAGGCGATGCCTGTCTTTTGAGAGTGCTGTTTTGATTCATGTACTACTCGTGTAATTTGAAGTGCGAGTAAAAATATAAATAAATAAAAACCTCTCGCTGCTTCCTGTCGAGAGAGAAATTCATGTCGCCGGTTAAAAAGTAGGTCATAAGCGACGTTTTTGTCAAAAATGAGTTATGAATGCTATCCTACTTGAAATTTTCCGCTCTTTCTAATGCACTAACTCCCATAGCTCTACGATGTTTTTTTGTTGTCCATGCCCAAGCAAACAACTGCGTTTTCGAAGTATTGTTTTGGTGTAACCGACAAGATTTTGACCTTTTTTGTCCTAAGGGCACTTGTGACATAAAAAAATCGTAAAACCACATTAATAGGAATGCCAATAAATGCCTCTGTTTTTTTTATTTATTTTAGAGCTATTTTGATCTTCACGATATGATAAAAAATAAAAAAGTTGTGCCATTTTTCTGCTATCTCAAACTTTAAACTGCTCTCCTGAACAATTTAGTTTTTGTCGCATATACTTCTTATACTGCTTCCTTTTAACCGTCGATGTTCCCTTTAACTTTTTATAGAAGCGGCTCATTGCTTGTACATGCTTGCCCACACGACAATTATTTCAAACTTTCTTTTCTTGGCGAAAAGCGAATCAATATTGTTCGGGCAAGGTTCGTTAAGATTGATTCAGAAAATATTTTTAACATTATGATTTCTGACGATAATCTTTATCGGTTTTTACGTGGTGTATACCTTGACTTATAGATTGGTATGAGGCTGACCACCATACCGTAAAAAATGGTTCACATTGCCAAGGTCACCTCTGTTTCAGGAAAGGTCGGTGAAAGTTGCAGGGTTTTATTTTCATTTGTAAGTACACGTTCTGCATTTGTAAGCGCGAACTTACACGTTTCTGTTTGTGGGAATGCATTTTACATGAGTTTTTAATGTTTATATATCTTTGCAACTTACATTATAGATCATAAATTCTATCATGCACTCGTAAACACTCCATTAACGTTAATCTCGCATTGTTTCCCAAATTTATATTTCTTAGAAACTCTGCTGCAGGAGCCTCCCGCGGCCCACCGTTTAAGAACCGCTGTTTTACATAGATATACAATGAATATCTTCAAATTTGTAATTTACATTAAATCCTATTTTTTAAATCTACCGGGAGTCGATCCACCAACTTGCGAAGATACTTTGAATTTCTAACCTCTAGACCAAGGCTAGTCGTAAACTTTATCTTCAAATATTCACAGTTTTTCTTAGTTCAGTGATTAGTTAAATTTGATTTGATTTTATGGTCAAATTGTGACCACAATCATAACCCTTAGGCTAAAATTTGATCCATTTAACGAGGGCATTATGTATTGCCTTCAACTTAATATGTCTTGTACTAAGTGATCCAAACAGCCTAAAAAGGAATTGTGAACGTGTAAAATGTTCATTTACATAGTATAATTATTGTTTTACAATCTATTTTAAAATATAGTTGAATGTGTAATTTATTTTTAAGCAAGTTACACGTTAAAATATTTTATTCATTAATCGGTTCACTTTTGCCAATGCCACCCCGGTTCAGGGAACGGCGGCAGGAGTTGCAAGGTTTATGTCCATGTGAGGTTTTCCTTATTTGTATGCACACATGCAGAATGTGTAGGCGCGAACCTACATGTGCCTGTCTGTAGGCATGCATTTCATATGAGCCTTAAATGCTTACATATCCTTGCAGCTTAGATTATAGATTATAGATTATAGATTCGATATGAAGTAGTGATTGCAATTTTTTTTCTACAGATAAAATATCTTTCTTCTTTCTACCTTTCGTATTCAACTTTTTTTTTTATTATGAAGGGGCTAGAAGGCTTTTTTTTATTTTTTTCTAAGGGTAATTATCAGCCTCATACCAACCTGTAAGTATTCCTTGACTTATAGGTTGTTATAAGGCTGACCACCTATACTGTAAAAAAATGGTTAAGTTTGTCAATGTCACCCCTGTTTCAGGAAAGGTCGGCAAGAGTTGCAGGGCTTATGTTCATTTGAGATTGGGTTTTCATGTTGTAAGTCCACATGCGGCATGTGTAAGCGCTAACTTATACATGTCTGCTTATGGGGGTGCATTTGATATGAATTTTGAATGTAATATATATTTGCAACTTAGATTATAGATACAGATGTAAAAATAAAATTTTCTTGACGAGTTGCTTACGTTGTTACTACGCCATTATCAAGAAAACATCTGTCCAACTGTCCAGTAAGAGAACAACTGGATAACACCAAAAGTGCTCGAGAAAATAAACCTGAAGAAAAACGTCTATTTTTACATTATGCATTAAATTATGTCTACCTGTTTTTAATTATGTTTTTTGTTTGACAAATTGAATATTTTAAAATAAAGCTATTTTTTGTTTAACGTAGTTAATAATTGAATATTTTATGTTGATAATAATTTTGAGGAAATTCAAATACTCGGAATTTCTTTATGAGTAACGGGTGATTCATTGGTAGATTGCTTTTATCGCAAATTCATTTTGAAACAATTTATAATTACGCTGGTTGATTAAAATCCCGGGGATTTCTAAATGTCCATTACACTGCAAATGACAAATCCACTTACAGATAACGTTTCAAAGTACTTACACATATTGTACTATAATTTTTTTTTTTTTTTTTTTAATTGTGCACAACAGGTCACCCTTATTACAGTGCACCCACACAGCTATCAACACGCTAGGAGGAACTCTATTGCAAGATTTTTAAATGTTAATAAATTATTATATACTTATTTAAGAGCTTTATACTCCGAGTCACAGGGTGTTGCGCCACGACATCAGTACGGCTTTTCGGTACATGAAATAGATCATGTCCTCGCCCTCGGGGGTAGTCGTCAGGCACATACAACCTGTAGCCCTCCAACAGGGTGGGACTGTCAATTAAGCCGTTGATGACCTTATGAGTGAGCACCATAAGGGACCTGTTGCGCCTCGTTTGTAGGCTTCTAAATCCAGTCTCCCGAAGGAGCTCCTCATGATGCATGAATTGTGGATAACTTCCACACCGCCTCATGAGGAGATACCTGAGAAACTTTTTTTGGACTTGTTCTATCATATCTTCCCACTTGAGCTCGTCGTTTCGAAAATGGTGTTATTAATTTATTTCACACAATTAATTTAAGATTCCGTACATATTTGGTTCGATTACAGCGTAGCTTTTAACTGCTCGGCTCGATAGCTCTGATACAAGTCTGCGCTATATACAGCTTTAGCCCTTTATATCATCATCATCTTCTAAAGGCAGTGCCTTGTTGTATCAGCCATCTGTCTCTGTCTGCTGCCATCTTCTTGAGATGCGAATAGGAGGAGACATCCATGAGCCGCTTCAAATCCTTAAAGTATGAAGTTCTTGGGCGACCTCTGGTGCGTTGTCCCAAGATTTTGCCTTCAAAGATGTTGCTAAGAAAGGTGCTGTGTCTGATTGAGTGCCCTATTAGCTTGGCTTTCCTCTTTAAAATATGATTTATCAGCTCTCTTCTTTCTTCTACGTCCCGCAACACCTTTTCGTTGGACTTCTTTTCGACCCATGATGTCTTGGACATTTTCCTCCATGTCCACATCTCGAATGCCTCCAGGCGGTCTTTCTCTTTATATAGTATGCCCTTTATATAGTATGGCATAAAAATGGTTCTGGAAACATCGGGAACTGGAACATTTGTGGCTTTGCCAGAATATTCTATTTCGAAGATTCGACCGAATGCTCACACCATCGAAAAAATACAAGTATAATTATCCAAAGACCGACATCTAAAGACACACTCACACAAGTAACAACACACAGGCACACATTCGTAATAATGGTTTTGTAAATTTCATGCTATCTATAATCTAAGTTGCAAAGATATTGTAACATTTAAAACTCATATGAAATGCATGCCCACAAACATACACGTGCAAGTTCGCGCTTACAAATGCTGCATGTCTTGTCTTGTCTTGTATCCTGCCGCCTTTCCTCTAGGGGTGGCCAGTACCTCCACACAAGTGCCTCCACTTGACTCTGTCCTTGCATACTTCTTTCATCTCATCTAATTTCATCACTCTTTTCATGCATGCTCTTCTCTTGTTTCCACTCTGTAAATTCCATTCATTCGCAATCTCATTTATCTGATCAATCCATTGTTTCCTAGGTCTTCCCCTTCCACGCTTACCTGTTACATTCCCTTTATACACTCTTTTTGTCAGTCGGTCTTCATTCATCCTTTCAATATGTCCAAACTATCGCATCACACTTCTTTGAACTTTCACTTTCACGCTTTCTTTTACTCCGCATTCATTTAGAACCCATTCGTTTCTCACTCTATCTTTCAGTGTTTTTCCTGTCATACTTCTCAGATGAGCCATTTCTACGGTGCATACCTTATTTACTTCTCTTTCATTCAACGTCCATGACTCGCTTCCATACATCAGGGTCGGCAACAAAATACAATTGTGTACCGCCATTTTCATTTTCTTTGGTATCCTTTTATTCTTCGCTATTCTACCAAACGCTCCTATCACGCATCTTCCTTTGCTGGCACGCTTCTGTGTGTGCATACGAATTAAATCCACACCGCAAATGAACCCTACATCGGCAAAGTGTACCATTTTTTTTGTACAGTATGGGTGGTCAGCCTCATACCAACCCTTAAGTCAAGGAATTCATCTATAATAATGCCATCTATAATAATAATCTATTATCCAAGTTAAAGTTAAAGCTAAGTTAAAACTAATCGTCATTAGAATCAAATGCAAAATAATTTTTAACAGAGTATTAAAAACGGTTAGGTCTGCACATGAATTGACTTAGACAATATTGTGTCGCCACGCGGCCGGGTTGCTAGGGAAAAGGCGTACAAATATGTTTTGATTAGTTGTTAAGGACGGCAGTCTGATACAAGACTGACGTTTGCTCGCCGAGAAAAATGTTTTCTGATCTAATCTAATCTAAGTTGCAAAGATATGTTACATTGGAGATTCACAGTACATGCATTCCCACAACCAGACATGTACAAGTTCGCGCTTGCACATGCCTCATGTGAGCCTAAAACATAAAAACCAATCTCAAATGGACATACACCCTGAAACTCTTGCCGTCCTTCCCTGTTAGACATTGGCAAAGTGAACCATTTTTACAGCATGGGTGGTCAGCCGCATACCAACCTATAAGTTCAAAAATGTTCATTTTCAAAGGAGGCATTTTTGTACAGATATATACATGGAAATCCATGCATATATATATATTTTTATTGTATAGTTCTTGTAAATTAATGTTTTTTTAATTATTTTTCAGGAGGAAATGGCTTCCACCGCCGCTAAGGAAATTGTCTCAAGGGAAGGTAGAAAAATCAACCCCATCACCGCTAAAGAAGACTGCTTCAGATAAGAGATTCAAGGTAAGTGTAACTGTTACACTGTCGCCATTCCGCTAGGGGTAGCTCATGCCTCTGCAGATTTGCCTCCATTATTTCCTATCCTTGTTTAATAGATTTGTGAAGAGGAATGCCATTCACCAACCTTTTTTGCCTGGCCGGATGTCTTCATGCAAAAGCAGAAGCTTGTTTGCGTGCAATGGCATCTGATGAAACAAGGGTCGAAGTTATGGTCAAAGAGACAAGCATGATTCGAACCAGCGTTATTTTGTTCGAAATACGGCCATAACACTTTGAAAATATCTTTCAGTTCATTCGTATCCTTCACCTTTTTCATGCATTTCCTTATTTTACATTCGCTATGTACCTATATTCCATTTATTCACAATTTCACCAATCTGAAGTCCGGTCGATAGCTCAGTTGGTAGAGTGCTTGCATTCCATTCCGTGAGCTCGGGTTCGAATCAAGCCGAGGGTGTCAGAAATGATTTCCCGTTTCGGTGTTTATTTCAAACCCCAAAATAAAATACCGGCAAGGCTTACTCAGCCTTCACAAGAAATGAGTACCAGCCCTCTCGGGAGCTGGAAAACCCCCACTTCAACTGAAGTGGTTGGCGTAAAGCCGGTCCCCTTATCTGTAAAAATAAGAAGGTTCAACTCCTCACATGCTACCCCTTCGGGGATAACGCGGCAAGAAGTTATACTATATGTGTAGCTTAGTTGCGTTTTTTGTTTATCCAACCATAATTTTCTCGGTCGTCCCATTCCTCTCTTTCCTTTCACATTTCCTCTGTATATAGAAAGGTAATATAGAAAATAAAGCAAGTTCTTGCATTTAGTTTGGCGACAAATTATATTTTAACTTACTTTCATTTGAATTTCTCGACCCAGGAAGAATTACACCATCTATCAACATAAAAGATTATTTAAAGAAATCGTTTTTTGTTTCAATAAAGAGTACGCCCCAGTTCCTCATCTTCAAACTGTTAGGATTTATTTTGGGTTACTGGCATACTAACCTATAAGTTAAGCAACATAATTCACAAATGATAAATAATCAATAAATAGTCTATATAAATGTCAAAACAATTACAAATACCAATTTAAAAATTAAACATACATAACTAATTAAAAACCCTAGCCTTAGCCGCCAACATATACACAGATCGACCGCCATTTCTTTCTGTCCTTACATACTTCTTTCATTTCATCCAGAGTACGAATCAATCACAATTAATAAATGTTGTTATGGTTTCAGCTTCCTCTCGCAGAGTTGGGCAAGGCGGAAAGCGATGCCAGCGGGGAAGAGGAGCGCAGGACGGCAAGAGCTGGAGGAGCAGCGACTCCTGGGGCGGCTCCTGATGAGCAGGAGGATGACGCTCTTGTGGAGCTGCCCCCACCCATGAAGCCCATACAGGTGACAACAATCATCACATCTTCTGTTTCCTGATTTAAATCTTGCCATGTTTCACAAAAAAACTTTGAATCAACTCAATAGACAATATTTAGCTGATGCTGGAGAGATGTTTTCCGGGATCTGTTGATCTGGAGCTTCCGGACGTTTCGCCCATCTCTACGATGGGCTTCTTCAGCTTGAAGTGTGATGATGAAGATGATCTGGATGAAAACTGTGATGAAAGTGTGTGTACAATCGGGGTTTAAATGTGAAATCTAATGACACTCTGCATATAAGTTGTGTTGTGGAGCAGCGACATCTGTTTATTTTGGATGGGAAACTGTGGGGTATAACAGCAAACCATCTTGCTACAAGTACATGTTTGTCAGATAAAAAGCGTCATCTATGAATTCCATTGTGAAACTAGGAATATTAAGGAAAAATACATATTTTTATTGCCCCTATTATTACTGGTCTTGTGTCAGTTTTTATTAGAATTGATATTTTGCTATCTTCATTATATATTCCGTTTGTATAATATTTAGCTATCTCCAATTTTTAAGAGCTCTTCCAGCTGAGTGTTATTGACCTAATGGCATCTCATTGGCTACGATGCTTGGAGGTCTTTCATAGCTTATTCTGGAGATAAAATTTCCTCATTGATATGCTCTACTTCACTATATTCTCTATTTCACAAGTTTTTTGCTCTAATTACGTGTAAGCTATTCATTTTAGGATGCATCATTCTGTCACCTTGTCTTTCTCATTAGAGATATTGACAGAGGCGCTCATTCCATCTAAGCTGCACATTGTTTACAACTTCTTGCCACACACCTTTAGTTGTATATGGCGTGTAGAATTTAGGATGACAAAAATTCTTAATCTTTTATTGCTTTTATATCCTGAAATAGGCTACAGATTAAATCTTCAACATGGGAATATCTTCAATTTAATAACATTTTGTTGTTTGTTATTTTAGGATCCTCCATTACTTCAACCTGTACAGGCCACTTCTTCTCTGACAACACTGCCAGCATTGTCATCCCAACCAAAGAGAGTAAGTGGATGAGTTAACTTCCTGTCATAATTGTCACTAACAAATACACGAACAATGTCATTCAGGGTTAATTGTACACAAAATTCTGACACAGCTCATTCTATGAAAAGAAATATGTTGTATGTCAGCGTGAGCAGTTTTGTCTGAGCTAGCTATCGGATCAATCGATGCCAAGCGATAAGACATGGCCGCACGTGAACAGCTGATCAGGCATTGTATGGAGAACATTTGACAGTCCTTTCTGCCTCGCGTCTAATATTCTGCAGATAAATAAAGTTGTAAACTTTCACTTTCATGGCCAGTGTTAATAATAAAAAAATCACTTTTGTGTTCTTTCGGGTGTGACCATGTTCCACTTGCAGCTCCCACATCTGCCGACGTTTCCCTTTCACAAGCAGAAAGCATCTTCAGGGCGAGTTTTCAAAGCGCCGTGGCGGTTTTCGTTGTCTTCGCGGATGCGCGTTGGTGATGAGAACAACGCACCGCATTCCCCATCAGTTTACACCAACGGGCGTCAGCGAAGACAACGAAAACCGCCACAGCGCTTTGAAAACTCGCCCTGAAGATGCTTTCTGCTAATGAAAGCGAAACGTCGGCAGATATGGGAGCTGCAAGTGGAACATGGTCACACCCGAAAGAACACAAAAGTGATTTATTTATTATTCTGCAGATAGTTGATCTATGCAGTTACCTCTGTGAATGCATTCCTTTAGATATTGTGAGCAGAGTGAAAGTAAGTAAATTTAAATGTGCATAGTTTCACAGTTTGATACATCAACTGTCGGTGTTATGGCCGAGCACTCTCATGTGATACTTCTAAACCTTTGAACCATTCATCAAGATGTGTTTAGCTATCTTTGCTAGTTTATAACACACACTAAAATTGATTAGAAAAATGAAAAAATAAATTAATAATATTAGGTAGGTATATTATGTAGTTCAAATGTCACATGATTCTTAGAAGCATTAGGCACTGGCATTTTTTACTTCTTTTTCAATCAAAAAAAATAATATCAACAGATGATCATTTAAGTGTTTTCATACATTGCCATCTATAGTGTGTAGTTGTTTTATTACATGTATGTATTTGTCTAATAGTGTTTTTTTGTGATACAAGCTGAGATCATAATATAGGTACCTACTTCTAAAAACCTTCTCTACAATATACTTCTTCCGCTGCCTTGTGAACTGATGAACTTTACTTTCTCTATATTTCCACTGGAAGGTTTTTCTTATCGCCAGCTATTTCAAAAAGCAGAACCTTTGTCCAATCACATATTGAATCAATGTCAATATGATATATTTTTATATGTAAAATTATTGTAAGTGTAAAATTTGAAGGGTTGGTTTATTGAAATTGTGAAGATTCATTTTAAATTAATAATGTAAAAATAAAACACAAAGTTTTTCTTCTTTTGTTTAAACCTTGTGTTTTATATAAAAAAACTTTTGGGGCTATTCTTAGACATTTTAGTCGCCCGTTGAGCCCACGCTTTGACAAACTAATGATGCATTTGTATGAATACCTGTCAATCCCAGATGGCCGCAAGCGAACAGCTGATTACAGTCTTCATACAAAAGCTACCAAAATTCGGTAGGTAAGAATGACCGTGGTCATAAAACTTCCAGGCGAGGCATCATTAGTTTGTCAAAGCGTGGGCTCAACGGGTGACTAAAATGTCTAAGAATAGCCCCGTTTGTGTTTTATTCGTACATTATTAATTTACTGTAAGTGTCTTTTCATGCAGAACGATTTCGGTCTGTTTTGTCTATAATTATATATGGTTTTGATCTTGAAATGTATGGGATTGCCGGAAAAATTGTGTGAAAGCTAACATACCTTTCCATTCACCACTAGACTTCTGATCCCACCCTGGACTGTGAAAAGGATGTAAGAGTTCATGGAACCGGGGACACTGTTAAACATTTCGTAAATTCCCTACTACTGCAAAAATAAATCCTTCACTATGGGTGCGGTTGCTTTGACTTTGAGTTAAGAGATGCAAATGCAAACGCAACTAAGCTACACTTATAGTGTAACTTCTTGCCGCATTTTCCCAGAAGGGTTCGCAAGTGGCAGGTGGAACTTATTTATTTTTACATGTAAAGGGGCATGCCTTATGCCAACCACTTTAAATGAAGTCAATGTTTTCCAACTCTCAAGGGGGCTGGTACTAATTTCTTGTGAAGGCTAAGTAATCCCTGTCGGAAATAAACATTAAAACGGGAAATCATTTTCGACACCCTATATGCTCTCGGCATAGAATGCAAGCATTCTACCAACTAAGCTATTGACCGGCCATTTAGTTAGTATTCATTGAATACAATTGATGAATTATCAATTGACTGTTTGAATACTTGTTTCAAACTAAGACAAAATAAGTGACTGGCATTGCTCTGGCACAACGCTATTGGACAAAGGTTTTGCTGTTTTCATATCCATCATGTGGTTGTTGATGAATGTCGTCCTCCGTGATCTTTCAGACTTCAGCACTTTCTCTCAAGTCTCTGGACCCAGCCAGCTCATCGGCTGACCTGGCCGAGATAGAACAGATTGTGAAAGAAAGAATGGTTCGCTCATACTTTACGCTCTACTTAGTGTGTCACCACCGTATTCTTTTTGCTTCTTGTGTTTGTAGATTGTGATACTTTTGTAGACACACTCACCTAGTATACATATTGTAGTAGAGTATTGGGATTTCTCAATGGTGAATATTTTTTTAAATTACTATTAAAATCATAATAATATAATTTAGGATGATTTATTTGTTGAGTTCTGTTTTTGTGTAAATCACACTCAAGAGCCCTCTTCGAGCTTTGTCGTCTTTGAATTGAACTTGAATTGCACTCAGACTTGTTTGATAATATTTAAAAAAAAAAAAACACCATTTAGATATCGTCCTGCAAGTATTTACTATTGCCTGAATTTCTTGTGTTTTATTCTGCATTTAGTAAGTATGTAAATGCATGCACACAGTGACACATCACATTCACACACCTACATACACATGTAGTTTTTACACCAAATAATATATTGATTTTTATTTGCCTGTAGGCATTTCATCTTTTGCATTACTTTCCTTTAATTATGTATTTTTATTATGTCAACGCCTACCTTATAACACATTTTTGATGCAGTGTGGCCTCTGTAACTGTAACTGTAACTCTGTCGCCATTCCGCTAGGGGTGGCCAGAGCCTCTGCAGAGTTGCCTCCATTTTTTCCTATCCTTACATACCTCCTTCAATTCATTCATATCCATCACCTTTTTCATGCATTTTCTTCTTTTACGCTCACTTTGTATATCCCATTCTTTCACAATCTCCTCAATCTGATCACTCCATACTTTTCTCAGTCGTCTCTTCCCTCTTATCTAAGTTGAAATGATATATCAACACTTTAAGTTTACACCTTGTGGATATACTAAAGCGGCTGCATGTAGGTTCACACTTTAATTAGCTGTAAATGTACTGAGGTGGATATAAATAAGGTGTGAAAACTCATGTAAATCTCTATGGTGAACGATGATTGCCTGCTCTCTTGACCGAAACTGTATAGCAGATCGCTTTAGTCAGATGTACTAAGGAAAACAGTTGATCTTTGTTATTTTGCTGTAAAGGAACAAGTCCATGGGCATTTTTTGTAAACAACAAGCTGGTGTATTGTCTTCCTGTTATCAACACTAGTCCCTCTGGAACACGCAAGCAATCAACCAGAACTGTCAGTTTGTACACTTTATGTATATCCACCTTGAAATGTGCAAATCTTTGTGAAGAATATTTTGGCCATTGGTTATCCAACTGTATGGCTGCTATGAAACCATAAACTGCAATTTGTGCCACCTTCCCCAAAAAAGGAATGGCATTGGCAGTATTGCACAGATATCTTGATTAAATTACAGTAGGTACCAACTTGTTCATTCATACTTTACTTCTTCTATCGACCTTTGTTTGTTAAACTGAAAATGATAGATTTCTGTATTACTTCTTTTTCTTCATTTATATCCCTTGTTTATTACACATTGCATTTATATCTCTCCTGATTTTCAAAAGTCAAATAAATGTAGGTTATCAAGAAAATATCCAAAAATTAATTTCACAATTTTTTCCAACCCTTGAATTCAGGTTAGAGTATTCCACTAAATATTCTACTGTATTTTTTTTAACTAGAGCATGAGTATTTCCTGCTTTCCTTTAACATTTTTTTTCTTAATACCCTCATGTTTTATTTTTCCAGTTTTGTAAAATTTAGCATAACTTTGTAATAACATGATATTTTTGCACACTTATTACGATAGAAAGACCACATTACGTAAAACCAGGAGATAGGACAAGTCTCAATTTCATTTAGAAAAAAATTTAAAGATTAGTATTGATATCTGGATCTTGACGAAGAAGATTTAAACAGTACTTTCTTTTTTGGTTCTTCCTGTCTACAAGAAAGTAAAAATCACTGATCCAGACTGATGGGCTGGGCACAAAATTCAAAACTCAATTCTTTTCTCAGTGGGCGAATGTTACAGGTCTATGTGTCTAGAGTCCTTAGCAACCCATAACAAATATAAGTTTGAGTTTTCTCTAGCAACCCGGCCGTGTGCCGTCACAATTTTTGTCTGGAATTTGCGCTAAGAAATTGAACAAAATATTTTTATTTGAAACATGTATTTCTTGTTTCTAAATAAACTAGCATTATGAGAATAAAATCAAGTGTTGTGTCTTTAGGATGCTTTTTTTTAATTTCATTATTTCATCTGTACATATATTATATGTACCTAAGCCTGGCACATTTAGTTTTATGCTTACAAATGTATATATGTTGCAAAATTAACCATGCAAAAATATATAAAAGGTAAATAAGCATACAACCTTCCAACTCTTGCTTTTTTACACTGAAAATGGTGTGAATTATGAAATCGTGAACCAATTTTCACAACTCACATGATCAGCCTCATAAGAATGTGTTAAAAAATGTGTAAAACTAATTACTTCATTTACTTTATACTGAGAACAGAAATCAAAAGAGTTGACACATCTCTCAATAATAAAGTCTATCCTAATTACAAAAATTGTTTTGTGTTGATATATTTGTGAGAGGTGAAAATACAACTTCATCCTAAATACTTCTCAAAGAAAATCTGAAGAATTCCCAGTCAAATCTGAATTGCATTGAATGCACTTTCATCTCTTTGTTTCATCTGTTTGTCACTATGTCTACTCATATGTGATTTAATCATGTTCTTGTTCTGGGTACATGCAAATACATTTCAGTACAAGTATTTTTTCCTTTGCCTTCAAGAAAACACCATATGAATTAATTAGAAAAAAAGTATGGTAAAATGACACAAATTGTATGATACATTTCAATTATTTATCATAACTGAAGTTTGTCACTACATGTTGGTTACCTTTTCAGTGCATTGAAATCGCTTTAATGGAAAGTTTGCTGAGGGATTCATTGTCTATCCAAAGATGTTAAATGTTGTCTTTGTAAATTCCAGGAGCTGCATAATCAAGGGAGTAGTCAGTCTTCCGCTGCTCTGAATGGAAGCGAGGCTGCCGCCGGGAAACCAAGTGGATCTCCACAGCAACTCTTGAAAGCGGCAAGCGGAGAAGCCCCAGAAGACGACGGGGCAGACTCGGCTGAAGTGGCCTTGCGCAAACGAGGCTTTGTCATGCAAGAACTAGTCGACACGGAAGAGAAATATGTGGAAGACTTGAAGATGGTGTGCGAAGGATACATGTTCCATATGCGAGATCCCAACTGCAGTGTGCCCATGCCGGAACCCCTCAAGCTGGGGAAGAAGAAGCTGGTGTTTGGAAATATTGAAGACATCTACGAGTGGCACAAGAAGTAAGTCAATTTTCTCTTAAATTTACCTTTAATATAAGCATAATTTGTTGACTCCAAAATCAACAAAGGGTGTACAATACGTAAGGATAAAACTTTAAGTGTACACTTTACTTAAAATGTATGGAAATTATAATGCGCTCTAGGGGCACTATTTTAGAATCCATATTTGTTTGTGTTTAGTTCTATGGTTAAGTTAAAATGGTTATGGTTTTATATTTGAGTTACAGAAGAATCCTCGTTCAGGTTTTGGAAGCACTTTTATTATTTAGATGTGGGGAGCTTTATACATGTGTTATTAGTTACTGTTTTGAAGGCCAATGGTTGTACCCTTGCATTCAGAAAATCTTTATGCACATGAAGCACGCAAAAAACATTTTTAGAATAAACTACTCCTAAGAAAATGTTTTTCTGATCATAGGTTATCAAGAGACTTATAACCTTATTGTATTTTTTTTTGCTGTGTATTTTTTAAGAGATTTAGATTGATTTGGGCTTAGTCTTTTAAGGTTATAATTTAGTATTGGACATTTGTATAGTTTAAGGGGATGTGATTAGAACTTTAAGTTCTTCAATAGAAAACAACTTTTGCAAATATATAATTTACTAAGAGTTCCGCCCCTGGTTGCTACGCAGCCCAACCCCTTGACATTTAGAATATGTGTACATTGCAACTTGTATATAATTTATTATAATAAAATTTGCATTGCTGGTTAGTTGCGATTAGTTGCTAAGTTATCTTAATTTTATTGATCAAGTAATCAAAAACAAAATTGTTTTTCTTTTATCCTATCTTAATTTTACTTATTAAATTCTTAAAGCAAGCGTAAGTTTTTTAGGTGTTTTTTTGTATATGTACAGATTTCAAACATGGCGCGCATTTTATTTTGTTCTTTGAGATAAGTTTTTTTTTTCATTTTTATTCCTTGACTAATAGGTTGGTGTGAGGCTGACCCCGCATGCTGTAAAAAATGGTTCACTTTTGCCAATGCCCCCCTGGTGTCAGGGTAAGGCGGCAGGAGTTGCTAAGTTTATCTTCATGTGAGGTTTGGTTTATTATGTATTGTCGCGAACTTGAAATACATATGTGCGCTTATGCACGCATATATCGTATGATGAATTATGAAGTCAAAGTAACTATATTATTCATAAGTTTTTGTAATTTTTATGTATAAGAAACACAAAAAAATATATTAAAAAAAAAAAAAAAAAAAAAATGTGACTTACGCACACCTATACACGTACTATAGAACCATCTAGGAGTAGTCCATGATTGTAGTAGTGCATTGGAATGACGTTCTAGTGATAGAATGATCTAGTGAATGCGAGAAATACCCCTCTGGTTCCTTATATAAGAGATCAAAATGGTACAGAGAGTACAGGAGAGTGTGTACCAATAAACAGTAATTGTCAAGTTGTGAAATAAATTGTGAAAAATAAATTAGCTCTAAAAATAAATTCTGGCATTTGAATTAAAAAGAGAACCGAGCAGAAAACGTAATAGTGTCTAAATCTAAATCTAAGCTGCAAAGATATGTATCATTTGAGATTCATATTAAATGCATTCCCACAAGCAGACATGCATAATTTCGCGCTTACACATGCTGCATGTGGACCTACAATATAAAAATCCCAATCTCAAATGAACATAAGTCCTGCAACTCTTGCCGACCTTCCCTGAAGCAGGGGTGACATTGGCAAAGTGAACCATTTTTTACAGTATGGGTGGCCAGCCGCATACCAACCTATCAGTCAAGGAATACAAGCAATTAATACATTCAAATATATAAAACAAATCTAAACAATTAAACAGTAAAAAATTAAAAAAACTACAAAACATATTTAAAAAAATTTAAGTGTGTACATGTATAAACGCGAACTTACATGTGCCTGCTTCTGGGCATGCATTAAATATGATCCATAAAATTATAGATAATGTTAAATCTTTTATATTATAGATAATATTCCTCTTGGGCGCTGTTTATTAACTCCTACTACAACTAGCAAAGGCGAAATGTATCAATTTCACAAATCACTTGTCTCTTTATAACCTTGAATGTAAGGATTCTGTGGTGTGTGGTCACTTCCAGCTTATCACGTCCCTTGTGTGTTGTCTAGCTTCCTGCTGGAGGAGCTGCGCCGCTGTCTGTCGCAGCCCGAGGCCCTGGGTCCGCTGTTCCGTCGCTGCGAGCGGAAACTGCTGATGTACGTCAACTACTGCCAGAACAAGCCCGTGTCCGAGTACATCGTCTCCGAATACATCGACACCTACTTTGAGGAACTGCGTCAGAAGATGGGTCATAAATTACTGGTAAATAAATACACTTCTTCCTTTAAATACATATCGGGAGAGTGCTTGCATTCCATGCCGAGAGCTCAGGTTCGAATCCCACCGAACGTGTCAGAAATGATTTCCAATTTCGGTGTTTATTTCAAAACCCAAAATAAAATACCGACAATGTATCAACTCAGCCTTCACAAGAAATGTGTAGCATCCCTCCCGGAAGCCAGTCCCTTTACCTGTAAAAATAAATAGGTTTCACTCGCCACATGCAAAACCCTTCGGGGATAGCGCAGCAAGAAGTTGCACTATATGTGTAGCTGAGTTGAGTTTCTTCCTTTCACAATCTCTCACTCTCTTTCCAATGGCGCTGCAGTCAAAATTAATTAGGTAATACCCTCAGACTACTCCAAATCCCCTATAACTATCCTTCGACTTGCCACCTAGAGAAGCTGTGTGGTATCTCTCCTCGCACCATCGTTCCGTCACAGCCATGACTTCCTGATTATCCCTTTCCACCTGGGTATCCATTCTGAACCTCCCACAACCTATTGATATATTTAATATTGTGTCTTTAATGCAAATTCAATCACTTGCTGCGATTCACATTCTTGTAAAGATGAAGACAGTAAATGGTTCAAAGGTTTTTATGCTCATAAAACAATATGTTATTGCTGTTTTACACTAATATTAGAACAACAACAGAATCTTTCCAATCAACTCGTGTTCTCATTCAAAGATACAGGTACCTGCAAAATACATTTCAAATATCACTCTTACTATTAAATAAAACTTGAGTTTGTTTTTTGTTTGTTTTTGAAGATTTACATCATTTTTAAAAGATATACACTTTGAACTTTTAACACATCATAAGTGGCTTAGTAAAAATATATGTTGTTCTAGCTCTCATTAATTTAAGTTCGCTGTAAAAAATATATCTAGGTAATCTGGACAACTTATTTTTTTTTTTCAGTTTTGCTTTAAAAAAAATATATCTAGGTAATCTGGACAACTTGTTTTTTTTTCAGTTTTGCTTTAAAAAAAATATATCTAGGTAATCTGGACAACTTGTTTTTTTTTTTCAGTTTTGCTTTAACTAAATTATTATGAATTCAACTTGCGCTTACAAAACAATACAGAAGATGACTTTTCTTTTTAAGCTTTTGCAGTGTAATTTTTTAAGTGTTAAAGACTTTTTCAGAAATATTTGCTGCGTTTCAAGAATTTATAAACATGAGAATAGGCCAAAAATTCAGAACCTTTTCTTTCTTTTTTAAATGTAGATCTTCTGAAAAACTTTATATTTAATCTTATCTAATCTAAGCTGCAAAGATATATATCATTTAAGATTTATATTAAATGCATTCCCACAAGCAGATATGTATAATTTCGCGCTAACACATGCCGCATGTGGACCTACAATATAAAAACCCAATCTCAAATGAACATAAGCCTTGCAACTCTTGCCGTCCTTCCCTGAAACAGGGGTGACATTGGCATATGGATTATGAGATGAGGACTTTCAGCTATCTTTCCACCTTTCAAGAGTTCTTTCAGCCAGGCGTTGGCCTATTTGCATCTCATTAGCTAGGATTTGTGTCAGTTCTTCATTGCTCATTCTGGAGACATGATTTCTGAAATATTGCTTGGATTTGCATTATCTCACTATGCTCTCTACGAAATTCAGAACCAATAGAAAAAAATTAATACAATTTCAAACATTAAATGTGCATCTGTATGATGTAATATCAGAAGATTCCTACAATAGATTAGATTGCACATTTTGCAAAAATCTGTATGTACTGTTTTGTGCTGTTTGTGTGTCTGTTGCCTTGACCAGTACTCTAACTTTTAAGAACTTCTAGGACATTAGGTAGTCAGAGAAAAATTCTGAATTGAAGAAATGGGATAGCGCATCTGCAACTTGTTGTAAATAATTTGGCACTCCCCACCTAAGGTCGGCAAGGTCTTGTAAGTTTATCTTCATCATCTAGTAAAGGCAGTGCCTTGTTGTGCTAGCCATCTGTCCGTGCTGGTTGCCATCCTCCTGAGCTGCAAATAGGTGGAGACACCCATGAGCCGCTTGCTTCAAATCCTAGAAGTATGAAGTTCTTGGGTGACCTCTTGTTCTTGTCTTGCTAAGATTTTTCCTTCAAAGATCATGCCAAGAAAAGTGCCATGTCTAATTAAATTTATAAGCTATTTTCTTTCTTTTACTTCATGCAACACCTTTTTTCCCTATTTGACCTATTTTCAATCCACAATGTTTTGTTCATATTCCTTCAAATCCATATCTTGAATGCCTCTAAGCGGTCTTTTTTGTAATTCTGTATGCCCCAGGTTTTGCAGCTATACAACAAATCTCTCTAATCAAAAGCCTTCATGAATCCCTTTCTTTTTTCCATCTTTAAATGTGTATTGGTTAAAAGGCTGTAATTTTATACCTAGAGGGCACAGATCATCTGTCCTGGGCTGGAAGTCTCATCATAACAGTAATGCTTACCTTCTGAGTATTGGTAATATTTGTATGAAGACCTGTCAATCCAAGATGGCCGCAAGTGAACAGATGATTAGTTTTCATACAAATATTAACAATATTCGGTAGGTAAGGATTACCGTGGGGATGAGACTTTCAGGGCTGTGGGACTGTCTCACACTGATTTGAAAGTATGTGTGGTTTATTGTTGGGTTTCCTCTGTTGCAGCTGTGCGACCTGCTCATCAAGCCGGTGCAGCGCATCCAGAAGTACCACCTGCTAGTCCGCGACGTGCTCAGGCACTCGGAGACGGCGGGGTGCGGGGCGCAGGCGCAGCAGGCGCTGCTGCAGGCCGCGCACATCACGTCACGCGTGCCCAAGCAAGCCAACGACATGATGGACGTGGGCCGACTGCAAGGATACGATGTATGTATTAGCTTTCTATGTACTCTGAGCATTCAAAATATTTACAAGTCTTAATTTATGCGGTATTTTCTTTAAAACTCTTCATTTTTAATAAACAAAAATTCTGAATATTTACTTTTACCTTTACTAATATGTTAGTATGAGATTGACTCCCTATAATCTACATTCTAAGTTGCAAAGATATATTGCATTTGAGATTCATATTAAATGCATTCCGACAAACAGACATGCATAAGTTTGCACTTAAACATGCCGCATATGGACTTACAATATAAAAACCCAATCTCCAATGAACATAAGCCCTGCAACTCTTGCAGACCTTCCCTGAAACAGGGGTGACATTGGCAAAGTGAACCATAATCCCTGTGGTGTAAAAACTAAAAACTGTTAATGCGAGGTTTGGTTTATTCAGTAAGTACAAATGCAAAATGTGTAAGCACAAACTACGCATGTCTGCTTGGCGGCATGCATTAAGTATAAGTCTCAAATATCAATATATCTTTGCATCTTAGATTATCGAAAAACAATCGGTGTTATTCTTAGACATTTTCGTCGCCCGTTGAGCCCACGTTTTGCTTAATTTTGATTCTTAAACATTTCTGAAGGAGTTAGGCTTGCGTCTCGAGCTCAACGCCCGCTCAAATCTAGCCTCCAAATGTATGCGGACTTAGTCGGACACAAATCCGGCTCAGAGATGGTTTAAATGGCAGACGATTTTGACAACGTATTTTATATTAAATCGTATATATATTTGCTTTATTACTATATTGTTTTGAGATTTGTTGTTATCATTATGGTCAAATTGCCAGAATTTAGCACCTTTTTGCTAATCAATCGCTTTTTGGCGCACAAAACACACAAAATTAAAAAGCAAAAGAAATCATTTGAAACATGGAATCACGGCTCACGGCAAATTTCTTAATATGACTACATTATCAAAACTGAAGTTAGGAGATTGTTCAAAATACATGGAGAGGATATTCAACACTCTACAAACACATATTCGACACATCAACACATCTGTGACACTTAATCCTTCTGAAATAAATTTTTAGAAGCATTTCGGCCGACATGGTTTGTTTACTCACAGTACACGGTTGCCATTGCGTATGACGTCAGACGAGTCCGGCCATATTTGTGTGCGGCAATCCCTAACGCAAAATTCCCTACATAGTATTTATTTTCCCTGATCCACAAAAAATATACGGATTAATTCGGCTAATCACTTGTTTTTAAAATTGTTTTTATTATAAATTGCATAACATATTTATAAATTGATTATTTACTTTTATTTTTCATCTTTTTGTTCCTTATTGTCAATGGTTATTGTTTTAATAATTATTTATATACGACTGAAAATTCCCTATTTTTTAAATATTATTTTAAATATTATTTATAAAGTGACATCTCCAGAACAGATTTTTTTTTTAAATACGACATTGAACAGACGTAATTTCAGCCGTCCAAATTTGGTCGCAGGCTCAACTGTTCCTAGGTTATACCATGAACGAGAATCAATATGTCAAATTTAGTCTGGTCCGGCTTTGTACCCAGACTAAATAGTCGCCAGATAAGCCGACGTTGAAATATGACAAGTAAGAATAGCACCCAATGTTTTTAGTTACGGGATGAGTAAAATTTATTGATGTACTACTACTGAACAAAATTCACATCGTCAGGTACAGAATATTAAGTTAAATTATATTGTGTTTGACCACTATTTGTTATGCTGTGTATAATTATGATGTGTCAGACCACTATTTGTTATGCGCGAGAATAATGGTAGGGGATTGTAAGAAAGGAAAGAAAAAAATATTGTTAAGAATGAAAAGAATAAAAGTGGAAAATTTGAACGATGACAATGTGCAAGATGAATATCAAAGTGAGATTGCCAAAAGATTAAATATGGATGAACTACAAAAAATGAAAGATGAAGGATGTGTGGAAAAAGTGTGGCAAATGATGAAGAAAGAACTGACCGAATCTGCTAGGATGACATGCGGAGAAACAAATGTTGGTAAGAAAAAAGGTGATGCCTGGTGGAATGATGGAGTGAAAGAAGCAGTAGAGCAAAAGAAGGAAGCGTATATGAGATGGTTGAAAGATAAAGGTAATTTAAATTTGGAAATGATGTATAAAAGGGCAAAAATGAATACTAAAAAGCTTGTGTATGAAAGTAAGATGGAATTAGAGAAGAAAAATAATGAAAAGGCACAGCAGGACTTCCACACCAACAAAAAAATGTTCTGGAGTTGGGTTCGGAATAATAACGAAAGTGTGGGAGCAACAACTCCGGGCATAAAGAATGCGCAGGGAGTCTTGCTGTGGGATGAAGATGATGTATGTAATAGATGGAAAGAATACTTTGAAGAAATATTAGGACAGGGTGAAAGAAATTTATATGAATGTGACCCTACAAATGAAAGTAATGAGGATATTTTGAAAGAGGAAATAAAAGCAAGCATAAAAGAGCTGAAGAATGGAAAGGCTGCAAGTATGGATGGATTGAATGCTGAGATGTTAAAGGCAGGAGGAGAATATGTGGTAGAGTGGATGTTTGAATTATGCAAGATGTGTATGAAAGACAGGGTAGTACCGATGGACTGGAGAAAGGCGGTCATTGTCCCTATTTACAAGGGTAAAGGGGACAAGAAAGACTGCCGTAACTTCAGGCCCATTAGTCTCCTTAGTATACCTGGGAAAGTCTTATGCAAAATTGTCATAAAAAAAGTGAGAATGGCCACCGATCACAGGGTCTCTGATATTCAATCTGGCTTTATGCCAGGACGAGGTTGTGTGGACCAAATCTTTACTCTCAGACAGATTGTTGAAAAACATCTGGCTGTGGGGAGGGTGGTCTACACAGCATTTGTAGATCTTGAGAGGGCCTTTGACTCGGTGGACAGATGTATGCTGTGGAATGTTCTCAGGAAGTACGGTGTGAATGATAATCTTCTGAATGTGATACGTGCCATCTATGAAAATAGTTCGGCATGTGTAAGAGTGGATGGGAGATATAGTGACTGGTTTGATGTATATAAGGGAGTGAGGCAAGGCTGCGTGATGAGTCCATGGTTGTTTAATATAATCATGGACAGTTGCATAAAAGAAGCTGGAATATCAGAGAGCGGAGTGAAAGTGGGTGAAACAAGAGTTGGAGTACTTCTTTATGCTGATGATGCTATAGTTTTAGCTGACTCGGCGGAGGAACTCCAAACGATGTTAACCAAACTAAATGATGCATTTTGTAAGAATAGCTTGAAAGTAAATGCGAATAAGACAAAAGTATTAGTTTTTGACAGGAATGAAGTATGTGAGGAACTTACAATTAATTTGAATGGAATAAAAGTTGAAGTAGTGAATGAGTTTGACTATTTAGGAAGTAAGTTTGAGGCGAATGGTAAGATGACGAAAGAATTAGAGAAGCGTGCCAGCAAAGGAAGATGCGTGATAGGAGCGTTTGGTAGAATAGCGAAGAATAAAAGGATACCAAAGAAAATGAAAATGGCGGTACACAATTGTATTTTGTTGCCGACCCTGATGTATGGAAGCGAGTCATGGACGTTGAATGAAAGAGAAGTAAATAAGGTATGCACCGTAGAAATGGCCCATCTGAGAAGTATGACAGGAAAAACACTGAAAGATAGAGTGAGAAACGAATGGGTTCTAAATGAATGCGGAGTAAAAGAAAGCGTGAAAGTGAAAGTTCAAAGAAGTGTGATGCGATGGTTTGGACATATTGAAAGGATGAATGAAGACCGACTGACAAAAAGAGTGTATAAAGGGAATGTAACAGGTAAGCGTGGAAGGGGAAGACCTAGGAAACAATGGATTGATCAGATAAATGAGATTGCGAATGAATGGAATCTACAGAGTGGAAACAAGAGAAGAGCATGCATGAAAAGAGTGATGAAATTAGATGAGATGAAAGAAGTATGCAAGGACAGAGTCAAGTGGAGGCACTTGTGTGGAGGTACTGGCCACCCCTAGAGGAAAGGCGGCAGGATACAAGACAAGACAAGACAAGACAAGTGTTTGTGTTGTAGGGTAAAATAACGGCGCAGGGGAAGCTCTTGCTGCACGGACCTCTCATGTGCGTCGACGTTTCTCTGCCTGAAGCTCCTCCAGGCAAGCCCAGAGAGCTGCAAGTCTTCCTCTTCGAGCAGAGCATCATATTCTCCGAGGCGTTTGGCAAGAAGACTCAATTCACCAGCCCGTCGTACAATTTCAAATTCAACATGCAGGTTAGTGCTTAATTTTATGCTTTGTAGCATTACTTCGTACTATGTTGACTCAGAAAAAAATTCATTTGGCGATTGGATCCTATTCATTTTCACAGACCAGTAATCTAATCGCACCTTGATTGCATAAATAAAAAATATGAAATAGACGACGGCACACCTAGAGAGTTATTTCGTTTGCATACATTTTTTCAATTTGCGTAATGAGGTGTGTTTTACAAGGTTTTATTCTTGGGGTAAACATATAAAAATATATGAAGCCAGTTCATAGCTCTAGTTGGTTGCTTATATTTGAAGCCAGTGTTCTAAGGTTTAATTTCTTGGAGGATGTCCCGTTTCTTTACCATTTCAGTGTGTTTTTGTAACCCGAGTCATAATAATACTAGCTAGGTATAATCGAGGTTAAATTTAATGTAACTGTGAAATTTAATTATGAGTTGTGAAGACTTCTCAGGAAATGTGTAACTACCATTTCTAAAGTAGGGAAAGAGTAAATCTGCCTTTGTGTATATGAAGAGAAAGAACTAGAAGTTGCGTACTTATTGATATTTGGAGTTTGGGTGCAGTACGTTGGAAGGATATACGATAGAAGATTCTAATTTTGTTTTGTAACTTTGTGTTTGAAAAAAATGTATGAAAGGGCTTTTGATAATTAAAAATTTTTTGAACATTAAAAATTACAAGTCAAGAATCATCGCATCCTAAGGTTTCATTTTTAAACATATCACGTTAACATTTTTAAACACTTTGTTCTGATTACATCTTACAGGTGAACAAGATGTCTCTCCATGAAGAAGAAGGTGGCTTCTGTGTCCGCTCCACAGACCCGCACCGCCCTCCTCTGGGCCTGTCGGTGAGAGCTCCGGAGCCAACTCGCAAGGAGTGGTTCAGCACCATCACCAACATCCTGCAGACACAGAGGAACTTCCTAATTGCCATTCAAAGCCCCATAGCATATCAAAAGGAGCTTACCAAAGACGCGTCCATGTGAGTACAGCCTGTCCGATTCTCCCCATTCCATTTAATTATAATCCATAACATTTTATCGGTGTAATAGTGGATATATGTGTCTGTGGAAGCGACAAACTCTTTGAATAAGATGGTTGACATTGTGAACAGCAACGGCGCAAGAGTCAAAGTTAAAGCTAAGTCGAAACAAAGGTGACTGCATGTCCTGCTGGTTAGTCTGTAATCCATTAACATAAAATTATAAATATGATTATTTTTTCACATACCTCTAACATATTTAATTAGCATTTAAATAACAAAAGCTAACTGGATGATTTTGTTTGATAAAGACGTGTTGGTATCTGGCAGCGAGTGAACCTCAGAGGTGTTAATTATTTGTAAAGTAAAACTATCTGCTGTGCTAGCGGGGCCCCGCCCCGCAACACCTGTAAGCTATGGAACTTTTCTATTTTACTATCTCAGAATGCTTAACAAATTGTCTCTTGGAAAGGGTTGTGGTTTTCAATAAAGAAATTATATTTTTGACTCTTTTTTTCCTTCGCCTCTACACTTGTGTAATAGAGCTAGTAATATAGATAGTTAATTGTCTAATTAACCTTGAAGTGGCTGCATGACTCCAATCTAACACATGATATGTTACTATTTATGTATACTAACATTAGGTGGTACAATAAGTAAACTAAGGTGTTATTTATCTATTATTTAATCCTCTATTTGTATAAATGTTAACGATAATCATTGTAATATTCTAGTAACCAAAGTTGTGCAGCTCTGTTGATGTCCGGGAAAATGCCCTTTTTCTATTCAACTATGCCATTGTCACTTCTTTTTTCCACGTGAAGCAATTCACTTAACTCATTTCTATATTTCTGCAATCCAAAATGAGGTTTCATATATATTTTTAGATCGTAATATAATAAAAAATAAAATAAAAAGAATTTCGGGGAGAGATGATTGTCCAATTAGAGAGAGTGTATAGAAAGTGCTCATGTATACAGTAAAACAATGTAACTGTATTTCTCAAAGAACCAAAAAAGAGAAATGTTTTTGAATTTAATATAATTTTCAGTGATTTATAAAAAGCTTACCTTGCTTCAAAGTTGTTTTAATAATGAAAATTAATGACTTGAATGTATTACTTAGTAATCACCAAAAATAAAATTGACCAGTGCGTAAATAAGTCAAATAAAGAATGAATTTGAGGCGAAAAGATATAAGAGAAATTGTATGGAAAATACAATAGGCATAGAAAGTGATCAAGAATGTATATTATGTGTTCTGAGAGATGTCTGGAGTCCATATTATGAGAGAAACAATCACTTTTTCCCTTTTATGTGGTTTTTTAGTCTATTCCTGGGTCTTTGATTTGCACTTTTTTACACTTTAGGCACTTTTCTACTCTATGGTCGCTTTTTCCCCATTTCCTGTTTCCCTATTTCCAGTTCCCCCATAACCCGGTCGCCATTTGTCATAAAGCGTCATTTTTCCCTTGTGGTCACATGTCAGTTGAATTCACCTTCGAAAATTTGAGTGAATTGACAATATTCCTGGGCAAAAACATTTAAAAAAGAGTGTTATTTTACCATCTTGTGTCCCTGTGAACAATTAAAAACTAAAACAGGCGAAATTGTGGTGTTTAAAAGTGTATAAGCGTGGCATACCTACAAAAATATAATGTATTTTTGTGGGTATGCCACGCATTTACGAAAAACGTTTTTCGTTATTTTAACGGAGTTTTTACTTTAGATAACATCAAAATCAGTGTTATGAGTTGTGATAACAAAAAAGGGCCACCTCCCGCCGAAATCTCACAGGATTCAGGTGATGTGGATGCATTGAGGTATATATACTAGAGACGTAACGTTGCTCGAAACACGTAGCACCCTGTAGTAAGTCAAAAGTCGTACTCGAGAAAAACCCGATTTTGAGGCTCGTCAGTCTCACGCAGACTTACACAGCGAACGGACGTGACAGGTGGTAATACATATTGCCATAAATGTCTAAATATTGTGATTGGAGTTTTCAAACACCATTGTTTGTGAACTTGATCAATTATACAACATGCACAAATGAAAAAAACACAACATACTAGCACAGATTAATTATTAAAACAATTTATTTTTGAAAAAAATTAGTTTTTCTTAAATATATTTTAATTAATGTTACACATTTGACACCGACAATAAGGTTGTATACTGCCGGGTTGCTGGTTGAAGACTTGCTCATATTATTTTTAAAAGTAAAGGACTAAAGTTACATTTCATTTTAATCTGACATTCATTTTTAATAGTATTACTGTAGGGGAATTTTATATCAGAGAATTATGACATCCAGCCCTTTTTGTCGTGTTTGAAGTCTGCCATGTGTTTGCTAAAATTATTGCTATCTCGTTTTAACCTGAGAGTACAGTGCGCGTTATTCGATGCAGAAGCTGGATAAAAACTGA
The DNA here is from genome assembly GCA_951799405.1 of Agapetus fuscipes. Taxonomy (NCBI): domain Eukaryota; kingdom Metazoa; phylum Arthropoda; class Insecta; order Trichoptera; family Glossosomatidae; genus Agapetus; species Agapetus fuscipes. The sequence continues at coordinate 27,638,408 of OX637332.1, forward strand.
TTGTCTCCTTGCATCTGCATTAAAACGTTTCCAACGGACTTCGGCTTGACATTTTTTTCCTGATTGTATGATGGTTGCGACTCTATAGTATATATCTCAATGTGTGGATGTAAAAATGCGGATATGACACTTCGGAATCAGGTTCACCGCCGCGGCGTCAGAAACGGCTTAGGGTTGTCTTGGACCCAAGGATAGATTATCTGGTTTCCCAGAGGGAGCCACTTAATGCTATACCAGACGAGTCCTTCACCCGAAATGGACTCTCAAATAAAGGAAATGACCGAATCCGGAGTTATAGAGGCAGCGGAGTCATCTCCCAGCTTCTTATCAAAAATGTTCCTAACTCTCAAATCGGACGATTCCCCGAGAATGATTTTCAACCAAAATCGTTAAAACTTCTTCCTAGACCCGGCTCCGTTCAAACTCATAAGCCACTACAAAGTGTCAGAGTTTCTTATCAAAAATGTTCCTAACACTCAAATCGGACGATTCCCCGAGAATAATTTTCAACCTGAAATCGTTAAAACTTCTTCCTAGACCCCGCTCCGTTCAAACTCATAAGCCACTACAAAGTGTCAGAGTTTCTGCAGCCAAACGATTGGTTGTCGAAAATAGACCTATCGCAAGCTTACTTTCATCTCCCAATAGCACATCGGAGATTTTTGCGACTGGTCTATCGAGGAGAATTACTTCAGATGACAAGTCTACCCTTTGGCCTTTCATCTGCCCCCAGAATGTTTGCAACCCTCACAAATTGGGTAGCCCAACTACTTTCTGCTGCGACGAGATATCCGGACAATCGTTTATCTCGACGACTTCCTCCTTGCGAACCAATCCAAGGACGATCTTTGTCGACAATCGCATCTTTGGCCTTTCATCTGCCCCCAGAATGTTTTCAACCCTCACAAATTGGGTAGCCCAACTACTTACTGCTGCGACGAGATATCCGGACAATCGTTTATCTCGACGACTTCCTCCTTGCGAACCAATCCAAGGACGATCTTTGTCGGCAATCGCATCTTTGGCCTTTCATCTGCCCCCAGAGTGTTTTCAACCCTCACAAATTGGGTAGCCCAACTACTTACTGCTGCGACGAGATATCCGGACAATCGTTTATCTCGACGACTTCCTCCTTGCGAACCAATCCAAGGACGATCTTTGTCGGCAATCGCATCTTTGGCCTTTCATCTGCCCCCAGAATGTTTGCAACCCTCACAAATTGGGTAGCCCAACTACTTACTGCTGCGACGAGATATCCGGACAATCGTTTATCTCGACGACTTCCTCCTTGCGAACCAATCCAAGGACGATCTTCGTCGGCAATCGCATCTAGCAGTAGATATCCTACAATCTCTGGGGTGGTATGTAAATCTCCAGAAGTCAGTGCTCTTCCCCACTCAACAATTAGAGTACTTGGGAATCGTTTGGGACACGCATAACAATTGCAAATTCCTTTCTTACCGGAAGCAAGAGGCATTGTGCCACTCACTTCGAGCAATACTGACTTCTCGAAAATGGTCCTTAAAACTGGCGGAAAGTCTCCTAGGAAGACTAAACTTTGCCAGCTTCATGGTCGCCTCCACTGCAGACAATTGCAGATAGCGAGCAGGCCACTGAAGCACCTGTCACCAAGAAGGTCTTTCTTGCCGGAAGCAAGAGGCATTGTGCCACTCACTTCGAGCAATACTGACTTCTCGAAAATGGTCCTTAAAACTGGCGGAAAGTCTCCTAGGAAGACTAAACTTTGCCAGCTTCATGGTCGCCTCCACTGCAGACAATTGCAGATAGCGAGCAGGCCACTGAAGCACCTGTCACCAAGAAGGTCTTTCTTACCGGAAGAAAGAGGCATTGTGCCACTCACTTCGAGCAATACTGACTTCTCGAAAATGGTCCTTAAAACTGGCGAAAAATCTCCTAGGAAGACTAAACTTTGCCAGCTTCATGGTCGCCTCCACTGCAGACAATTGCAGATAGCGAGCAGGCCACTGAAGCACCTGTCACCAAGAAGGTCATGACAAATGACCGAGGACAGCTTACAAGTAATAGAGTGGGGGATAGGGAATGCGAACGAATCAAGTTCCATCCACAGGGAAACCTGCGAACGTTTCTTGACAACAGATGCGTCAGACTAAGCTTGGGGAGCAACTCTGGACGACTTGATGCTGTCAGGACAGTGGACCGTTCAAACAAAAGAAGCGGCACTCCAAACGAAAAGAGTTGTTCGCTGTTTTCACAACCCTGCAACGCACAGCGCACGACCTTTCTGGCTCCGAAATTCTGGTACAATCAGACAACAAGACAGTAGTCGCCTACATCCGCAAGGAAGGGGGCACCAGATCCAAAACACTCCTAAATCTTACCCGAGATCTGTTGACTCTGGCAGGCCAATGGGAAATCTCGCTAACAGCGCAGTACCTACCGGGAAGATACAACGGAGACGCGGATCACCTATCAAGAGGAAGATCCCCTCCAGAGTGGCATCTTTTATCAACAGCAACGAAGGCCATTTTCAATCATTTCGGAGTACCAGATATAGACCTGTTCGCATCCACGACGGCACACATGAGTTCAACTTACGTATCCAGAGACTCCACAGACTCATGCGCAATCTTTCAAAACGCGGAAGAGAAAAGACTGCTCCTGTCAGGATGGAGAGCTTCCACACTCAACACATATAAACCTGCTTGGCAAAGATGGTGCCGCTGGATACTGGCGGAAAATACCCATCCCAACACATCATCTCCTAATCAATTGGCAAGGTATCTAGCGCAACTGTTCATAAACAAAAAACTGTCATACAGGACTATACTGGTACACAAGTCAGCCATCGTAACCTTCTGCAACCCAATGATGGAAAAGAATCTCAGCTCAGATTTCCTAGTGAAACATACATTAAAAGCCATAGCAATGGTAAGGATTAACCCTCCTAAGTCCCCTGTGTGGAATCCGCAGATAGTGAAAGACTGGCTAGTCAGGAACACTCCTCGTTCAGATTCTCTCTATGAAGTTGCGTGTAGAACAGCAATCTTACTTCTGTTATCCTCAGGAAGAAGAGTACACGATCTGACCTTGCTAAATATCACAGAAGGAAACATTCTAGACGAAGGCACATCAATTGTGTTAATTCCATTTGTTGGATCAAAAACAGATACACTTCTGGAATCCAAGGAACACAACGTCAACCCAGTCTTCTGGATAAGGAAGCTGATTGAACTATCACGCGAAAGGAGATCAGGACAAAATATTTATAACCTGTTCATCAGCACCCGAGGACAAGTGAAGGCAGCTACAAGAACAATCATAGGAGGATGGGTAAAGAACACGCTAAAATCAGCAGGAGTAGAGGCCACTCCCGGCAGCACACGTTCAGCGGTCGCATCACTTAATTGGCTGGAGAACTACCCAATAGAAAACACTTTCAGAAAATACTATCAGAAAGAGATGTTGAAACATACAGCTCCAGAAGATCCCTCCCTATTTCAACCAGTTAATATCAAATAAAGACGTCCCCGGTCACCAGGAGATAATAGACAGATCTCTCATAATATGGACTCCAGACATCTCTCAGAACACATAATGGGGGAGTTTTACCTACCATTAAAACTCTTATTATGTTTCTATAGATGTCTGGAGTCCAGGTAACCCCTACCTGGTGTATTATGAGCTTTATGACAAATGGCGACCGGGTTATGGGGGAACTGGAAATAGGGAAACAGGAAATGGGGAAAAAGCGACCATAGAGTAGAAAAGTGCCTAAAGTGTAAAAAAGTGCAAATCAAAGACCCAGGAATAGACTAAAAAACCACATAAAAGGGAAAAAGTGATTGTTTCTCTCATAATATGGACTCCAGACATCTATAGAAACATAATAAGAGTTTTAATGGTAGGTAAAACTCCCCCATTTTTTATGAGTTATCTTTCAACCTTATCATTATTGTGATGACCAGGGTTATTTTAATTTGAAAACAGAATCGAAAACAAAGCTGTTTTTCTTTTATCCTTAAAAAGGGAAGTTTCATAAGGAAATATACTTTGGAAACAAAAAAATTTAAATAAAGTAAATCCAAGATGCCTCAATTCCCCTTAATTTATCTTTGCTTTCTTTTATTTTATTTCTATAGAATCAAAGCAAGCGGGCAGACAAGGTTTTTTTTTATTGAAATTTAGATATATAAAACACCAGAAATCATTTCCATCTATTTATCTCATTTCAGAAAAAAAAGCTTACATTGTCGCCTTTGATTTTATACGACTTATTTGAGCAAATGTAAACTTAAAAGAATTAACTGGAAAATCATAAAGTAATAAACATCATAAATTTTTTTTTTAAATAGTTAATTTGAGCAGTTCCTTTTCTGTGCCGTGAATAATTTTGAATATTTTGGAAATATTTCTTGTTCTTACTTTTTTGAATGTGATGACATATTTTGATACATGGATTTTTGAGATGGGAAAACGATATAGAGAAATGCGACTGAGAAAAAATTCCACATTTTATGAAAAAAAAAACTTAAAAAAATAATAAAAGAAAACACCATTATGGTTTATAGTTTAAATAATGTGAATAGTATGAAACTCCGTATTGAATAATTTTCGTTTAACTTGTTTAGTTTAAGATTTTAAGCAGGGTGAAATTAGAATATTTTGTAATGTAGTATATTTTGAGGAATCTGTAAAATGAAATTTAAAAAAAAAACTCACTCAACTCGTGCACTCTTTTGTAAATTCACGCTATTTTCAACTTGGAATCTTCTGTACTGACTTTACTTTGTAATATTGTTTCTTAAATCTAAAGTAACTCTTGAAATCCTTTGTAAATTTGTATACTGTGTCTCTTTAACATCTTTTCAGAGTTTCAACATTAATGTGAGAATAATTCCTAGATGAAATTCCTTAAGGTTATTTATACCAGAGGCCTTCCCTGTGTCAGGGAAGGTCGGCAAAAGTTGTAGGGCTTATGTTCATTTGAGGTTTGAATTTTATTTTATAAGTACACATTCAGCATTTGTAAGCGCCAACTGCACGTGTTTGTTTGTGGGCATACATTTGAGAGCTTTAAATGAATATATCCTTGCAACTTAGATTATAGATTATAGCCTAACATCAAGGTTCTACATCTGTAATCTGTACTCTAAGTTGCAAAGATATATCAATGATTAAAATTCATATTTAGTGCACACCTTGCAAGCAGACACAATGTTATTCTCACACAGCCAATTCACGGCTCAACCGCCACCTCATGTGAATTTTTGATACAAAAAAAGATGATTCATGGATCAGCTGTGTAAATTAAAGCGTTGTGAATAGCTCTGTTAGAAGCTTGCACTAACACATGCTGCACACAAAATTACACATACTTAATAACCCAAATTTTAAAAGAACATAAACCCAGCAACTCTTGCTGTCTTCTCCTGAAACAGGGTTAGCATTGGCAAAATTAAACCAATATTTACAGCATGGGAAGTCAGACTCCAACCAATAAGTTGAAGGAACTTTTCATGGGCAAGGTGTGATATAATATTGTTAACGTGTAAATCTATAATCATAATCTAAGTTGCAAAGATATATTAACATTTAAAATTAATATTGAACGCATGCCCACAAACAAGTGTAAGTTCACACTTACAAATGATGCATGTGTACTTAAAAATAAAAATCCAAAACGCAAATGAACATAAACCCTGCAACTCTTGCCGATCTCCCTGAAACAGGGGTGACATTGGCAAAGTGAACCATTTTTACAGTATGGGGGGTCAGCCTCATACCAACCTATAAGTCAAGGAATTCATTTATAATAACGCCATTTATAATCTAATTTGCAAAGATATATTAAATGTCAATATATCTTTGCAGCTTAGATTATATATAGAAGAACAATTTAATATGTTGATTTATTCTCACATCAAAGACTTTCAACTATAAACAAAATCTTCTATTTTAGGTCTTCTTATTTTACTTAACTTATGGATTGGGTACTCATGTTTAGTACAATAATTACTTAATTGATTAATATACCTTATGCATGTTCATCTAAATCTGCAACGGACTTGTGACATTGAAAAATCACCTTAGTGTGTTTCATCATAGTTTCTGGAAGTTTCGTCTCACTTTACAAAACAAAGTTCGACAAGAAAAAGCATTGAAAATATATCATTAACAAAATGAAAGAAGCATAAAATTTACATAGTATTTTTTTTTTAATAGATTTGTGAAGAGAAATACAATAAACCAACCTATTTTGCTTGGCCAGTGAGAGGTATTCACATCTTCAATTAGTAATTCATTATTTAATGAATTATTCATTAATAATTACACAATGACATCTGTTACACTAGGGTCGAAGTTATTGTCGATAGGACACGGCCTAGGCGGGGTTTGAACTTGCGCTTGTTTCAATAAGCAAATTCAAGTGCCAACGCCTTGTTTTGCCAGACCATATTAGTTGTTTATGCCTTAACTTTATTTTTCATTCCCTGGAATGTTAAAGTATAAATTATCTGTTTGCAACTGTCAGATGGTCATGTTGAAAATTTTAAATTTGAACAGATAAGAGTCAAACCTATTGAGGCACCTTTGCTGAAGTGCTGAACACTCCTAACAGAATTGCAATTGAGTGACTGTTAATAGTCATATTGTTAAAATACCAATAAAAAGTACCTTTGCTTGAACGACAAAGATGTGCCCTTTTTATAACTTCCCGCATAAAAGGTGCGTCCTGAAGATGTTGGCTATGATGTCAACAAAACGTCGATAACAATGCAAGTTCTCCTACAACAGATTGTAAAGTATCCAAAAAGTGAAATTAATTTTATGCTCCGTAGATTTATTTTCATTTGAAATTCTTGCCGTCCATGGTATTTTTAAATACCCTCCTACAATTGAACTTTTATATTTTTGTTAGTTGTGGGGTATAACAATGTCACAGGCCCGTCATAATATATTTTTTGCACTATGAAATAAGTAGTAAATATATAATGTAAGATTCAATGTCGTTCATCCATAGAATCGTCAGTATCTGGGAATATTTTTATAATCTTACTTACGCACTTATGAATAATCAAATTATTTTATCACAATGTAAGGCGATGCCGTTGAATATTAAAACCTATTATTCAACTTAACTAATAAGGTAGTAAACTTTCTCTCGCTGGGGGAATAATAACCACATTCCTTGAAAAGGCTTTGAGAAAACAATTCAGTTCAAATATATCTTCCTCTCCTTGTATATAGACATTAATGTTCTAAGCATATAACAAATCCAATACAACACAAGTCAAATAGAATCAAAGGCAGCAAAGCGTTTTTCCTTTAATGAAATACAGTCAAATTTGGTTATAACGAGCACAAAGGGACCAAACAATTTTGTTTCTTATAGCCGTTCTTGTTATTAACGTTACTTGTTATTGACGTGAGCAGGTCCGGATTAACCCCTCTTGGGGCCCTGGTGCGGACAAAATCTCAGGGCCTCCCGTACCCCACAATTTTTCAGAATGCAAAAGGTACACTTTACGAAAATATTAATTTAATGGTTGACTCTAAATAGGTAAGGAGTTGCAAACTTTTATTTCTTTACTACTGGAGATTTTCCTTGAAATTTTTGGGGCCCTAAGAGTTTCCTGCGAGAAACTTTTATTCCTTAACAATCTTTGTCTTTATGAAACGTAGCTTTTTGAGCCAAATCTAATCTAATCTATTCTAATCTAAGTTGCAAAGATGTATTACATTGGAGATTCACATTACATGCATTCTCACAACCAGACACGTACAAGTTCGCGCTTGCACATGCCTCATGTGATCACAATTGGTCCATACATTTTTTTTCAGTATTTTTTCAAAGTCTTTTGGAGCCCTTCAGTCCACAGGGGCCCTGGTTCAATACACATGCCACATGGGTTACATGTGGTGAATGAACCTACTTATTTTTACAGGTAAGGGTCCGTGGGGTTTCCCAGCTCCCGAGGGAGCTAGTACCCACTTCTTGTGAAGGCTGTGTAAACTTTGCCGGTATTTATTTTGGAGTTTGAAATAAACACCGCAATGGGAAATTGTTTCTGACACCCTCCGTGGGATTACCTTTTTCTCTTCTTTTTCGAGTCTTTACCTTTTGTATGGCATTATCAGGCTGTTTCAAATTGTTTAGTTTTGTTTACCTGGATGCATTGAGTATATTACTTGAACATTAAGCGCACTTGTTATCTAAGCAAGTATGAATATAAGTCTGTTCAAGCATTTCAGTAAGTAATTGCTCTTCTATAATCTATGATCTAAGTTATGAAGATGTATTAACATTTAAGATTCATCTTAAATGCATATCCACAACTTGACATATGCAAGTTCGCCCTTGCAAACTCTATACATGCACTTACAAAATAAACACCCAAATTTCAAATGAAGATAAGCCCTGTAAATTTTGCCAAGCTACCTTTCTGAAACAGGGGTGGCATCGGCAAAGTGAATCACTTTTTTAAAGTAGTATGGGTGGTCAGCATCATACCAACCTATAAGTCAAGGAATATGAACTCACTGTATCCATGATCACAAAGTTTGACTGTAAATATATAAAGAACAGGAAATAGATTTCTCGTTATGTTAAAAAAAAAAACCTCGTTTGCCGCCTCTGGTTCTATGTATGTGTTTTCTCTTCTCCAACAATTTTACAATTGCACATTGTTTCTATGAACTTTTTACAAAAAAAAATTTTGAAATTTTTGATAATTTCAAAAGACCTGCTTTCAAATTTTAGGTTATATCAAAATTGAGCTATCAAGCAAGTTATCAGTTATGAAATTAAAATTTCTCTTCCCGGGCATGCGTTTTTATTATTAATTTTGCAATAAAACTGGTTCACTTTAGACTAACACAATCTAACTCATATTTTTATTTTACTTTGTATGTTTCTGTAAATCTTTATTTTTGATTATTTTATACAAATTCAATTAGTCATTGAATTATTAATTTATTTCTTAGCACACCTACTCATTATTAATAGCAAATGAACAAATAATATTTTTAATTATTTTTAGCTTTCTTTACTGAAGAAATGATTATATTTTTATTTCATTATTTCAGGGAAAAAATACATTATTTTTTCTAATTTAAGTCCTAAACTTCTGATATTAAATCAAACCCGTAATTCTTATACATCCTTTGTAATGGACTTGTCACACGGCTGGATCGCAAAGGAAAAGGCAAACAAATATTTTCTTATCCATTGCTTTGAACCCTAGTCATAGGTGACTTTTGTATCTTCGCCTCTGATGCGGCCCAATGGTCAAGAAAATTGTTGGGCTTGCCAGCTATACGAAAAGTAAGTAGTATATGTGACGTTTGCCCGCTGGCAAAAAATTAAATTTCTGTTTGGTCCATTACCTAATTCTTTTAGAGAGGTGTAAGCTTACTTTGATGTTAAATAAAAAATAACTATATTACTTAGGTAGTTAGATAGTCCTTACTATTATTTAAAATTCCTTAACCTAACCTATAATAGTGTAAGGAATCTTATTTCATTTTTCAAATTAATATTTTTGGTGCAAAATTGAATAAAAAAATGAATGCCACACTATTCCATTGAAACGGTGTGGCAGTTCTTCTTTTTGAGAGTGTATATAATCTATATGTGATAAGTCGTACATGTATAAAATTATTGTGTAAAAAAAATACCAAATTGTTGTAACTTGTTTCGCAGGTATTTTATGATACTTTCCGTGTAAGCCCGCTACCCGTTTATTTGTACCATAAACAATATATCCAACCATCTGTACTCTGATATGGTTTACCTGCATTGAGAAATTTAAGGTCGGCTTGAAATATTGTGCACAAAATCTCCTAGGCGTATCCCATGTAACTCTACAATATGAAAAATGTGAATATTAAATTATCATTTTTCAGGTGTTCCATAATTCTTTTTTTCACCTCAATTGCTAGACAACTTTGGACCCTTGATTGGTTCACATGATTTTGAAATACACTTTTTGTTTGGTTTATATGGAATGCCAGAAATTTTCAACTAGTTATATGATATTATATATTATTATGCATTGGAATAAAAATGATAAATTATATATCTCTTGTTGTTTACTATTTTTTCATCTAATATACTTCTTTTACTTTCATTGCTACAAAGAATACAGGAACTTACATCCACAGTTACTCGCAAATTCTGTACTTCATGATAAGATAAAGAATAAAACATTTTTTTTAGCTGACTTTGAAGTTCCACCACCGTTTGCATCAACTAGTGCCGAGAGCTCTGGTTCGAATCCCACCAAGGGTATCTTCCTGTTTGAGTGTTTTTTTCAAAACCCAAAAATAAAATACCGGCCTCTAATTTACTCAGCCTTCACAAGATTTGTGCATATGTTGAATAAATAAAACAAACATTCGAAGGGCTAATGAGGCCTAAGGGTGGTGTTTGTATAATTTTTTAATATTTACTAGAGTAAGATTTCTTTGTAGTAATGATCTCTCTTTTACTATAACACCTTGTATATAATTTCATCCTTCTCATAAACTTTCAAATCCTTCAATACTTGGGTGACTGGTAACTTGAATTTATAGAGTAGTTTGCACAAGTCTGGCCCCTTACTTGCAAAAATAAATTGATTCTACTCGCCACTTTTTATGGTCATATGACTTGCCCACTATATATATCAATGGCGAAGGGTGCCATACAAGCCAGTTCCTATCGGCTTTCCTTTTAAAATGATGTAACAAAGTAGTTAAAAAATATAGGCACAAAGTAAAAAAATACATTTAAAACCAAAGAAACAATACATATTTTTTCCCCATTGAAACCATGCAGTCTACTTTATTATCATTTTTGCCTCATTTTAAACGGGAAACCGATGGGAATCGGCTTGTATGGCACCCTTCGCCACTGATATATATATTAATCTATCCATAATCTTAGTTGCAAATATTTATTAACATTTAAAATTCACATTCAATGCATGCCGACAAACAGTAAGTTGGCACTTACAAATGCTGCATGCAACGCAAAAAAAAACGCAACTAATCTACACATATAGTGTAACTTTTTGCCGCGTTATCACCAAAGGGGTCGCATGTGGCGAGTTGAACCTATTTATTTTTACAGGTAAGGGGGCCGGCCTTACGCCAAGCACTTCAGTTCAAGTGGGGGTTTCCCAGCTCCCAAAAAGGCTGGTACTCATTTCTTGTGAAGGCTGAGTAAACCTTGCCGGTATTTGATTTTGGGGTTTGAAATGAACACCGAAACGGGAAATCATTTCTGACACCCTCGGTGGGATTCGAACCTGAGCTCACGGCATGGAATGCAAGCACTCTACCAACTGAGCTATCGACCGGACCACTTACAATTGTCTACTTACAAATTAAAATCCAAACCTTAAATGAACACAAACTCTGCAACTTTGCCGACCTTCCCTGAAACTGGGGTGACATTTTTTACAGTATGGGTGGCCAGCCTGATACCAACCTATAAGTCAAGGAATAGCCGTCTTTTCGGGAATATTTGATAATTTTGGTAGAGTGAAGATTTTGTTATGGAAAAAAAATGATGCCGAGAAATTTTACTCTGTGGTAGCTCCGAATATCACAGCAACGCCCTCGCTCAAATTTCACATTGCTAAGACCCATGGTTTTTTTTTTAAGATTCAAGTTCCAGTTTCGCCTTGTATGTAATCCTTCCTAGCTCTATGGAGCATCTATCAGTAGTTAACACTCACACAGTTTTCACTAACACGGAAGATTTAGAAGAAAATATAAAACGAACTATTCTGCATGCAGTATACAAACATTAAAACAGACCTTTCCTCTCTTGTTCTTCTTTATAAGAAGATTGGCCAACTTGACAAGAATTAAAATCTACTGTAGACTCCACGCCATATGAAATGTGTAGATCGAAATAAAAATACCGGCATGGTTAACTCAGCCTTCACAAGAAATGAGTACCAGCCCCCTCGGGAGCTGGGAAATCCCCACTTGAACTGAAGTGGTTGGTGTAAAAATAAATATGTTCCACTCGCCACATGCGAAACCCTTTGGAGATAACACGGCAAGAAGTGGCACAATATTTTTTAAGCACTCATGTACTATTTTTTTGTACGTCGAGTCTTGTATTTGTTGTCTATTAATTTTTGAACGATTGGCCATCCTTTTTATGTAAAGTACAAATAAGGTTTAAATGGGGAAAGGGTAAATGACAAATTGCTTACTTAAACTAATATACTGTAACTATACTAAACACTCAAGATTAGCTGGCATGTGAGGTGAATAAAGGGGACTAGTTTGCTCTGCAAGATGACTTCATTATGCTCCTGGCTGTTGTGTTGCAAAGGTAAGTAAGATCATTCAATACATATACAACCCTGCTAAGTATAACTTAATCAATAGCTCAATTTGTAGTGCCCAGTTTCTGAGTTGGAAATTTAGTTTTGAAGACATTCCTGTTTAGTGAGTCTTTTAAGGACTAGGAGTTTGTGCTTGGTTTGTGTGTGTGTTGTGTGTGTGTGTGTGTGTGTGTTTGTGCAGTGATTTTAGTAATAAGAACGAACTAAAAAAAAAAAAACAATCAAAGGGCCCTTGAGGTGTGCTACACACAAAAACGGCGCTTTTCAAATAAATCGTCCATTTATATATATATATACTGGCTTCATCATCAATACCCTTAGTACGAGTTGCAAAACTTGAGTAAAGTAAAGTTTACGAAAAGTATTAAAGAGTGATTTTCCTCAAAATCTGCCATTTTTGTTTCTTACACTTTATGGTCTTAGCAAAAGAGTTACAGTGATGAAGAAAATCAAATTCAAACAAACAAAAACGGCAGATTTTGGGGGAAACCACTCTTTAATACTTTCCGTAAACTTTACTTTACTCAAGTTTTGCTACTCATACTAAGGGTACTGAAAGTAAAATGTAATTTTTTATCAATAAAAGAATAACTTTCCATATTAAGCTGAACTTCACTATTTTTGTTCAAATCACCACCTTAAAGGTAAAACTGAATAAGTAGTGATTAACTGATTTGAGAATTGGTGGATAAAACATTTTATTGGGAAGAACTTCTCATAATAAGTGAACTAATTGTAACTAAGTGCTCATGAATGATAAACTCCTAACTAAATAAAGTCTGGCTGATTTTTTTTTTATTTGTGAAGAGGAATGCAATTCACCAACCTATTTTGCCTGGCCAGTTGTGTGCATGCAATATCATCTGTTGATGTCAAAGGCAAAGTTATGGTCAAAGGGTCAAGCGGGATCGAACCAACGTTATTCTGTTCCAAATGCACCAATCAAGAACAACGACAACGACTATATCTACTATCTATTCATTAATTTTTTTCACACATTTTCTTCTTTATCATTCACTTTGTACCTGTATGTTCCATTCTTTGATCCAGTCGTAGTTTTCTCTTGTATGAAAATATCTTGTATGCAAAATTTCAAAGCAGATTGTGCAAACCATTTACTGTTAGTTTTACTTGATGTATCGTTGGCTTGTAAAAGAAAACCTTGTTGTGCTGTGAGCAATTTTCTTGGCTGCTTAAATTGTTGAATGCTTATTGATTTTTATAAATTGTAGGTATGGAGAGTCTGCTTGGAGCTATCAAGACAACAGCGGTGCAGTTGGTTCCCCTTTCCTACTTTCTCCATCAGATCAAGAATGCTTTCCACAGAGAAGGTGGTCAGAAACCAATCCTGACGCATCGGTTAGTACACTGTCATTTAATTTAATTAACAAAGGATTATAACAATTATTATTTATTATATATTATTTATATATTAGATTAAAAATATTTAGGAAGATAAAAAATACTGTTATTAAAAATGAATGTTTTCTTTCGCTTACTCACAAGTCTTTTCAACGGATAGCATAAAGCAAATGGTAAGCTGAAAAGGTTTGTATGAGCAAATTGCAATAATATTTTGTTGGTTTTTTACTTATGTAGTGCACTTAACAGTATTATATATCGCCACATTAAAGAATAGTGGTGATTCACTGATTTGAGAAATTGTGGATAAAACATTTTATTTGTTGTAATTTCTCATAGTAAATAACTGTAACTGTAACTATGTCGCCATTCCGCTAGGGGTGGCCAGAGCCTCTGCAGAGCTGCCTCCATTTTTTCCTATCCTTACATACCTCTTTCAATTCATTCATATCCATCACCTTTTTCATGCATTTTCTTCTTTTACGCTCACTTTGTATATCCCATTCTTTCACAATATCCTCAATCTGATCTCTCCATACTTTTCTCGGTCGTCCCTTACCTCTTTTTCCTTTCACAGTACCTCTGTATACATATTTTGTCAGTCTATCATCATTCATTCTTTCCACATGCCCAAACCATCTCATATTCCTTTGTACCTTAACTTTCACATCCTCTTTCAAATTACATTTTTTCTTTACCCATTCATTCCTAACTCTATCCTTCAGAGTTTTTCCTGTCATGCTTCTCAAATGCTTCATTTCCACCGTACATACTCTACTCATTTCGCTATCATTCACTGTCCATGCTTCACTTCCATACATCAAAGTCGGTAACAATACGAGCATAACAATAGTGAACTAATTATAAGGAAGTGCTTATGAAAAACTTCTAAACTACAGGATTTTCATTCTTTATGAGTGTTTACTCTGGTAGAAAAATAGGAAAAAGTTGCATTTATCTCAGAGACCCACGTTAGCTTAAAATGTCACTTATCTTTATGGTATTGATATATATGTATTTGCTTACTGTTTAAAAAAAAGGTCCGCAAAAAAGTTATCATTAGTTTTCAAGTAATCAGGCATTTTCAATATTCTTGTCCTTCATAATTCATAATTTTATAATTCATAATTCATAAGGTCTTTATTGTTTTTATCAATATGTACAAAGTATTACAATAAAAATAAATTTTAAAAATCTAATTACAATAAATACTCCCCAAAGTAAGCATAGCTTGTGTTTTGGGGAGGATTCCAACTTATCTTAACTTAAAATTAATCACTTAATAGATAAAAATCATAAAAAACAAAAAAAAAACAATATATACACCATTTAGTCATTTACTTACAGTTTTCTCATGTGCAGTTTTCTCTTTTTCTCACCTATACCACTATGATACATAGAACCTTATTACAATCAACCCATTCCTTTGAGTGCACCATTTGACTTTATCTTCTTAAAGAAAGGTAAATTAAACAAAGTTTTCGTTTTCCAGATATGTGACAACTCGGACCAAAATGTTGCCGGATCACGGCGACCTTGGGGCTTCAGATTCCGTAAACCAAGCTTCACAGCCCGCAAGGTTGTGGATGCCAGTCCGGGAGATGGAGTGATCATCGAGCTGAATGCTCCGGAAATCAGAGACCGATTGACGGACATCAGCATAGCTCTGGGACAAACTGCCACCTTGCAGTGTTCGCTGCGATGTGGGGCAAGACACGCCAGTGCCTTGTGGAAGAAAACCATTCACCGGGACTCTCAAGATGCCCGCTTGCTAAGACAAGGACCTCGCCACAGCTTAAGTCTAACCAAAGAAGGAATAGCGCGACTCGTTATTCAGAACTGCAACTTTTCTGACGCTGGCACCTACACTTGTTCTATATCAAACGAAAATGGCTGTGTTCAGACCTCGTGCGAGCTTAGTGTCCATTCTGTAGAAAATGGACAGAGAAGTAGAATAGAGCACGACAATGAATCACCTGAATCGCCTTTTGACATTCCTGAAGATACGAGTTTATGGGAGCAGCAACAGTTTCTTAGAAGGTATACCATCCATAAAATATGATATAGTGAAAAAGCGCTTAACTTGCTAGTTTATTTACAAATTAAAATATTTTTTTAATTTATGTAAGGTTTTGGCAAACCTTTGATGGATAACTCGGATGATTCTCAATGTTTTGTCTGCGTCATAGCTAATGTTTTCACGCGGCACTTGTTCTGCACGACGATCAAGGATGAATGGATTATTCAATCATCTTGCGGAAATGGTAACTCCTGAAGAAATTGGCCAATATTTTTGATGAACCTTAATGGGAGAACTTACATTATATTCAACATTTCATTGGAGACATAGCCTACGTCTTCAGGAAGTACTCGTTCTGCAAGACGATTGAGGATGAACAGAAAGGGTATATTTTTGCTGTTTACTTTTCAGATATGAAGAGCTTGAGGAGATAGGACGTGGGAGGACTTGCTGTGTGCGGATAGCCCGAGATCGCGGCACAGGTCAGCGCGTGGCCTTGAAGCAGATAGGCCGCCGAGGGGACGGCTCCTGCGACAAAGCTCAGCAAGAGTACCGACTCCTGGCGGCCACGGCCCATCCTGGTCTGCCCAAGGGACTGGCTTTCTTCCTCAACGCACCTGCCCCGCTCACCGACACAATAGTTATGGAGCTGTGAGTAACAACAATAGAACAAAAATATTGTCTGTACCCTCTAGAGGTTCTTGTTTTGTAGTGCCGTTGCTTTTTTACTTTTTGGGAAGGCCTTCCGCCACTAAAATAAATATAAAGCTTTGTATGAGCGTCCATAAAAATAATAACAAAGACAATATTTCAGGGGCCGTTCAGTGATAAATCACTGCAAGGGCACTATTCAACTTTAACATATTCATGTCTTCAATCCCAACCTAAACGCACTTGCACTCTCTACAGCTCTAAGCTCATGGGGTAAGGCAATCCACAGCACAGGGCCGGCTATGAAAAAGGCATGATCCAAGTACTTTTCTGTATTACATTACATTGCATAATGCGCTGTGGGTCCTTCTGGCACATACATCCAGAACGGGTACTGGGAGAGTTTTAACATAGCGCGAGTATAAAACATTTACATAAATTCCCCTTGATTGCGTTAATTGACAATGTATGAAAGATACAACAGCACCCTTAGTGAGTGATTTAGTTTTCATACATTTTTTCAAGATACGCGATCGAAGGGATCTTATGTAATGTATTATACTCAGGGTACTAGTTAATAACTAACTAATCAAGAGGTTTTGATAAACCAATCCCAAAACCCAAAGCAAAACCCAAGTGGTGTAAGTAAAAAAACGAACATACAAATTAAATTTGACTGGTTCGTAGTCTAGAGGTGAATGCAACGGACTGTCAATAAGAAGGACATGGGTTTGATTCTCAGTAGAGCACAAAAAAATATAAATTTTCAAAACGTGCCCTTCAATGGGTTCAAAAATTCATAATATGCTTTACCAAAGACTGGTCACCAACGGTCCATCCAGCTTTACAGCAATTGAATCTTGTTTTGTGTAATCGGCGCTCTTTATAGTGAGAACCAACCAGAGGGCTCTTGAGCTGTGATTCACACAAAAACAGCACTCACCAAATAAATCATCCTAATATTATTATTACTAACCAACCTAGCAGAGGGGTCTTGACGTTAGCGCAAAACAGGGCACCATCCTAAAATTAGTTAAATTATTATTAATCCTATTAATTAAAAAAATTGTATTTTTGAAATGAATTTATTTATTGTTGTATTTATTTAGTGTTCCACACTATATATCGGCCAGTCGTAAAAGCAACTGAACAGATTTCAGTCTGTTCTGAATGCGGCCGCACGCCTGATCTTCGGGATGTCCAAATTCACTCACATTACTCCCCTGTTGAAAGAACTACATTGGCTTCGTTTTCCTGAGAGGGTGGTCTACCGTGTGTGTTTGATGGTAATTAAAGCCCTAAATGGTTTGGCTCCATCATATCTGGCAGACATGTTTTCCCCCGCTGAGGTGAGTGTGAGGGGGCGGACATTTAGGTCAGCCGGGTGTCGAGCTGTCAGGTTGATGCAGCCTTGCCGTCGAATACGCACTAATTTTGGGGATCGCGCTTTCCGGTTTGCGGGACCGATGGAGTGGAACAGACTGCCACCCAGAGTGAGGGTTTCCGAATCTGTTGTCATTTTTAAGGGAGCACTGAAATGGCACCTTTATAAAATATCTCATTCATGATTGGGAGGGCCCTTAAGGTGTCACACACACAAAAACGGCGCTCTTTTGTCATGCAAAAAAAAAAAAAAAAAATCATCATATATATATATATAGACTAATTTTTTCATTTATTTTTAGCGTCCGAGGACCCCACCTATTCACATACATAACTGAGAGCAAGGAGTACAATGAAGCTATAGTAGCAAGACACACCAAACAACTCGTATCTGCACTTGATTGGTTGCATCAAAATAATATAGCGCATCTGGACCTAAAGGTAATTTTTGTCTTTTTAAATAGAATTGTGAAGAGAAATGCAATTCACCAACCTTGGCTGGAACAGCTATTAATATTATTGAGTAATCTAAATCTCAGTTGCAAAGATGTATATCATTTGAGATTCATATAAAATGCATTCCCACAAGCAGACACGTATAAGTTAGAGCTAACACATGCCGCATGTGAACCTACAACATAAAAACCCAAATCTCAAATAAAACATACACCCTACAAATCTTGCCGAACAAAGTTCAAATGGAACCATCTTTTTGCAGTTTTTTTACAGTATGAGTGGTCAGCCTCATACCTACTCTATACAATTTATTTTACTTCCTAAGGGTGATGCCACATAGCCAAGCGATATCGTGAATGTACTGGGTTCATTATTACATATTTTTCAGCCTGAAAATGTGATGGTGGAGCTGGTGGTTGGTGGTGGGAGCCAAGTGAAGCTGGTGGACTTTGGAGCGGCAGCCGCTGGCACCGGCTCAGGATCCTCTCCCGCTGTCGGGGCTGTACTGCCTCCGGCCGCGGCACAGCTGGAGTTTGCTGCGCCAGAGAGCGTCCTGGGCAGACCGAGAGGCACTTACACAGACGCCTGGGGGCTGGGTGTCTTCCTATACGTCTTCCTCAGTGGTGTAAGCTTAATCATTACATCATCTTAAGGCTGCCTCCGTTACTATAATCTATAATCTAAGTTGCAAGGATATATTCATTTAAAGCTCTCAGATGTATGCCCACAAACCAACAAGTGTAGTTCGCGCTTACAAATGCTGAAAGTGTACTTACAAATAAAATCCAAACCTCAAATGAACATAAGCCCCACAACTTTTGCCGACCTTCCCTGAAACAGGGGTGACATTGGCAAAGTGAACCATTTTTTACAGTATGGGTGGTCAGCCTCATACCAACCTATAAGTCAAGGAAGTTACCTATGTTAAAAATATTCCAAATGCTCAAATGGTGTAGTGAAACGTGGGGGTACTATCAATATAGTAAAATTCTGAAGAGGATAATTACATCAATGTCTTCAATGATATTATATTTGGCTGCGCTCTGGAGAATTCTTTCAACACTAATTGTGACTCTTGCTAGAGTGTTGAACGCGAGAATAATATCAATTATAAAAACAGAAAATGAACCAAAACTTTATAAAACACTCTAAAACACTCACAACTATCTTTTAAAATCATAATTTACACCAGCCTGTGGCTCTGAAGCCAGGCAAGCAATCCTTTTTTCCCTCTCAAGGTCGATCCTCTTTTGTTTTCTCCATTTCATATTAAAATTTTCCGATGTTTCGGATCCTCCCTACATACTTATTTAAATCCTTAAGTTACAATCTTAAGATTCAACCTGCCCATGCGCTCGTATGAATAATTGCCTTTTGAGGACTAAACAAACAGTCATGAATACATACCATAAAAATCATTAAACTTCTCCTTGTTTTCGTGCCACTTTTATCAAAGATTGGTGATCATCATGGCTATTTTGATTTTGGATGTTGCTGCTCGAAACAGGAACTTGGTGCTTCTGCCGAATAATTGTCGTAGGTTTTTCAACCACAATGTCCTTCGGCATCCTTAAGATCTACTCCCCTCAATCTTACCCTGTATGACAAGATGAAGGAGACGGTATTTCTCATTTATCAAAATGTGATCAAAGTACATCAGCTTTCTGTACTTAATGGCTGGCTGAAGCATCTTTGTGGTGGGCTTATAACAATTCTTCATTAACCTTATTCTTACTTACAATTTAGCTTGTTTTTCAAAATGGTAATTGTTGATTTCCGTTGTGATTCTTGCAGGTTTCTCCTTTTCTGGACGATTCTGTGGAGGAGACCACTGCGCACATAGTGAAGTGCGACTTTTGCTTTCCCATCCAGCACTTTGAAGGCATAGGAGAGCTCTCCCAGGAGCTGATACGCAGTCTGCTGTCAGCCAGACCAGAAAACAGGCCCACCATGGTTCAGACCCTCCAGCACACATGGTTCCTAAATGTAAGTCATCATTACTGTGTCGTTCCTTGCGTGTGTCACGTCATGTGAGACTGAAAAACCTTCCAGTCCAGTCGGGAGGTGCTCTTTGACAGACAGTTGGCCCAATCGGATATATGTGGACTTTGTTGTCAATAAGTCCAACTTTGAGGCTTTTTCCAAGTACTTCAAGGAAAGGCCTTTGAATATGCATTATTGAGACAATCGTAAGTTCGCACCTCGCTATCAACAATAACTTTGACCTTGGTTCAACAGGTGCTATTGGGTAATTGTTCATTAATCTAATCTAAGTTGCAAAGATATGTTACATTGGAGATCACATTACATGCATTCTCACAATCAGACACGTACAAGTTCGCGCTTGCACATGCCTCATGTGAACCTACAACATAAAAACCAAATCTAAAATGGACATACACCCTGCAACTCTTGGCGTCCTTCCCTGTAACAGGGGTGACATTAGCAAAGTGAACCATTTTTACAGCATGGGTGGTGAGCCGCATACCAACCTATAAGTCAAGGAACATACACAACAAATTACATTTTATAAATCAGTAAATAATAGTATTATCAAAACTAAACAGAAAACAAATTACAATTTTTAGCTGCCAACATTACAGATCAACCGCCATTTATTTCTATCCTTGCATTAATAATTCATTAAAAATATGAATGTAATGAATTATCAATTGATAATGTCAATACTTGTTTCCAGCCAGGTGAAATAATCTAATCTAATTTAATCTAAGCTGCAAAGATATATATCATTTAAGATTTATATTAAATGCATTCCCACAAGCAGACATGTATAATTTCGCGCTAACACATGCCGCATGTGGACCTGCAATATAAAAACCCAATCTCAAATGAACATAAGCCCTGCAACTCTTGCCGTCCTTCCCTGAAACAGGGGTGACATTGGCAAAGTGAACCATTTTTTTTTTTTTACAGTATGGGTGGTCAGCCGCATACCAACCTATAAGTCAAGGAATAGGTTGATGAATTTTATAAACTGTTTTTTATACACAAAAATAATGGGGGAGTTTTACCTACCATTAAAACTCTTATTATGTTTCTATAGATGTCTGGAGTCCATATTATGAGAGAAACAATCACTTTTTCCCTTTTATGTGGTTTTTTAGTCTATTCCTGGGTCTTTGATTTGCACTTTTTTACACTTTAGGCACTTTTCTACTCTATGGTCGCTTTTTCCCCATTTCCTGTTTCCTTATTTCCAGTTCCCCCATAACCCGGTCGCCATTTGTCATAAAGCTCATAATACACCAGGTAGGGGTTACCTGGACTCCAGACATCTATAGAAACATAATAAGAGTTTTAATGGTAGGTAAAACTCCCCCATTATGTGTTCTGAGAGATGTCTGGAGTCCATATTATGAGAGATCTGTCTATTATCTCCTGGTGACCGGGGACGTCTTTATTTGATATTAACTGGTTGAAATAGGGAGGGATCTTCTGGAGCTGTATGTTTCAACATCTCTTTCTGATAGCATTTTCTGAAAGTGTTTTCTATTGGGTAGTTCTCCAGCCAATTAAGTGATGCGACCGCTGAACGTGTGCTGCCGGGAGTGGCCTCTACTCCTGCTGATTTTAGCGTGTTCTTTACCCATCCTCCTATGATTGTTCTTGTAGCTGCCTTCACTTGTCCTCGGGTGCTGATGAACAGGTTATAAATATTTTGTCCTGATCTCCTTTCGCGTGATAGTTCAATCAGCTTCCTTATCCAGAAGACTGGGTTGACGTTGTGTTCCTTGGATTCCAGAAGTGTATCTGTTTTTGATCCAACAAATGGAATTAACACAATTGATGTGCCTTCGTCTAGAATGTTTCCTTCTGTGATATTTAGCATTATTGTACTCTTCTTCCTGAGGATAACAGAAGTAAGATTGCTGTTCTACACGCAACTTCATAGAGAAAATCTGAACGAGGAGTGTTCCTGACTAGCCAGTCTTTCACTATCTGCGAATTCCACACAGGGGACTTAGGAGGGTTAATCCTTACCATTGCTATGGCTTTTAATGTATGTTTCACTAGGAAATCTGAGCTGAGATTCTTTTCCATCATTGGGTTGCAGAAGGTTACGATGGCTGACTTGTGTACCAGTATAGTCCTGTATGACAGTTTTTTGTTTATGAACAGTTGCGCTAGATACCTTGCCAATTGATTAGGAGATGATGTGTTGGGATGGGTATTTTCCGCCAGTATCCAGCGGCACCATCTTTGCCAAGCAGGTTTATATGTGTTGAGTGTGGAAGCTCTCCATCCTGACAGGAGCAGTCTTTTCTCTTCCGCGTTTTGAAAGATTGCGCATGAGTCTGTGGAGTCTCTGGATACGTAAGTTGAACTCATGTGTGCCGTCGTGGATGCGAACAGGTCTATATCTGGTACTCCGAAATGATTGAAAATGGCCTTCGTTGCTGTTGATAAAAGATGCCACTCTGGAGGGGATCTTCCTCTTGATAGGTGATCCGCGTCTCCGTTGTATCTTCCCGGTAGGTACTGCGCTGTTAGCGAGATCTCCCATTGGCCTGCCAGAGTCAACAGATCTTGGGTAAGATTTAGGAGTGTTTTGGATCTGGTGCCCCCTTCCTTGCGGATGTAGGCGACTACTGTCTTGTTGTCTGATTGTACCAGAATTTCGGAGCCAGAAAGGTCGTGCGCTGTGCGTTGCAGGGTTGTGAAAACAGCGAACAACTCTTTTCGTTTGGAGTGCCGATTCTTTTGTTTGAACGGTCCACTGTCCTGACAGCATCAAGTCGTCCAGAGTTGCTCCCCAAGCTTAGTCTGACGCATCTGTTGTCAAGAAACGTTCGCAGGTTTCCCTGTGGATGGAACTTGATTCGTTCGCATTCCCTATCCCCCACTCTATTACTTGTAAGCTGTCCTCGGTCATTTGTCATGACCTTCTTGGTGACAGGTGCTTCAGTGACCTGCTCGCTATCTGCAATTGTCTGCAGTGGAGGCGACCATGAAGCTGGCAAAGTTTAGTCTTCCTAGGAGACTTTCCGCCGGTTTTAAGGACCTTTTTCGAGAAGTCAGTATTGCTCGAAGTGAGTGGCACAATGCCTCTTGCTTCCGGCAAGAAAGACCTTCTTGGTGACAGGTGCTTCAGTGGCCTGCTCGCTATCTGCAATTGTCTGCAGTGGAGGCGACCATGAAGCTGGCAAAGTTTAGTCTTCCTAGGAGACTTTCCGCCAGTTTTAAGGACCATTTTCGAGAAGTCAGTATTGCTCGAAGTGAGTGGCACAATGCCTCTTGCTTCCGGTAAGAAAGGAATTTGCAATTGTTATGCGTGTCCCAAACGATTCCCAAGTACTCTAATTGTTGAGTGGGGAAGAGCACTGACTTCTGGAGATTTACATACCACCCCAGAGATTGTAGGATATCTACTGCTAGATGCGATTGCCGACGAAGATCGTCCTTGGATTGGTTCGCAAGGAGGAAGTCGTCGAGATAAACGATTGTCCGGATATCTCGTCGCAGCAGTGAGTAGTTGGGCTACCCAATTTGTGAGGGTTGCAACCATTCTGGGGGCAGATGAAAGGCCAAAGATGCGATTGCCGACAAAGATCGTCCTTGGATTGGTTCGCAAGGAGGAAGTTGTCGAGATAAACGATTGTCCGGATATCTCGTCGCAGCAGTAAGTAGTTGGGCTACCCAATTTGTGAGGGTTGAAAACACTCTGGGGGCAGATGAAAGGCCAAAGATGCGATTGCCGACAAAGATCGTCCTTGGATTTGTTCGCAAGGAGGAAGTCGTCGAGATAAACGATTGTCCGGATATCTCGTTGCAGCAGTAAGTAGTTGGGCTACCCAATTTGTGAGGGTTGAAAACATTCTGGGGGCAGATGAAAGGCCAAAGATGCGATTGTCGACAAAGATCGTCCTTGGATTGGTTCGCAAGGAGGAAGTCGTCGAGATAAACGATTGTCCGGATATCTCGTCGCAGCAGAAAGTAGTTGGGCTACCCAATTTGTGAGGGTTGCAAACATTCTGGGGGCAGATGAAAGGCCAAAGGGCAGACTTGTCATCTGAAGTAATTCTCCTCGATAGACCAGTCGCAAAAATCTCCGATGTGCTATTGGGAGATGAAAGTAAGCTTGCGATAGGTCTATTTTCGACAACCAATCGTTTGGCTGCAGAACCTCTGACACTTTGTAGTGGCTTATGAGTTTGAACGGAGCCGGGTCTAGGAAGAAGTTTTAACGATTTCAGGTTGAAAATTATTCTCGGGGAATCGTCCGATTTGAGTGTTAGGAACATTTTTGATAAGAAACTCTGACACTTTGTAGTGGCTTATGAGTTTGAACGGAGCCGGGTCTAGGAAGAAGTTTTAACGATTTTGGTTGAAAATCATTCTCGGGGAATCGTCCGATTTGAGTGTTAGGAACATTTTTGATAAGAAGCTGGGAGATGACTCCGCTGCCTCTATAACTCCGGATTCGGTCATTTCCTTTATTTGAGAGTCCATTTCGGGCGAAAGACTCGTCTGGTATAGCATTAAGTGGCTCCCTCTGGGAAACCAGATAATCTATCCTTGGGTCCAAGACAACCCTAAGCCGTTTCTGACGCCGCGGCGGTGAACCTGATTCCGAAGTGTCATATCCGCATTTTTACATCCACACATTGAGATATATACTATAGAGTCGCAACCATCATACAATCAGGAAAAAAATGTCAAGCCGAAGTCCGTTGGAAACGTTTTAATGCAGATGCAAGGAGACAATCAGTTTTTATCCAGCTTCTGCATCGAATAACGCGCACTGTACTCTCAGGTTAAAACGAGATAGCAATAATTTTAGCAAACACATGGCAGACTTCAAACACGACAAAAAGGGCTGGATGTCATAATTCTCTGATATAAAATTCCCCTACAGTAATACTATTAAAAATTATATGAGCAAGTCTTCAACCAGCAACCCGGCAGTTTACAACCTTATTGTCGGTGTCAAATGTGTAACATTAATTAAAATATATTTAAGAAAAACTAATTTTTTTCAAAAATAAATTGTTTTAATAATTAATCTGTGCTAGTATGTTGTGTTTTTTTTCATTTGTGCATGTTGTATAATTGATCAAGTTCACAAACAATGGTGTTTGAAAACTCCAATCACAATATTTAGACATTTATGGCAATATGTATTACCACCTGTCACGTCCGTTCGCTGTGTAAGTCTGCGTGAGACTGACGAGCCTCAAAATCGGGTTTTTCTCGAGTACGACTTTTGACTTACTACAGGGTGCTACGTGTTTCGAGCAACGTTACGTCTCTAGTATATATACCTCAATGCATCCACATCACCTGAATCCTGTGAGATTTCGGCGGGAGGTGGCCCTTTTTTGTTATCACAACTCATAACACTGATTTTGATGTTATCTAAAGTAAAAACTCCGTTAAAATAACGAAAAACGTTTTTCGTAAATATGACAGCGTGGCATAACCAAGAAAAATACGTATGCGAACTTTTAACCACCACAATATCACCTGTTTTAGTTTTTAATTGTTCACAAGGACACAAGATGGTAAAATAACACTCTTTTAAATGTTTTTGCCCAGGAATATTGTCAATTCACTCAAATTTTCGAAGGTGAATTCAACTGACATGTGACCACAAGGGAAAAATGACGCTTTATAACAAATGGCGACCGGGTTATGGGGGAACTGGAAATAAGGAAACAGGAAATGGGGAAAAAGCGACCATAGAGTAGAAAAGTGCCTAAAGTGTAAAAAAGTGCAAATCAAAGACCCAGGAATAGACTAAAAAACCACATAAAAGGGAAAAAGTGATTGTTTCTCTCATAATATGGACTCCAGACATCTCTCAGAACACATAATGGAATTTAATGTTTTTTTTTCATACTTACAGGCCCCAACAACTCCATTGAGGTCTACCTCTCCACTGCAACAATTTCAACAACGAAGACTGCCACTAGCACCTTTACCTTAATTTTAAAATATCTTACCTGTAAAAATAAATAAGTTCCACTCGCCACGTCAACGCTGCCAGAAGTGATGCAGCTTAGTTGCGTTTTGCACAGTTCAAACACAGCTTCTACTTTTTTTGGTGCCACTTCTATTGAAGATCGGCGATCATAGTTTTTTTCACCTTGTATGTTGCGGCTCGAAATAGGGACTTAGTGCTTTTTTTTGAACCATAGTTTTTCAGCCACAATGTCCTTTGGCGTCATCGAGTTCTTAACTTACTTCCTTTTAACTGTTGATACATATTTTTTTGTTATATCGCTGCCTTAGTTCTTGTTTTATCGTATACGCTAGGGGTCAGCAACCTTTTGTTGTATAAGGGCCAAATATTTTACGTGGGATTTAGTGCGAGCCGCACTTGAGCAGTGGCGGATCTAACGGGCAGCATTTCAGCAAATTAATAATAAAGAGAAATAACTCGAAAATTGAGAAAATCGAGATTTTGTAATAAAACGCAAGAACAATGCGAGAATAGGTAGAATGCGACAGCCGTTCAATTTGGACGAATATGACCGAGATTAAACATCGGTCGCCTTTTTCATCCCATACAAGTTGTACTGGCTGTCTGAACTTCAAACGTGATTTCTCAACATTCTTGTTTTTTGAGTTATTGCTCTTTATTATTAAACGTGCGAAATGCTGACTAACCCCCCCCCCCCTCCCCCTGCCGCGCCCCCTGGGGCCCTCTTATGAGGCATGCATCGTGAGCATTAATAAATATTCATACGAACTACAAATGAAATTCACTATTGATTCTACCACCCGCCCCTACGCTTGGATCACATGTCATTACCTAAAATAGGTATTTGTATATAAATATTTTAGTTATAAAAATAAAATTCTTTTTGTCCATTTTTATGACATTTATTGTTTTTTTCACTCCATTGTGTATGTGTATGATATCGCCCGGCACGTGATGCGTTGCGGCGAATATCTTGCGGGCCGCACTAAGACGCCCCGCGGGCCGCAGGTTGCCGACCCATGGTATACGCCATTGAGAAAATGGCACGTAGGAGCAATGTTTGCATGTGTACTGGACCAATGTGTCTTATGAAAACCAGAAATTTATTTAAAAAATATTCAAAAGAACTCTCACATTATCGAGTTTTAGGGTTTTTCTTAGCTCAGATTGTGTAGAATTTGATTCATAAGACAACTGCATGAAAAAGTCATATTTGACAAGATTGGCGTATACGATAAACAAGAACTGGGGGAGCGATATGTCTTCCTGTGTTATTCATATAGCTAATCTTTGGATTTGGAATGTTTTGAATTCTCCACAGGAAAAATGATGGACCATCTGGATTAGATATTATGTACATTGGCGTTAAAATCCATGCATTCTGGAGCCATCACTAAAATGTAAATAGTTTTTGTTTTTGTTTTTTTAATTTGCAAAAATTAATTGACCATGACTTGGATATATATAAGCATTGTTTATGTTAAATTTATTAAGAAAACCTAGAAAATCTTTGCTTTAGTAATTTTATTATAAGGCTTTGTTGATTGTAATGTTAGTTTGTAAGTTTGAGGTTTCTTTTTGTAAATCAGTGATAAATAAAAAACCTTTTTTGTGTAATTAGTGTTTAATATTTGACAATATTTTTGTAAATTGAACAATTAAAATATCCTACAGTATATTTTTTGCGTCTTATTCTATAAAAATAATTAACACATTAGTTTCTCAACCTAACATAAACACAGAATAAATGGTAATGTTTTCCTTAAATAACAAAAAACCCTTTGAAGAAAAATAGCATCAATATTATTAAACATATCAAGAAATCAGTACATTCATTTTATTAAATGTAATATCTCTTACATAATGGAGATTCTTTTTCAAATTTATATAACACAAAAACCAAAATATTTACGGTTTTACAATATTAATTTTGGAAATTATATCATTTTATTGTCTCTTACAAGTCATTGTCCGGTCAATAGCTTCGTTGGTAAAGTGCTTGACTGCTTGCATTCTATGCTGAGAGTTTGTGTTAGAATCCCACTTATGGGGTTAGATATGATTTCCCATTTTAGTGTTAATTTCCAATCAAAAATAAAATACTGGCAAGGTTCACTCAGCCGTCACAAGAAATGAGTGCTAGCCCACTCAGGAGCTAAAAAAACCCCCACTTTTACTAACGTGGTTAGTGTAAGGCTGGCCCGTTACTTATACAAATGAATAGGTTCCACTTGGCTTCGGGGAGAATGCGGCAAGAAGTTTTACTATAAGTGTAACTTTATTGGGCTTGATTGTGTTTATTGAATTTGACCACCTGCCTACTCCAAATATTTCAGTTAATTAACTAGTTTCACTAAAGCTCTGGCCACCCTTAGCGGAATGGTGACAGTTACAGTTACAGTAAAAAACAGCAGCACTAATAAATCTACTGATTTTACTATTCATACAATGAGGTGGTTGGCTTAAGGCTAGCCCTATTTTCTATACAAATAAATAAGCTCCACATGCAATCCCTTCTGGAATGCAAGAAGAAGTTCCGCTATACGTGCAGGTTAGCGGATTTTTACAACTAGTAATACCTCTGAAGCAATTTTAATTACAAGTTATTAGTAGAACATAAGTTATAAGTTGAACACAATCATCAGATTCGGGCAAGACTCACTTTCAGATCCCAAAAAAGATCAATAAGGACAGTTTTTGAGACCGGTGGCCTGGAACGCGCTGCCCGCATATCTGAGGGAGTCTCCGACAGAGGCGGGCTTCAGGAAAAGCCTCAAGACGCACCTGTTCCCAGGATCGCACCATGCCCCTCTGTGGTGATGGAGGGAGCCTCCGACTGAGGGAGGGGAGTGTTGGGAGAAAAAGAACCCAACTGTGAGCTGTTACGCATGAAATGCCTTTGAGGTGACTGTGGTCACAAAAAGGTGCTATAGAAAAAAATCCATTTCAACCCATGTCCCCAACCCACATATTTGTCCAGATAACACTGCGATAAGTAAAAAAGCATTGTTCGCAACTGATTATTTTAAATTCAGAGTTGAAACTCTCTACAAGACGCAAACTTATGTAAATGTGTCTGGTGACGCACAATTGAGCGTCATCTGTTTTATTTTTAATTAATTAGTCTAAGAAGCGAATTTCATGTTGGTCTGTCACAATCTGAAAAAAGTGCGGATAAAAATCGCAAGATGTCGGTATCAACTTTTTTGACATCTGAGCAACGTGAGATTAGCAATGATTGAAGACTTCCATTTCCGTCGTGTTCGCAAGTAGACACGTTTTTATATGTCTCTCGACCGATTTGAAATTTAACCGTAAAAATCTGTGAGTGAGTGTGATTGTTTTACATATAACTTGCAAGTGTGGCAGTTTGTGAACAGAGCTCAGCACCACAGGATCCTGAGAAAACGAGCATCATCTTGGACCAGCGGCACGATTGAGGTGAGTGCGGTCCTTTGATTTTCGCTTCTTTGGTACGGGAAAGTCGTCCAACATTGAAAGCCACCTATTGAAGGTTGGCTTTTGTTTGAGAGAGAAAATACCATAGGCACTAGATCTATGTATTTCATATCTCGCATTGGAAAATACGTTGCAGTTTCTCCATTTGTTGTTTTTTTGTATTTATATACCCCCTGAGGGGCAAAACTTACACCTTGCCCCTCCAGTGTCCATCAAAAAAGATGGTGGAATGGTCAGATGGAGGAAGAATTCAGAGAAATATGAACATTAATGGAGTTTAAGAGCATTAAAGAAATTTCACGTAAGCGTAAAAAGAGATTAGATCGTTTTGAGACATTACAGGATGACATATGTCATATGATGCGTTTTTCCGAAGCAGAAATAAAATTAATTGTGAATATCATATTTGAAACAATCAGAAAATATGAAATGCAACCTAATCTCCCCAGAATCAAAGGTTATACCAGTAATTAGCAATATTTTCCAGAAATGAAGTAATTGCTTACAAACTTACTTTCCTTTTTTGAATAAATATTTTGTGTTCGCTTCTTTTTGGCATTGTAGGTTCAGGATGCCATAATTTTTGGCATGAGTTGGCCAACAATGAGTTGAGTATGTGGCTACCCGAGCTTTAGCTAAACAACTGTCTAAATATATAAAATTTCCCAGAACAGATAATAACAAGAGGGAAACTAAATAAAAATTCAGGAACTTGGTAGGCATGCCAGAGATAATGGGTACGAAAGATTGTACCCACATATAAATTAAAAAATCATAGACCCCTGCCATGACACATGGCGATCCAAAAGGTTGATGATCAACAATTAATATTGAAAATAAATATTGAAGCACATCGATTTTCAAGCGACAGCTGTAACTGTATCATTAAACAAACATCTCACTCAAATGATCCCAATAAAATAATTGAGAGCAACTGAATACTAGGAAGTACAGGAAAAATGTCTCATATGAATTTCGTCAAATTATCTGCACAATTGTGATGGATGTCTTTAAACAAAACAACTTTTACACTGGAGCTTGTGCAATGTGCCTAACCCTTGTAACCTTCCTGTTTAACTCGCCTTTATTGGCTCGAGATTCATCCGGTTGTTATTTGTTTCCTGGTCATCCGGTCAACATGAAATGGATAACCGTACGTACTCACAATTATATGAGAAATTAGGACACTGAGCTGCAGTTGAAGTTCCTGAACGTGAAGAACACACATACAAAAAGTAAGTGACTGTGATAAAAGATTTACCCTACGCACAGACCGCTGCCATGACACGTGGGGATCGCATTTAGCTTAAAAAAAGATCACCACAACAATAAAAATTGGTGAATTAAAGATGCAACATGACATGACATGACATGTAAGGGCAGCGATCTCGATAAGACCATCAAGAGAGCTATAAACGTTCGCTCTCTGGGAATAGGGATAACAGGAATGCGTAAAACTGGTAAAAACAAAATCATAGTGACAGTACCTACCTTAGAGGATAAAAGTAAGTTTACCACAGAACTTGGAAAGCAAATTAATAACATAAAAATAAGAGAACCAAAAAACTTCAGCCCTCTTGTGAAAATAAAGGGAATAATAAAGGACACCAAAGAGGAAGATATATTACAATCCTTGAAACTACAGAATAAGAGTCTGGCTATTGACTTTGATAAAGAAATTACTCTTAAATATAAAACACGGAATAGGAACCCCCTTCTATGCAATGCAATCCTTCAAGTGTGTCCTGCAAACTGGAAAACATTGATAAATGCGGAAAAGATAAATGTGGGCTACCAACGACTAGCTGTTGAAGACATGTCACCTCTAGTACAATGCTACAGATGTTTGGGTTTTGGACACACCCAAAAAGTTTGCGAAGAAAAGGAAAAATGTCATCACTGTGCGGGAGAACACAAGTTTTTAGCATGTCCTAACAGGGCTTCTGATTCTATATGTGGAAACTGTACATCCGAATCAGGATGCCATAGGTCCACTAGCTATGATTGTCCTGTTAGGAAAATTATGGAAGCACGAGCAAGAGATAGAGTAGACTATGGAAACATATGTTGACAATGTCAATAAAGGAAACCATGCGGAATACAAGTACAGGAACATCCAAGATTATACTCCAGGAATAGATTGTTTGACAGTGATGTATCTCAATTCTAGAAGTGTTAAAAATAAAATGGATGATATTGAAGAAATTCTCAAGATGCATAACACCGTCCATATCCTGGTTATAACGGAAACCTGGCTGAATGAAGGGGATGAGGCTTTTTTTAATATTGAAGGCTATCAAGGTGCATTTGCCAATCGCATCAGTAGAAGAGGAGGAGGAGTGGCAATTTATACCCACAACATGTTAAGTAGAACCATCATCAAAACTACCACCACTGACAATTCTATTCTGGGCTTAAGTGTGCAAAGTAAACTTTTTAAAAAATTCAATATTTTTGCAATTTATAGGAAGCCTGACTCTGATTTGAGTGATTTTATGATTAATTTGGAAGCAGTGTTACAAGATTCCAAACAAGACACACTAATCATAGGTGACTTCAACATTGACATAAATAAAGTCTCTCAATCTAATAAAAAATATTGCGATACGTTAGAGTCATATAGTTTTTTCATATGCAACAGAGTATTTCCAACAAGAACCACAGAAACAAGTGAGTCTTTGATTGATCACATTATATCTAATAGGAATAGCATATGTTATACCATATCAAATATTGATACTCCAATCAGTGATCATAGCATTTTGATTATTGAGTATTACAATAGTTTAAAATTGAATTCAAACAATAGATGCCCACACCGATGCTCATGTACCCCAAAATAAACAATGTAATGCTGAAGGAATGTCTAAGGACTCAAAAATTTCCTTATGATGAAAGAGAAGATGTCAACTCAAATTATGCTAAGTTTATAGAATGTTTTCATGGAGTGGTGGATTCTTGTAAATTTACACCTAAATTCAAAATAGGAGACAGACGTAAAGGAAACACACCTTGGTTTGACTCTAAATTGGACTCACTTATAAAAGAGAGAAATATAATTTTCAAACAGTGGAAGCAGGATCCTTCAAATGTGTCTCTGAAACATCTTAAAGTCAAATTTAGAAATAAGGTCACAAATTATAGGAGATATATAAAAAATATGTACTATAAGGATGTCTTTTCACAAAATGCTAATAACCCTAGACAAACATGGAAAACAATAAATTCAATCCTATCGAACACTACGAGAGATGAAAAAACCCAAGTTGATTGCATTTTAAAAGATGATACAGAGATAAAGGAACCAAATCAAATCTGCACAGAATTCAATAATTTTTTTGCCTCAGTTGGTATTTCGTTGGCAGATAGAATTCAATCACTTTCAGGTGACACATGCACAATTAGAACTGTACCCAGAGCAAATTGTTTTTTTAGTTTGCCTAAAACAAGTAAATCGGAAATCTTGCTTATTATTTCAAATCTTAAGAAGAGATCAGCTCCTGGTGTTGATTGTATCACGCCTGCGCTTGTCCAAATCTGTCAGGATCAGTTAGCTGATCACCTTGTACTTTTAATAAACGATTCACTGTCAAGTGGTATATTTCCAGATCAGCTTAAGATAGCAAAAATAGTCCCGATTTATAAAGGCAACTGTAAAAAAAATGTTTCCAACTATCGACCAATCTCGATACTTTCAATATTTTCAAAAATATTTGAACATGTCATCAAAGATAGATTCACCGAATATCTCATTTCTAACAAGATTGTTGCACCACAACAGTATGGATTTCGAAAGCATTCTAACACAAAATGTGCAGTCTTTGATTTCAAATCGAATTTACAAAAAAATTTAGATGATGGCCAATATGTCGCAGGCATTTTTGTAGATTTACAGAAAGCCTTTGATACGGTCGACCACAAAATTCTGCTGAATAAATTGGAACATTTGGGAATCAAAGGAACTCCATTAAAACTGTTTACCAATTATCTTACAAATAGATCCTGTGCAGTTCAAATTGGGAAATTTTCCAGCGAATTCACTAAAATACAATGTGGTGTACCCCAAGGTTCTATTCTCGGGCCTCTTCTTTTCCTTGTTTATATCAATGATATAACTACATGGGATATTCGAGGTACCCTCCAACTATACGCAGACGATACCATAATTTTCTATCATTCGCAAACGAGAGAAGAACTAGAAAATTTAATGAAAAGAGATGTTTCACATCTTGCTAATTGGTTAAGGTTAAATAAATTAAGTTTGAATGTCAAGAAAACGTCATATATGCTGTTTGGAAAATCGAGAAATATGTCCTTTAATATTACTATTGGATCGAATAATATTGATAAAGTCAGCTTTGTTAGATATCTTGGTTTATATATTGATCCACAACTTTCTTGGAATTACCAATTTGACCATGTTAAATCAAAAATAGTGCCAATTACTGGCGTTCTGTACAGACTAAGGGATTTACTTCCAAAGTCAACATTACTCGCTATTTACTATGCCATGATCCATTCCCACCTTTCGTATCTTACTTGCATATGGGGGGTTGCCACCAAAAAACAAATATCGGAGCTGCAAGTTGTGCAAAACAGAGCTTTGAGGAACATTCTTGGCATACCATGGGATACATGCGTGAAGGACATTTATTGACAGAGCAATGTTCTTCCATTCAAGGTCCTACCATTGTACGACATCACTGTCACCATTATTAAAATTCTAAAATCCTCAATTCACACAAATTTAGAGTACCATTATAATAATGATTTTCATAATTATAATACTCGAAGCTCAGAAAATCTACATATTAAAGGTTTTCGATCGACAAAGTTTGGAAGGAGGTCTCTTTCAAATGTTGCACAGTCCCTATACAATGGACTTCCGATAAAAATAAAGAGGGATATGAAAAATAAACAACAAAATGATGCAATAAAGTCTTATTTCTTAGAGTCTTTTTACAATGATGCTGTAACAGTGTGATGATTTTGTTTTATTTTGGGTATGAGACGCTAATTCTCTTCTGTCTTTGTTTGCTTCAGTAATTGTTATTTTATTAATATTTTTTTAATTATATTGTATGGCTAGTTTTAAGTATTGTGTAAGAGTATAAGTACTAAGTCCCAAATGAGTTTATGTAACTCCTGGGAAATGTAAACTTGTTTATATTATTTCAATAAAAAAAAAAAAAAAAAAAAAAAACATCTTCGCTAGCTAAATCTGCTAGCACCAAGATAACTCAATTAAGCAGATGTGTGATACATCAATTTTGTTCGAAGTATTGAACAACATATGAATGCTTTCAATGACCAAAACTTGACCGGAGAAGAAGCGGAAGAAGAGTCCCTTAAAAAACTTTTATTTCTCAACTATTGGTGTCTGTCTGTACAAATGTGGCCTTTTGTGTCAAAAGAGATTAAAATCACTCAGATGATCTGAATAGATTCATTGAGCGCACATGAACAATAGGAAGATGACACCTATATCACATAAGACACCAATTGCATCTATGTAACCTATGGTACATATAAGATAAGTGGCTTGGGTAGCTAAAACTGCTAGCACCAAGATAACTCAAGCAGATGTATGATCTGCTTGAGTTATCTTGGTGATGTATGATACATCAATTGTATGCAGATGTATGATACATCAAATGTTAAAAATACTTTTTAACATAAGTCATAATATAGATTGTACCAGAATGTAGCCACATTATGTATGTACTCACATTTTTGTTATTTAAAATAATTCTTTGAAAAGGTCAAATATGCATTGTCAGTAAGGAACGTGCAAGGAAAAATTTGCTGATCTAGTATTATTGTTATGTATCGAACATTCTGGATTTATATAATTATCAATGAATAGAATATTTCAAATAATCTTTTGTAAGGAAAGAATGTGTAAGATGGAATGTGCTCATGATATATTTAAAGAATTATTGCATTTTGTGAGACAATGCATGGAAGTTTCTGGATTCATATAATTATTGTAGTCGCTCAAAAAGGAAAAAGTATGTACCATTTTGTACTATAAAAAGAGGAAGCTTAGACTCAATAAATTAGTATCATCTGACGACTGATCATCGGAGTTTTATTCCCTTGAATCAGAGCTGGTGCTCCGTGGCACAACTGGGCGAGTCTCGAGTAAGCCTAAGTTGGTGTCGTCAAAAACATCAATTTTGTTTGTTTAATGTCTCATTTACGCTAAGTGCTATAAAAGCACACTGATTTTCAAGCGACAGGTGTAACTGTAAAAATTAACTTAAGTGTCACTCAAATGGTCCCAATAAATTAATAGAGCCACCAACAGCACCTTTACCTGCGAGATTGATTTCCATGGTGCTCGTTTACCACATGCAATGTTTGGATCACAACGCAGAACACAATTTGAAACATCTACTTTTAGAATCCGGCTGTTTTTTCTGCTCCTTCGTCTGTCACAGTGCACAACATAGAAAAGATAAGTGGCTTGGCTAGCCAAATCTGCTAGCACCAAGATAACTCAAGCAGATGTATGATACATCAATTTTGTTTGTTTAATGTCTCATTTACACTGAATGCTATAACAGCACATTGATTTTCAAGTGACAGGTGTACTGTGTATATTATTAATTTACTTCAACAAATAATTGAGTGTTTTTTAAAACCATGTAGGGAGAAAATGTGAAAGACTGATTAATTTTTATTACCTTGTATGGAAATGACAAAATTGCACACTGAAAATCCCTTTCCTTTTACAGACACCATTTTCATCCAGCTCAGCCAGAGAGCAGTCTCATGCAGATAAAGCATGAAATCTTAGATTTAAGTCCTGATGAGTCATTGGATATGAAAATGGATGCTGTCCCCAACACATCGACGAGGAAGCAAAAAAGTAGTTGGTGACGCGGCCACCATCTCAGCGAATATCCAAGCCCACACTCAAGATGAGTCCTGTAATACTGACAAGTCTAGCAAAATCATCTTAGGTAAAAAATAAAGATAGAAATCATCTAGATAAAAGGATAATCTCCTTTAAATTATCTAGATTACAAGATAACAAAAAATGTAACTTTATTGGAAGTGATAAAACATGGTTGAACGTGATCAGCTGCTGGACAGGCTACCTAATGATTGCTTTACAATTTGGATAACAAAAAGTACGGAGGTCACGTGACAACAAAATCAGCTGTCAACTCTATGTTTTGTGAGTATGTAGTGAAGTTTCCCGAGCTTTGGCTAAGCAACTGCCTAAATATATAAAATTTCCCAGAACAGATAATAACAAGAGGGAAACTAAATTAAAATTCAGGAACTTGGTAGGCATGCCAGAGATAATCGGTGCGGTAAAGATAATAAAAGCGTTTCCATCAGTTACCTATGATCAATGCGTGACTAAAACAATAGACCGCACGGAACAAAAGAATAAGTAAAACTGCACCAACATCAGATTATGTGAAATCAAATCAAGTATTTCTGAATATTTTTTTCATTATAATTAAACTTGCTTATGAACTTTTAAGTTCCTAAATAAACTGCACATACTTATGAGTCATACAAAAGCAAGAAAGTCATTCTAAGACTTTCTTTCCAAAATTGTGTTAAATATATGACAACACAGGGAATGACATTTTCTGTGTTTTCATTTATATATTTATTCCATTTGATGGATGCCAAATCATGACTTTCAAAGTGCCACATAAAATCAGGTTTGGCACTTAGAGGGTGATGTTGTATGGCGGTGAAGCATTGTTAGTGTGGCCATACAATGCTTTTCTCCAATACAACGTACACTGCACTTACAACATTGTGGTTTGGCCGCATCATTTTTGTGACAATCCTATATTTCAGTTTTTCATTCTATAGAACTCAAATACACATTAGCGCACACATATGGCAACGGAAAACATCCCAAATAATCAAATGCTGATAAATGTTTGTTTGTCCTCGCACCTTCTCTAACAAGATGAATTGTAATATATATAATATAAAACAAAATAACGTAGTTAGAGAAAAAACAACAGAGACAAAAACCGGTTCAATAAAAAAATGACATAATTAGACCATTCCGATGTCCCAGGATGCGGTGGGCAGACAACGTTGAAGCCGACGCCGAAGTTCTGGTAGTGAGGGGCAGTGGCGTGACTACCTTACAAGCTAAAAAGCTAAGCATGCCTACCCTCAGAAATGAAAATAATGAATATTTTTGAGTAGATTAAAGATATACATCAATATTCCAGCTACTGCCATCTGTGAGGTAAAGTGGGATATTAGTATTAGTCATTGCCGAACGAAACTCTGTTCAAACGTGATTGAGAATTGTATGCCTGCCTTTGTTTAACGTATGAAAAAGCTTGACCTCTTGTGGCGAAGAAATAGTCATGTAAAACAGTCCACGTGGTTCACTCGCACACACACGCAATTGTCACACGTCTTGATACCTCGGTGTCTGTCACGCAACTCGCCGCGTGCGCATTCCCGCGTGGCGGCGTCTGCTTCGCTTGCTGACACGGGTGCGTTCGCTGTCACCACACGCCCTCCTGATGTTATCATCACAAATAGTCACTCAACCAGGCTGGGGGTCTTCGTGGTCTAGAAGGTCTTTCCAACCGTCCTTCTTCCACTGGACTGTCCTCTTCTGATTCCTCACCTTCCTGGCTTCTCGGGCTGTCTTCCTCCTGATGTGTTTCATTTGCCATCGATTCCTCTGTTTCTTCTTCAAACAGATCTGATAGATTTAATAAGCGTGCATTAGCTCTTCTATTGACACTTCTACCAGGGTCCGTTTGCTTGACGCTATCTATCTTCCGCAGATCCAGCACGTGTCTTGGCATACCATCCACTTCAATATTGTTTACCGAGATGACTCCCGTTACTCTCCCAAGCCTCCACTGGGAAGTACATTTCGGATCTGATGGCTTCACTGCTACAACGTCGCCAGCCTGAAACTCGGATGACAGCTTTTCCTGGAGTCTCACCAGGGCTGAAGGATGTTTCCAGGCATAGGAGTGAACCTGTCCAGAGGGTGCTGCACCCTGGTCACCCTGACTCTTAGCAGCCAGGTTGTACCAAAACACCGCCTGCAAAGGGTTGCTACCACTTCTGGCCGCCGTCCTCTTTATTGTACGATGATGCCGTTCAACAATGCCATTCCCTGCTGGACGGTGAGCCGCTCGAAACCTCCTACTTACTCCCCACTTGTTGCACATGTCAGCAACCCTGTGCGAGCGAAATGCCGTGCCATTGTCCATCAGTAATTCTGCGGGTGGACCTCTTTACCGAAAGATTTCCTCCAGATGCGAAATGACAGAAGTGGCATTTTCGGACTTTACTTCCCGCCATATAGCAAATCTGCTCGGTCCACAGTCGATTAGTGTAAGAAAGCATCTCCCATCAAAATGAGTCACGTCAACGGCCAGACGGCTCCACGTATTCGGGACACTAAGGTTGCCCGCCTCATGGGAAGATGGTGAGGGGTCAATTGTTTTACATTTTATGCATGATCGCACACAGAGCTCCACGTCACTCCTTGTCACCCCGGGATTTACCATTTTTGCAAGGTGCAGCGTTCGATCCACACCGAAGTGGTGTTGAGCATGCATGTCTTCCAGAGTAACGGCGCAGATGGAAACGCTCTCTCCAATTGGCTTTACTTTGGCATTACACCTTGCCCAGGCTTTACAGACCCTAGTGAGTGGATCTGCCTTATTCCTGCAAGACTCAATGAAGTCGATTGACAGAGCTAGGCCAAATTCTTGTACGACCTCTTTTAACAATCCCAACCGCCGTTTTACAAGCATCTCTGACATCCCTGCAACTTTTACACGGTTACACCCAGTCAGTGTAGACCTCACCCAACACAGCACTGTTGCTGAATCTGTAATTATCTTCAAGGTCCTGAGATTCCACTTGAGAGCAAGATTCACCCCTTTCAGCACAGCATCCAATTCGGCTAGGTTTATATGACCCACATCAGACGCCTTTCGCAGCCATGCAGCATCTTCGACAGTCTTTCCATCGACTTCCAAGGTTACTCCCAGGGCCAGGGAGCTTGCATCGCAGAAGACCGTGGCATCGTTTGTGGCTTTAGGGACAGACCAGAATCCACGAACTGGATCATCAATGCGCACTTTTATCACCAGATCCTCTGCCATTTGCTGTGCTCTGTCACCTATATAATCATCCCACCTTTGGCCTTCGCTTTCTCTCTTCAAGAAGCTGCAAGCCACTCTCAGCCATCCACACACTGGATAATGTCCTATTAGTTTGCCGCAGATTGAGAACAATTCCCTTTTGCTAAGTCTCGATGCAGTCGGGAGAGCTGGAACACTGTTGCCTCTTTTGAAGAGGAGTCTTTTGCTTTTGTCCCGCTCAACACACAGTCCAAGAACTTTGGCGCCCTCCAACTCCTGAGGCGGCTTAGTTACGAGGCCGTAGGCTAGTAGATGAGCCGCAACCTCTTCGGCAGATATTACCTCCTCATTCACAATAATGTCATCTATGTAGCTGTCGGTGCCTTGCCGCATTCTTTCATCCAGTGAGAGTACCTCGTTCACGATCCGGGACATTATTTTTGGCCCACACTTCAAACCAAAGCCTAGTCTTGTCAGGCAATATGTTTTTCCTTTATACTTGACCAGCTGGTATTTCCACAGTTTTTCATGTACGTTTATCTGGAGATATGCGGACTGGAGGTCGAGCAGCTTGATTGATCCTCCCATCCTCCTCCACTTCCTAAGGGTTTCATCACAGACCGCTGCATCCTCACCAGTGTGACACTGCACACTTTCATTGAGCTCCCGATAATCCATCACGGGGCGCACCTTCCCCTTATTTCTCTGAAGTACCGCCATCAGAGGAAGAATACCAAGCGAGCTCCCTTTCCATGGCTTAAGCCAGCCCTCGGCAATCCACTTTTGGATTTCTTTGTCAAATGCCTCCTCTGCTTCTGGTGACTTTACACTTTTATAACACTCCACAGTGTTGGCCAGCTCAGCAGGTGCATCCTTCCAAACCCAACTCACACACCAATGTTTTCCATTAAATGCCGCAGTGAAATCTTTGTCCTCAATTGACAAACTTGGTGGCGAGGCAACACTAACACAACCGACATCTTGACTTCTGCCCTTAGCAAACTGAACCCGTGCATCACCCAGTATAGTCACACCGCCCATCTTCCCAATGACGTCCATCCCTAGCACCGCATCAACAGCGCTGAACAACTTTGCAGCGAGTACGCAGTCTACTGTCAGGGCTACACCATGCACACTTATCCTGGCCACACCTTGGCCCTCACACCTCACGTGGCTGCCATCCACAGCGATCACGTCCCCCACTGGGCTGAAGACCCTGCACGACCCACTCCTGAGCACGGTGCGCGAGCACCCTGAATCAACGAGAGCACGCACTTGCTTCCCGTTAACACTGATGTCTATCACTGGCAGCGCCTTTAGTCCAGATGTCGGGGAGCTACCGGCGCACCAGCTCCCCGACTGCCGTTTCCCTTGTCGCAATGTTTGGAGAGGTGGCCATCCTCCCCACAACTCCAGCAAGTGACACGCGGCTGCTCCGTGCAGAACCTGAGGAGATGCGGTCCCCCGCACCTGAAGCAGCGTCTCCCGCCACTTTGCGGCCCTGCAGCCTTCCGCCTGTCTTGAGCCACTGCAACGATTGGCTGGCTCACATACTCGGCCATCAGGGCTCTGGCTCGCTCCACGAT
The DNA here is from genome assembly GCA_951799405.1 of Agapetus fuscipes. Taxonomy (NCBI): domain Eukaryota; kingdom Metazoa; phylum Arthropoda; class Insecta; order Trichoptera; family Glossosomatidae; genus Agapetus; species Agapetus fuscipes. Next base: position 27,679,711 of record OX637332.1, read on the forward strand.
ACTTGACAGCGGCATGGTGCCCACGGCAGGAAGAGCGCGCAGCTCACGCGAAACCGCTGAGGGCAGCCCCACCACGAACGCCTTCATGAGGAGAGAGTCCGCTGTAACCCCCGCCAGCCGCGCCAGTCGCCTCAGGTCCGTGATGTAAACATCTACTGGTTCATCACGCCACGTGCGTCGGATAAATTCCTCGTAAGCCACGAACGGGTTCGTGGCAAACGCACTTATCAAGGCGTCTTTGATAGACCCGGCATTCCTTTTTTCTGCATCGCCGAGTTCGTTATACACAGCGAACGCTGGTCCCTCCAAAAAAAGAGGAATGATTATCGCCACATCCTTCTCCCCTTTAAGTTTGGCGACGAGCTCCAGCTTCGTTAACCACTGTATAACATCGCCTTCCCCGTCAAAACACCTCACCAAATCACCCATCTTCGCGCTCGACATATTTACTTTTGGGGGGGAGCCGAAATAGCTTGTGGCGAAGAAATAGTCATGTAAAACAGTCCACGTGGTTCACTCGCACACACACGCAATGGAGAGATTGCGCGTGTCAGGGATTTCAAAAGTAATACTTGAAATGTGTAAAGTATTTTGTCCTGAACCCGATGAGCCTGGTGGGAAATGAGGAAATTTTAGTTTTCATATTTTAATTCGCAAAAGAAAACGTGTTCCAGATAGCTCAAAACGAAACGCTCTGTGATTGGAGGGGTCGTGAAATCTGTTCCGCGCTAGGGTAAGGCGAGGTAAGGCGACCGCTCAGGGCGCCAGGTAAAATAGGGCGCCATAGGCTAGGTATTAAGGCGCCATATAAATTTGGAAATAGCATCTCTAACCCCCCTCCTCCCGTCGACGATGATTTTGAGAGATGAAATATGAGTACGTTCTCTGCTAGCGACCATGGATAAGGGCGCCTAAGAAATCTTGCCCAGGGCGCTGATAGTGATAAAACCGTCACTGGGCTTTATGACCAGCGTTGAGTTGGCACCACTGTTGGCTGTCGGTAAAATCTTACACACCGAAACGTCAATCCTATGTCAACATCTCGGATTTTTTTAATCGACTATTTTGTTTTGAATGGATAAAAATGGATGTAGGGTACGCAAAAGTGCAGTCGCATAAAATTTCATCAATAAGCAATGAGATAGTGCTGGATTTTTTATCATACAACGGCAGTTTAGAGATGTAAATGTCAAGACTCAAAGGTAAGTCTTTTTTCGTTTTTAAGAGGCAAGCTTGGGTTATTTATGCTGTTTTCTTGAAAATTCGTGTATTGCATAACAATAATGAAATAATTCCACGCAGTATTAGTCTTCAAATAGGATTAAACATCACGTTGTCCAACTGTGATATTGAGGTTATGGTTCCTTTTACACACCTATCATTGTCATTTTAATTATTGTGGAAGATGTTTATATGAAATCTATATATTTAAAAAAAAACCTCCAAATGAATACAGAACCTAACTAATGTATATAAATGTATTTTCCAGATGTTTACAGAAGCCATTGGCTTTGTTCATGAGGAAAGACAGGCTATGCAACAATAGATGACACCTGAACATAAAATGAAAAAGAAGGCGTATACTGCGGCGTTAGAAGTGGATGAAGAGAACCAAGTCACTAAGTCCCCACATCGCTACCACCCCCTGTCACACTTACCCCCCCACCACAGAATGAAGGAAGATGAGGACAGTGCAACGTATTTTCAGCCAGTTCCATAACGAAGAAAGCCGTCGCGCTTTTATAACTCGCCTTGAGGATGATTTCTACTGATACAATGGTTTTTACAGTTCACAAAACAAGGATGGGAACTGAGCATTCAAGATTTGAACCTTTAGCACTTCTATTTTGATGACTGAAGTAGGAATCTGCTTTTAGTTTTGGGTTTACTCGTCCAATTTTTTTTCTCATTATGTTTCATTAATCCTTCTTTTGTAAAGCTCATATTACAAGGTTCATAATGAAATAAATCGCTTTTTCTGGGAAAAAATAATTTTATTGATGTAAACTGTACAAATGCCTAAAACTCATTAATATAATCTTCCCCTGTGTCGTTATACCTGCGGAGACGTGTTCTGCATTTTTGACGTACAATGTAATATTTGTCTGGAAAGAAAGAGAAACACTTTTATGTAAATGTAACTACATGGAGATAAATTGTAATATTTCAAATCCCAAATCCCCTATAATCTATAATCTAAGTTGCGAGGATATATTCATTTAAAGCTCTCAGATGTATGCCCACAAACCAACATTTTCATCCTCAAAAAATATTTTTGAATTTCAGCAATGCTCTGGGCTGAATATTTGGGTGCCTTTAGCAAGACCCATCACAAAGGTTGATCCAGCCTTATCAAAACTGGTTATCGTTAACTGAGCTTGTATATTTGAATGACAACAAGCAGAGTCGTTCTATCTAATCTAATCTAAGTTGCAAAGATATTTTACATTATTATAGTAATGCACATTCTCTGGGGAAAATAGATCGGCGAGTTGAACCTTTCTATTTTTAAAGGTAAGGGGGCCGGCCTTACGCCAACCACTTCAGTTGAAGTGGGGGTTTCCCAGCTCCTGAGAGGGCTGGTACGCATTTCTTGTGAAGGCTGAGTAAACCTTGCCGGTATTTTATTGTGGGGTTTGAAATAAATACCGAAGCGGAAGATCGTTTCTGACACCCTCGGTGAGATACAAACCCAAGCTCACGGCTATGATTAATTGATGCAATGTGCGCAAATGCTGAAAATTCTTCAAAATACTCAACTCCTGCATCAGTATACTTGCAGAGATGTATCTTCCATGCTTGAAAGGCACCCTGAAAATCCTCAATGGAAAGGTGGCGAGATGATTTTGGATGTTTTCTACTGTCTAAGTCATTTTAGATATTTTTCTTCAGCTCCATTATTTCAGGTCCCTTCAGGCCTACTGTGGGTACGGATTATCTGCCTGACAGGGTGGCTTGTCTTCTGCTACATCTTCCTCACTCTCGAAATCTGTAAACAAACAATCAAAACAATGATTATAGTTGGAGAGCTACTTTCCGGGATCTGTTGCTCAGGTTTAGTATGAGCTGGAGCTTCCGGACGTATTGCCCATGTCTACCATGGGCTTCTTCAGCTTGTAGGTGAAATGTGAAGGTGAAGAAACTTACAGATTCATCAACATCACTTCAACTTCACGCTGAAGAAGTCCATCGTAGACATGGGTGAAATGTTTGGAAGCTCCAGCTCCTACAAACCACAGCAATAGATCCCGCAAAGCAAACTCTCCAGCACCATCAGGTGGTCATGCTCGCCTAGTGCTAGATGGTATATAAAGCCATCAATGGCTTGGCTCCACCTTATCTGACTGACATGATTTCGCCTGTTGAGATGGGTGACACTCAGATCCGCGGCTGATGGTGCAATCAATTTGGTTCAGCCGCACCGTTAGATCCATACAAATTTTGGAGACCGTGCTTCCGTGTTGCGGGTCCGGTGGAGTGGAACAGACTGCCACCCGAAGTGAAGAACTCCAAATCTTGGGTTTTTATATTTAGGTCCACATGCGGCATGTTTCAGCGCGAAATTATACATGTCTGCTTGTGGGAATGCGTTTAATATGAATCTTAATCTTAAATGATATGTATTTTTGCAGCTTAGATTTATATTTAGACATTCAGTTGATTTTTATCTGGAATGGTTTCACAAACAGGTTTGGCTAAACTACAGATAGTAAAAATTCATGTTTGCTGGAAGGAAAAAATGAGAAAAAAAAAACATAACCTCAAAAATTACATTCATCAACAAACATGGTAAATGCTTAATCCTGACACAAATAATTTCATAATTGTTACTCACAGCGTGAGTTTTCAACTAAATAGCATAATAAATACTCACACACACCTGGTAAAATCTTAAAACAACTTACCTTTGAGTCATGAGGGGTTTTTGCACTTAGGCCACGAACCGTGCAAAATTTCATTCCTTATGCCTTAATATACAACGGGATGAGGCCTGGTGGTTTTATTTTCTAATTCACTTTATTTTTGTTGTTTTTTTTTAATTTACAACAAACAAAATTTGCGGAATATTGACGTTCGTCATTAGGGATGGGCATTATATTAATCTCGTTGTAAAAAAAATCGATATTTTCTTCGATATTAAAAATATCGATATTTCGACAATAAATTGTTGATTCTTGAAATGTGTTTCTACCTCTCCCTAATGGTTTTGAACAACAAAAATGTTTTGAAAGTGTTCGTCGCCAGGCACACATTTACATAAACATGATTTTTTAAATGAATTTCCACCCCTCCCTACCTTTTCATTCCATACCATCTTATTTGTTGGAAATATTCTCCGCTAGCGACTTTATATTGTTTTGAAGCACGTTTCAATAGAATCGAAATATCGATATTTTCCCAAATCTCAAAAGTACGTACGGCTGAATTTTTTTAACTATCGATATATTCATATTGATTTCGGAGAATCAAAAATGGTGTTTTTTTCTTCAAATGCGTTTCTTGCTTCGTGGGCGGTAACACTGCAAATCGCGTACTAACCCGTTTCCCCTTGCGATGGTGTTTTCCTGTACCAGCGACCGGTATTTTTTTCCAGAAATTTTGATGTTTTTTGATAGTCGTTTCAACACTCGAAATTTTCAAAATATGGACACGTGACCGATACATTTTTCGAAAATTTTGTTTTTTTTCGATTTTTATTTTCGTCGAAATATTTCGATAGTGTTTGAAAATATCGTTTTGTAATTGTTTTTTTTTCATTATCCCATCCCTATGAAAAGTCAACTTATTGCTTTTTAAAATAGTATTTTGATGGCTACCGACAAAATTGCCAAGCTTAGGTAGGTATATTATTTATTTATTTATATTATTTTCGGCAGTTACTTTGTGAAAGTCCATTTTAATGTGTAATAAATACAATACAACTCACTGTGAACTGTAACAAGGAAATTTTACTTTTAAAACCTTTTAAAAATTGCCAAGTTTCATCATAGACAATAAAAGCCACCCCATCCGGTTTTAAAATGGCCGACTTCCGTTTTAGCCGAAAGCGAACAAAGCCATTTTTGAAAATTAATTACTCGGTAAATATTGCGAATTTTGAGAAAAAAACGAATGGCTTATGCTTCGGTAGACTAAGACGACAAGAAAAAAATATTTCCAGAAAATGCGCAATCTCTCCATTGTCACACGTCTTGATACCTCGGTGTCTGTCACGCAACTCGCCGCGTGCGCATTCCCGCGTGGCGGCGTCTGCTTCGCTTGCTGACACGGGTGCGTTCGCTGTCACCACACCTCTGTAAGCTTGTATGAAGGTAGTCGCTTAAGCTCTTTTAATTCTAAATGAAAACACACATTCACAGATATTGCTTGGAGATGTGGCTTGAAGTACGCATGATAATAATATTCAGAGAAGCTAAGCTTTTCGTCCATTAAATTTTACGATTCCAGACTGAAGCTGTTTACAGATTTATGAATGACTTATGTATTGTGTTTTGAAAACACTGTCGCGTCAGGTTCAAATATCATAATAAATAACTTATTCCTTGTTTGCGATCGAGAATCCGGTTTTTATAGTATACAATGAATCCCTGTGAAAATATAGTTGTACTTAGTAAGGATCTTAAGTATGTAAAGATTTATTAATTAATCCAAAATCGAAGTCTGAAGAGATTAAGAAACACGGAGGAAAGAAACAAAGGGGTAAGATTTATTATTTGTGATTTCGTGCAACTGTAATTATCCAGCATGCGCATGGCAGAAACCGTAGGCACGCCACTGGTGAGGGGACCATGGAGGGAAGCAGCACAAGACAGAGAGTCCTGGAGTATTGTGGTGCGGGAGGCCCTGAGCCTTCAAGGCTTATGAGCCAAAGAAAGTAAGTAAGTAATGGTGAGCACACCTGTGTATTATATTTCTACAATGAGTGGTATGGACGTCGAGAATGCTGTGGAAAACCAGCACATATTTGAATGGTGAATGCCAGCTCAAGATCTCTCTGGACCGGACAAAAGACACATGCTCAATCTAGTCTCTATCAGAACGCTCAATAAGATTGTATTTGCCATAATTGACATGTACACATGAAAATAGTACCTACTTATAGCATTCAAACACAAATGATAAGCAGTTTATTTTGCAATATATCCATAGACATTCTGGCTATACAGAAACAGATAACATGCCAATAAGGAAGAACCTTGCTAATTCTAGCCTTGCGAAGAATATTGAAAGAACGACAAGCGACTGGACACTAGAAAAATGCCACCAATTTTAGAAGTATTTCAAGAGCAACACTGACGCAACATCAGGTTGTGTGAAATGAAATCAAGTATTTCTAAATGATTATATCATTATAATCAATCTTTTTATTCACAATCAGATCAAGATGAATTGTACATAAACTCATCAGATGATGGAGTTTCATAATCTGACCTTCCTTTACAATAACATTCATGGTATTTGTAACTTAATAAGATTGCTTTTTAGTGTTGATCTGTTAACATAGTGAAAGTCCATTTTTATAAATATTTAAAAATAGAGTGTATAAAATTAAATGTAATGACTGTGAGGCTTTATATATTGGTGAGACAGGGAGATCAGTACGCACAAAATTTAAAGAACATTCCAGAGCACTCAGAGGCTTATCTGCATACTCTGAGATGGCAGACCATTGCATTGATAAAGACCATACTTTCGATATTACCAATGTAGAGGTAATGCACTCTGAGTGTGAAGTGAGGAAACTGATGGCTCTGGAAGCGTTGGAAATCTACAAAAATAAAAATAAAGACTTAGTGAATGTGCAGAATCCCTATGTTTCACCAATATTGCAATAATTTGTTTTTTATTTGTTATTATTATTTTAATTTAACTAACATATTTTATTTTTATTGTATTAAATTTTTTAATTTCATTATACCTAACAATAATTTATTTTGAATCTTACATTTGTGTTTTAAAAAAAAAAAAATGTCTATGAATTTTGCTTTTGTTTTGGAAAAAAAGTTGGTTTGAAAATTGTTTTGAAAATTATTTTATAAAAATGAATTTGTAACCATTCTGCTCTTGAAGATGCCTCATTAGGCGAAAATATTCGAGCATAAACAAATAAAATAAAGTGAATTAAAACAATGTTTAACCATTTATATTCTTAAATATTTATAATAATGTGGTGCAGTCTGTCTTCATATACATACAATGTAGCGCCACTGCGTTTCCCCCAGTCAACTACAACAGAACGCCACTGGTCACTGCCCGGCGAAAACAATAGACGGCCCGGAACAAAGGGATCTACGGCGATCTCTCATTGGCCGACACTAGCTAGGAGCCGACAGTGGACTTATTAACTGTAGTATAAAGATAGGCCGCTGTCGGCTGGGAGGGCAGCAGACCCCGTTCACAAGTATTTTGCTACTGGTTACCCTGTTTTATAATTCGGAAGCCATATTGTAATCGATCTATGGTACGCGGAATGTATGGTTATGAGGAAGGAGGAAGGGGAAGAGATCGTTTTTTAAACTGAAATCAGAATGAGCGTAAATAAATTTGAATTAATAATTTATATTTACTGTTATTCATGTAAAAAAAGAGTTTAAGCGACAATAAACTTTATTTTGTTTAGTATTTATTAAATTGCTCATTTTTTATTAAAAAAAAACTGATGAAAAAATATTTTATAATGATGGTTGAACTGTGTGTAGGATTTGCGCAGCGATAACAGCCATAACCACCCCACACGCCTGCTTGGCGCCAGTCGGCCTCAAACGTCAAGCGGTCAAGCGTATTTGAAATTAACTGTTTTATTTTCACTATTATTGAAGAGTGCAGAGAGTAATGAAATCAAGAAGACTCCAGTGGCCGGACACGTAGCATGTGCAGAAGACTCCAGGATCATCAGAACTGTCTTGGATGGTGCCCCCTCAGGTGTTAATCACTTGGACGTCCAAGGATGCGGTGGGCAGAGAACGTCGAAGCCAACGCCGAAGTTTTGGGAGTGAGGCGACCATGGAGGGAAGCAGCACAACGCAGAGTGGTGCAGGTGTCCCTGAGCCTTGAAGGCTGTCGGCTGATGAGCCGAAGAAAGTGAAATTAAAGTGTATAGATTTCATATTATAAATATTTCCGGTCCTCAGGCCATCATCAGGGGACAATCATCAGGGATCCAAAACTTTTGCAAGAAATAGTACAGAATGCCAGTGTCCTTGACAATATAGACAGGTGCCTATTTGATTGTTTACCTACTAAATTTATTTTTGCCATATCATTTGTTTTTATTACATTGAGGTTTTTTTATTTATTTTTTTCTTTACACAGTGTGTATTTTTGTGATTGTATGACTAATCTTTCTAGAATAAATAAATATTGTGCAAAATACAAGTGTTTTATTTTGATAGCTTTAAAGCAATAATAATAATATTAATAAATAATATCATGGCAGATAATAATATATGATTATAGTGGTGTGAGTGTACCCGCGTGCCGCGTGTATAATACACACATGCATACAAGATCATAGTCCAATACGCAGAATGTATGGAAGGGAAGTAAGAAGGCGAGGAAGGGGGGTTTCGAAGTACGTACCTACCCCTAAGCCATAGAGTAGCTTCTCTAAGTACCTATATACTCTGTGGAGGGCAGTACAATCTCAACACTCGACGAATACACACGCTCGCCCGCTCGCTCTCGCCTGACACCAACACTTCGCCTGACGACCGGACACTGCCAGCACCCTCTCCGCCACTCTTCAACCGCAAGAAACTCGAGGAACTGCATTGCTGCCTACAATACCTGGCCGCCACAGCTAACTGCTCTCAGGATCGAGACACCTCTCCAAACCCATCCTTTCCTTCCGAGCTCAACAGACACAAGTTTCAATCCCATAGTGGACCTTTTCAGGACCACTCTTTCTCTCAAAAGTTTACGCCTTGCGTCTAGCAGCTCAGCTAACCTTTTCACTCCTCCTTCGTATCATCACACCTCTCCAAACCCATCCTTTCCTTCCGAGCTCAACAGACGCAAGTTTCAATCCCATAGTGGACCTTTTCAGGACCACTCTTTCTCTCAAAAGTTTTACGCCTTGCGTCTAGCAGCTCACTCTTCTTTCCGCTAACCTTCACCCTCCTCCAAACTCTTCCGCACTCTCGGACATCCTCCGTGAGACCATGGGAACTATTTGGAAACCGGAGATCGACACGCCGCGACAGTCTCTGGAAACAAGACTGCCGAACGCCCTTCAAGAAATCACAACAATATTGTAAAAAAGCTGTACACAGAATTTTTCCAATAAACAAAGTTTCCACAGTGGTGAACCCGACGTTAGTACTCCGTTTAACTACATGGTGACCCTCAAACATTTAAAAATAAAACGTGTGTTGTACTCACAGCAAAATTAAATCAGTGCTAAAAAAAAATATCGCTTAAAAATAATATAAGTGTGTTTTAAATATAATATCTCTAAATATGTTTTTCCCGCGCTAAAATAATTCTTGTCCATACGTGTTCTGCTAATTTACAACCCTTACAATAACAATAGTGCGTCATAACAAAGACATTCCAGTCTGACAAACTTTCTAATCCCCGACCTTTTTTTTTCGACAAGTGTTTTTTTCAAAACTTTTTTTTTGTGCATTGCGAGCCTGTGTTTTACAATATGGCACAAGAAAATAACCCAACCGAGGTCGTGGCCAAAGTCACTGTAAATATGCCTCCATTTTGGAGCGAAAATGTTCTGCTGTGGTTGGTGCAAGCGGAATCACAATTTTCAAGTGCTGGAATTACGGCAGATGCCACTAAATACCACTGCCTTGTCTGCGCGCTGAACCAAGAAGCGCTAAGCAGCGTCAGCGACGTCTTGCTAGCTCCACCTTCGCACGGAAAATACGAGGCTTTGAGGACAGCATTACTCGCTCGCTTCCAGGACTCTGAAGAAGCCAGAATGGCGAAACTCCTCAATGGATTATCCCTTGGGGATAAAAAACCATCTTCACTGTTGCTTCAAATGAAGCAGTTGGCAGGCCCGCTTCTTGCTGAGAGTCCAATCCTGCGATATTTATGGACGCAGCACCTCCCACAACAAGTGCAAGCCATCATCTCCGTGTGTTCAGATTTACCACTCACGCAACAAGCGGCGAAAGCAGACAGAGTGATGGAAATTTACCAAAACCAACAAATACACAGCATCAACAAGTCAACCACTAGCAGTGAAACAGCGCTACTTCTCTCCGAACTCAGTGAATTATCCAAACTCATACATGTTATGGACAAAAACTATGAAAATACGTCATCAAATACACATAACAGCAACCCTCACAAACGGCACAGTAACTGCAACAGCATTAAAATAAAACAAACACAAGACAAATGTTTTTACCACTCAACATTTGGTAACCACGCGCGGAAATGCAAACAACCATGCAAGTTCTACAAACCAACAAAAAATTTCAACATTGCATCATCATCATCTACAAAATCATGTGCAACGCTAAATCAACGAAACGAAAGCCGCAGATTACAAATCTGGGACTTGAATTCCGCAACAAAATACTTGATTGATACTGGATCGGATATCTCGGTGATGCCGCCAAATCGCAAGGGCAAAATACAAAGAATCTCCCACAATGCAGATATCTACGCTGCTAATGGGACAAAAATACGAACCTACGGTTCTCAAACTATGCAAGTCAGCTTGGGACTTCGCAGAGTTTTCACATGGACGTTCATCATCGCTGATGTGGACCAGCCCATCATCGGAGCAGACCTCCTGCATCACCACAATATCTTGGTCGACTTACGGCATAGATGCCTAATCGACGGGACAACTGGCCTCAAGTCAAAAGGCCAAACAACTTTTGGAGCAGCTCCGGGTCTTTCGACAATCAATAATCAAGACCCTTATCATCGGATAATCTCAAAATATCCGAGCCTCACCCAAACTCAAACAAACACAGGAACTTCTGCACATTCAACGGTTCACTTCATAGAAACAAAAGGACAGCCAGTTACTGCGAAAGCACGCAGACTGGCACCAGGACCTCTTGAAGCCGCCAAGAAAGAGTTCTCCATCATGATGGAGCTAGGCATATGCCGCCCTTCTAAGAGTAACTGGGCGAGCCCACTTCACATGGTTAGGAAGCCTAGTGGAGGCTGGAGACCATGTGGTGACTACCGCGCGCTCAATGCCCAAACCACACCGGATCAATATCCGATTCCTCATCTGCACGACTTCGCGCACCGCCTACAAGGTTCAAACATCTTTAGCACAGTTGACCTTGTCAGAGCCTACCATCAGATCCCGGTGAATGAAGAAGATGTCAAAAAAACGGCCATCATCACTCCGTTTGGACTCTTCGAATTCACTGCCATGCAGTTTGGATTGTGCAACGCAGGCCAAACATTCATGCGGTTCATGCACCAAGTAACAAGAGATCTGCCATTCTGCTTTGCATACATCGACGACATCCTTATCGCTTCAACCAACAAAGAGGAACATCAAAAACACCTCCACATCCTGTTCAAGAGACTGACAGAGTACAGTCTTATCATCAATCCTGAGAAATGTCAGTTCGGCAAAAAAGAAGTGAATTTCCTGGGATACAAAATATCCGACAAAGGCACATCACCCTTGCCTGAAAAAGTGAAACAAATACTGGAATTCACCAAACCCCAGAACGCAAAATCACTTCGAAGATTCCTGGGTATGGTGAATTTTTACAGAAGATTCATCCCACACGCCATGAACTGTCAGCAGCTCCTGTTCGAGGCAATAGTAGGACACAAGAAGAATGACAAACGACCAATTATATGGACAGCAGAAATGGAAACTGCATTCAACCAGTGCAAGACGGACCTGTCACAAGCCGCCATGCTAGCACACCCCAAGCAGGACGCTGACATTTCACTGGCAGTCGACGCATCTGATAACGCCATGATGATGATGATGATGGATGATTTCTTTCCTGTGGCGCCATTTAATGGTCCAGGACCATCTCAAGGGCGCCATGGCTTCTCGAGAAAAGTAGTGTCTTCAGTTCCTTTCTGAAGGTGGTGGTAGGCTGGTTCGCGCGAACACCGATGGGTAAATTGTTCCAGGCCACCGGCCCGGCCACCGCAAAGCTTCTGTCTGCAAAGTTTGATGTGTTTGCTCTATTGGACACTATAACCTTGTTGACAGCAGTAAGGGCAGAGCGTAGTGGTCTTTTTGAAGTCCCATCGACAGAGCATAGCTCAGCGAGACATGGGGGTGCAGTGCCGTTCAGGGCCCTATGCACAGTGAGACACAACTTAAATTCCACCCTCTCTCGGACCCTCAGCCAGTGCAGTTCTCTCAGCAGTGGCGAAATATGACAGCTCTTTCCCTGTCGAAAAATTGCCCTGGCAGCAGCATTGAAAGCCATTTGCAGCCGATCAAACAATTTCTGCGGTAGTCCAGCATATATGATATTGCAGTAGTCTAATCGGGAGACGACGAAAGCAGCTACGAGGCTTTTGACAGCATCCACAGGCAAACATCTTGAGATGAGGCTCAATTGGCGGATATAGAAGAAAGCTGTGCTCACTGTCCTGGACACTTGTGCCTCCATCGATAGTGCTCCGTATAGTAAGACACCAAGGACGGATATGGTGGAGGATGGTATTATGCTTGCACCAGAGAAAAAGATTGGCTGAGTACCCAAGAGGTGCTGCCGACCCGGAGAGGCGACCCACATGAACTCAGTCTTGGTTGGATTCAGTTTGAGACGTCTATAGGCCATAACGTTTGTGAGTCTTTCCAAGCAATGGGTGGTCCTGGCCAAAAGATCGTCTTTTTTGTCGGGACTGCAAAAACCAACGAGGACACGATCATCAGCATATGCATAGCTTCGCATGCCACACTCCTCCAAAATATTATCAATACAGCCAATGTACAAGATAAAGAGGATTGGACCAAGGACTGATCCTTGGGGTACTCCTTGAGAAACAAGATCTTCTTTGGTTGAGTCAGACTTAAGTCTAATGGACCACCTTCTATTATACAGGTACGAGCGCAGCCATTCGATGACAGTACCACAGATGCCATACTCAGACTCCAGACAATGAAGAAGCATTTCATGATCGACAGTGTCAAAGGCGGCACTCATGTCGAGAACCGTTACTAAACCAATGTCACCTGATGCCACTCCCACAATTAAGTCGGATGTCAGCCTTGTGAGGGCGGACTCAGTTGAATGATGCTTCCTATAAGCGAACTGATATTTCTGCAATAAGTTGTTATTCTCGAGGTGAGTCATCAGCTGGGATGCAATGGTACGCTCAAGCACTTTAGATAAAAAGGGGAGGCCTGAAATTGGCCTAAAGTTGGTTGGGTCGTCAGCGTCGAGTGTATTTTTCTTAATTAGAGGAGTGACATGCGAAATCTTCCAGGATGCCGGTACGACTCCATGCATCAGAGATATATTCATAATTTTAACAGTCAGGGGTAAAAGGAGATCAAGGTTCTCTTTGAGCAGTCGTGTGGGTAATATGGGAGCAGTACTCCAACAACTTCATGATGGAGAATGGCAGCCACTTTCTTTCTTCTCGAAAAAGTTCACAGAAGCTCAAAAAAAGTACAGTACATACGACAGGGAACTCGCAGCCATGTATGAAGCCACAAAATACTTCAGACAGCTCATCGAAGGAAGAACATTTCACATCCTCACGGACCACAAACCGTTAACATTTGCATTTAACACGAAGAAAAATTGTTCATCCCCAAGGCAAGGAAGAAAGTTGGACTTCATATCACAATTTACCACAGACGTCAGACACATATCAGGACAAGATAACATAGTAGCTGACGCACTATCAAGAGTCGATGCTATTACAATTCAGCCCGACATCAACTATGAAGAAGTCGCCAAAGCTCAAATAACCGACCCCGAACTCGTCGAACTGAGGAAAAAGGACACCGCATTGGAGTTACAGCTCACACAGCTACCCAATAGCACACTCGCTTTATGGACAGACAAATCCAAAGGCGTATCGAGGCCATACATACCCAAAGGTATGAGAAAGCAAATCATACGTGCTTACCACGAAACGGCGCACGCAGGAGCAAAAGGCACGTATAGAACTCTCAGCTCGAGGTTCGTATGGCCTGGATTACAGCGCGACGTCACACAATACGTTCGCACATGCGTCACATGCCAACAAACTAAGATCTCAAGGCATACAAAAAGTCCTATCCACACTCTACCAACGCCAGATACAAGATTTACCTACATACATGTAGACCTGGTTGGCCCACTCCCACCATCTCAAGATTACACATATCTGCTCACTATCATAGATAGATTCACAAGATGGCCGGAAGCTATTCCACTCAAAAATATAAATGCTGAAACAGTCGCAAACGCCATCCTGAACAACTGGATTTCAAGATATGGCGTGCCTACACACATAATTACTGACCAAGGACGACAGTTCGAGTCAATGTTATTCAAGGACATTACACGACTAATGGGCGCAAAACATATTCACACCACAGCCTATCATCCACAATCAAACGGACTAATTGAAAGATGGCACCGCACAGTGAAAGCCGCAATACGAGCACACACATCATCAAAATGGACTGAAGTCCTACCCATGATTCTATTAGGACTAAGAAACACCATCAGAGAGGATATCAAGTACTCTCCAGCTCAACTTACATATGGTACATCTCTACGGATGCCTGGAGATTTTTTTGAAGACTCAGCACCCATGGAACCAGAAACTTTCGCCAGGAAACTTCAAAATACATTGAGAAGCATCAGACCAGTACCTACATCAAACCACAGCAAGGAACGACCTTTTGTACATAAACATCTACAAGATTGCACACACGTATTTGTGCGAGTAGACGCATCCCGTAAGCCTCTGCAAGCCCCCTACGAAGGCCCATTCGCCATTATAAACATCTACAAGATTGCACACACGTATTTGTGCGAGTAGACGCATCCCGTAAGCCTCTGCAAGCCCCCTACGAAGGCCCATTCGCCATTATAGAGCGAAACGACAAACACTTTTCCGTGAACGTAAACGGTACACAAAAAGTTATCTCAATCGATAGATTGAAGCCTGCATACATGCCGGAAGAAACAGCTGCATCACAACCACCGCGAAACACAGAACATCTACCCATAACGACAGTATGTTCCAACGCACCAACACAACTTCAAGGACAAAACAACACGCCTCAAGAAAATGTGTCAAGAAGAGGAAGAAAAATACGATTTCCAGACAAACTGAACCTCTAACCACGATTATCGTGTCGGTGACGTCACAACTCACCTTACCACCGACACTAGGGGGGACTCATGTGGTGCAGTCTGTCTTCATATACATACAATGTAGCGCCACTCCGTTTCCCCCAGTCAACTACAACAGAACGCCACTGGTCACTGCCCGGCGAAAACAATAGACGGCCCGGAACAAAGGGATCTACGGCGATCTCTCATTGGCCGACACTAGCTAGGAGCCGACAGTGGACTTATTAACTGTAGTATAAAGATAGGCCGCTGTCGGCTGGGAGGGCAGTACAATCTCAACACTCGACGAATACACACGCTCGCCCGCTCGCTCTCGCCTGACACCAACACTTCGCCTGACGACCGAACACTGCCAGCACCCTCTCCGCCACTCTTCAACCACAAGAAACTCGGGGAACTGCATTGCTGCCTACAATACCTGGCCACCACAGCTAACTGCTCTCAGGATCGAGAAACCTCTCCAAACCCATCCTTTCCTTCCGAGCTCAACAGACGCAAGTTTCGATCCCATAATGGACCTTCTCAGGACCACTCTTTCTCTCAAAAGTTTAGGCCTTGCGTCTAGCAGCTCACTCTTCTTTCCGCTAACCTTCACCCTCCTCCAAACTCTTCCGCACTCTCGGACATCCTCCGCGAGACCACAGGAACTATTTGGAAACCGGAGATCGACACGCCGCGACAGTCTCTGGAAACAAGACTGCCGAACGCCCTTCAAGAAACCACAACAATATTGTAAAAAAGCTGTACACAGAATTTTTCCATTAAACGCAGTTTCCACAATAATTAAACTTGCTTATGAACTTTTAAGTTCCTAAATAAACTGCACATACTTATGAGTCATACAAAAGCCTGAAAGTCATTCTAAGACTTTCTTTCCAAAATTGTGTTAAATATATGACAACACAGGGAATGACATTTTCTGTGTTTTCATTTATATATTTATTCCATTTGATGGGTGCCAAATCATGACTTTCAAAGTGCCACATAAAATCAGGTTTGGCACTTAGAGGGTGATGTTGTATGGCGGTGAAGCATTGTTAGTGTGGCCATACAATGCTTTTCTCCAATACAACGTACACTGCACTTACAACATTGTGGTTTGGCCGCATCATTTTTGTGACAATCCTATATTTCAGTTTTTCATTCTATAGAACTCAAATACACATTAGCGCACACATATGGCAACGGAAAACATCCCAAATAATCAAATGCTGATAAATGTTTGTTTGTCCTCGCACCTTCTCTAACAAGATGAATTGTAATATATATAATATAAAACAAAATAACGTAGTTAGAGAAAAAACAACAGAGACAAAAACCGGTTCAATAAAAAAATGACATAATTAGACCATTCCGATGTCCCAGGATGCGGTGGGCAGACAACGTTGAAGCCGACGCCGAAGTTCTGGTAGTGAGGGGACCATGGAGGGAAGCAGCACAAGACAGAGAGTCCTGGAGTATTGTGGTGCGGGAGGCCCTGAGCCTTCAAGGCTTATGAGCCAAAGAAAGTAAGTAAGTAATGGTGAGCACACCTGTGTATTATATTTCTACAATGAGTGGTATGGACGTCGAGAATGCTGTGGAAAACCAGCACATATTTGAATGGTGAATGCCAGCTCAAGATCTCTCTGGACCGGACAAAAGACACATGCTCAATCTAGTCTCTATCAGAACGCTCAATAAGATTGTATTTGCCATAATTGACATGTACACATGAAAATAGTACCTACTTATAGCATTCAAACACATATTATAAGCAGGTTATTTTGCAATATTGCCATAGACATTCTGGCTATACAGAAACAGATAACATGCCAATAAGGAAGAACCTTGATAATTCTAGCCTTGCGAACAATATTGAAAGAACGACAAGCGACTGGACACTAGAAAAATGTCACCAATTTTAGAAGTAATTTAAGAGCAACACAGACGCAACATCAGGTTATGTGAAATCAAATAAAGTATTTCTAAATGATTATATCATTATAATCAATCTTTTTATTCACAATCAGATCAAGATGAAGTGTACATAAACTCATCAGATGATGGAGTTTCATAATCTGACCTTCCTTTACAATAACATTCATGGTATTTTGTAACTTAATAAGATTGCATTTACCTTTATTGACATGTATACATGAAAAAAGTACCTGCTTAGGTATAATATTCAAACACATGTTAAAACTTGGACCGGTCCGTAGTCCGTAGTGGCAACACTTCGGACTCGTAAATGGAAGGTTGTGGATTCGCACAAAGAAAATACAAGTCCTTAGAGATATTTGCTAATTTATTACCACTGTTTATGTGAAACCCTGGGTTCAGTGTAGTTTGGCAGTTAAAGCACCTCATCAAGATTTGTGATTTTTGAAAATTTTGAAGTATTATGAGAAACTTGGAACAGTTATTTCTCAAGTAGCCTTGAAGAAGTTTTGTCAGCTCTTATGTTATGGTATTTGTCAGATGAAATAGCAGTATCATCAATCTTTGATGATTTGGTGGAAGATGAAAATAAGAAAACTAGAAAGCAAATTTTTGCTAATTTAGAGAGGGAAAGTTCTTGCTCATTACAAAAGAGGTATTGTCCATCTAAAGAAAAAATATCAAGATCTTTATACGGTACATATAAAATCATCAGTTTTTCATCCAGCTCAGCCAGAGAGCAGTCTCATGCAGATAAAGCATGAAATCTTAGATTTAAGTCCTGATGAGTCATTGGATATGAAAATGGATGCTGTCCCCAACACATCGACGAGGAAGCAAAAAAGTAGTTGGTGACGCGGCCACCATCTCAGCGAATATCCAAGCCCACACTCAAGATGAGTCCTGTAATACTGACAAGTCTAGCAAAATCATCTTAGGTAAAAAATAAAGATAGAAATCATCTAGATAAAAGGATAATCTCCTTTAAATTATCTAGATTACAAGATAACAAAAAATGTAACTTTATTGGAAGTGATAAAACATGGTTGAACGTGATCAGCTGCTGGACAGGCTACCTAATGATTGCTTTACAATTTGGATAACAAAAAGTACGGAGGTCACGTGACAACAAAATCAGCTGTCAACTCTATGTTTTGTGAGTATGTAGTGAAGTTTCCCGAGCTTTGGCTAAGCAACTGCCTAAATATATAAAATTTCCCAGAACAGATAATAACAAGAGGGAAACTAAATTAAAATTCAGGAACTTGGTAGGCATGCCAGAGATAATCGGTGCGGTAAAGATAATAAAAGCGTTTCCATCAGTTACCTATGATCAATGCGTGACTAAAACAATAGACCGCACGGAACAAAAGAATAAGTAAAACTGCACCAACATCAGATTATGTGAAATCAAATCAAGTATTTCTGAATATTTTTTTCATTATAATTAAACTTGCTTATGAACTTTTAAGTTCCTAAATAAACTGCACATACTTATGAGTCATACAAAAGCAAGAAAGTCATTCTAAGACTTTCTTTCCAAAATTGTGTTAAATATATGACAACACAGGGAATGACATTTTCTGTGTTTTCATTTATATATTTATTCCATTTGATGGGTGCCAAATCATGACTTTCAAAGTGCCACATAAAATCAGGTTTGGCACTTAGAGGGTGATGTTGTATGGCGGTGAAGCATTGTTAGTGTGGCCATACAATGCTTTTCTCCAATACAACGTACACTGCACTTACAACATTGTGGTTTGGCCGCATCATTTTTGTGACAATCCTATATTTCAGTTTTTCATTCTATAGAACTCAAATACACATTAGCGCACACATATGGCAACGGAAAACATCCCAAATAATCAAATGCTGATAAATGTTTGTTTGTCCTCGCACCTTCTCTAACAAGATGAATTGTAATATATATAATATAAAACAAAATAACGTAGTTAGAGAAAAAACAACAGAGACAAAAACCGGTTCAATAAAAAAATGACATAATTAGACCATTCCGATGTCCCAGGATGCGGTGGGCAGACAACGTTGAAGCCGACGCCGAAGTTCTGGTAGTGAGGGGACCATGGAGGGAAGCAGCACAAGACAGAGAGTCCTGGAGTATTGTGGTGCGGGAGGCCCTGAGCCTTCAAGGCTTATGAGCCAAAGAAAGTAAGTAAGTAATGGTGAGCACACCTGTGTATTATATTTCTACAATGAGTGGTATGGACGTCGAGAATGCTGTGGAAAACCAGCACATATTTGAATGGTGAATGCCAGCTCAAGATCTCTCTGGACCGGACAAAAGACACATGCTCAATCTAGTCTCTATCAGAACGCTCAATAAGATTGTATTTGCCATAATTGACATGTACACATGAAAATAGTACCTACTTATAGCATTCAAACACATATTATAAGCAGGTTATTTTGCAATATTGCCATAGACATTCTGGCTATACAGAAACAGATAACATGCCAATAAGGAAGAACCTTGATAATTCTAGCCTTGCGAACAATATTGAAAGAACGACAAGCGACTGGACACTAGAAAAATGTCACCAATTTTAGAAGTAATTTAAGAGCAACACAGACGCAACATCAGGTTATGTGAAATCAAATAAAGTATTTCTAAATGATTATATCATTATAATCAATCTTTTTATTCACAATCAGATCAAGATGAAGTGTACATAAACTCATCAGATGATGGAGTTTCATAATCTGACCTTCCTTTACAATAACATTCATGGTATTTTGTAACTTAATAAGATTGCATTTACCTTTATTGACATGTATACATGAAAAAAGTACCTGCTTAGGTATAATATTCAAACACATGTTAAAACTTGGACCGGTCCGTAGTCCGTAGTGGCAACACTTCGGACTCGTAAATGGAAGGTTGTGGATTCGCACAAAGAAAATACAAGTCCTTAGAGATATTTGCTAATTTATTACCACTGTTTATGTGAAACCCTGGGTTCAGTGTAGTTTGGCAGTTAAAGCACCTCATCAAGATTTGTGATTTTTGAAAATTTTGAAGTATTATGAGAAACTTGGAACAGTTATTTCTCAAGTAGCCTTGAAGAAGTTTTGTCAGCTCTTATGTTATGGTATTTGTCAGATGAAATAGCAGTATCATCAATCTTTGATGATTTGGTGGAAGATGAAAATAAGAAAACTAGAAAGCAAATTTTTGCTAATTTAGAGAGGGAAAGTTCTTGCTCATTACAAAAGAGGTATTGTCCATCTAAAGAAAAAATATCAAGATCTTTATACGGTACATATAAAATCATCAGTTTTTCATCCAGCTCAGCCAGAGAGCAGTCTCATGCAGATAAAGCATGAAATCTTAGATTTAAGTCCTGATGAGTCATTGGATATGAAAATGGATGCTGTCCCCAACACATCGACGAGGAAGCAAAAAAGTAGTTGGTGACGCGGCCACCATCTCAGCGAATATCCAAGCCCACACTCAAGATGAGTCCTGTAATACTGACAAGTCTAGCAAAATCATCTTAGGTAAAAAATAAAGATAGAAATCATCTAGATAAAAGGATAATCTCCTTTAAATTATCTAGATTACAAGATAACAAAAAATGTAACTTTATTGGAAGTGATAAAACATGGTTGAACGTGATCAGCTGCTGGACAGGCTACCTAATGATTGCTTTACAATTTGGATAACAAAAAGTACGGAGGTCACGTGACAACAAAATCAGCTGTCAACTCTATGTTTTGTGAGTATGTAGTGAAGTTTCCCGAGCTTTGGCTAAGCAACTGCCTAAATATATAAAATTTCCCAGAACAGATAATAACAAGAGGGAAACTAAATTAAAATTCAGGAACTTGGTAGGCATGCCAGAGATAATCGGTGCGGTAAAGATAATAAAAGCGTTTCCATCAGTTACCTATGATCAATGCGTGACTAAAACAATAGACCGCACGGAACAAAAGAATAAGTAAAACTGCACCAACATCAGATTATGTGAAATCAAATCAAGTATTTCTGAATATTTTTTTCATTATAATTAAACTTGCTTATGAACTTTTAAGTTCCTAAATAAACTGCACATACTTATGAGTCATACAAAAGCAAGAAAGTCATTCTAAGACTTTCTTTCCAAAATTGTGTTAAATATATGACAACACAGGGAATGACATTTTCTGTGTTTTCATTTATATATTTATTCCATTTGATGGGTGCCAAATCATGACTTTCAAAGTGCCACATAAAATCAGGTTTGGCACTTAGAGGGTGATGTTGTATGGCGGTGAAGCATTGTTAGTGTGGCCATACAATGCTTTTCTCCAATACAACGTACACTGCACTTACAACATTGTGGTTTGGCCGCATCATTTTTGTGACAATCCTATATTTCAGTTTTTCATTCTATAGAACTCAAATACACATTAGCGCACACATATGGCAACGGAAAACATCCCAAATAATCAAATGCTGATAAATGTTTGTTTGTCCTCGCACCTTCTCTAACAAGATGAATTGTAATATATATAATATAAAACAAAATAACGTAGTTAGAGAAAAAACAACAGAGACAAAAACCGGTTCAATAAAAAAATGACATAATTAGACCATTCCGATGTCCCAGGATGCGGTGGGCAGACAACGTTGAAGCCGACGCCGAAGTTCTGGTAGTGAGGGGACCATGGAGGGAAGCAGCACAAGACAGAGAGTCCTGGAGTATTGTGGTGCGGGAGGCCCTGAGCCTTCAAGGCTTATGAGCCAAAGAAAGTAAGTAAGTAATGGTGAGCACACCTGTGTATTATATTTCTACAATGAGTGGTATGGACGTCGAGAATGCTGTGGAAAACCAGCACATATTTGAATGGTGAATGCCAGCTCAAGATCTCTCTGGACCGGACAAAAGACACATGCTCAATCTAGTCTCTATCAGAACGCTCAATAAGATTGTATTTGCCATAATTGACATGTACACATGAAAATAGTACCTACTTATAGCATTCAAACACATATTATAAGCAGGTTATTTTGCAATATTGCCATAGACATTCTGGCTATACAGAAACAGATAACATGCCAATAAGGAAGAACCTTGATAATTCTAGCCTTGCGAACAATATTGAAAGAACGACAAGCGACTGGACACTAGAAAAATGTCACCAATTTTAGAAGTAATTTAAGAGCAACACAGACGCAACATCAGGTTATGTGAAATCAAATAAAGTATTTCTAAATGATTATATCATTATAATCAATCTTTTTATTCACAATCAGATCAAGATGAAGTGTACATAAACTCATCAGATGATGGAGTTTCATAATCTGACCTTCCTTTACAATAACATTCATGGTATTTTGTAACTTAATAAGATTGCATTTACCTTTATTGACATGTATACATGAAAAAAGTACCTGCTTAGGCATAATATTCAAACACATGTTAAAACTTGGACCGGTCCGTAGTCCGTAGTGGCAACACTTCGGACTCGTAAATGGAAGGTTGTGGATTCGCACAAAGAAAATACAAGTCCTTAGAGATATTTGCTAATTTATTACCACTGTTTATGTGAAACCCTGGGTTCAGTGTAGTTTGGCAGTTAAAGCACCTCATCAAGATTTGTGATTTTTGAAAATTTTGAAGTATTATGAGAAACTTGGAACAGTTATTTCTCAAGTAGCCTTGAAGAAGTTTTGTCAGCTCTTATGTTATGGTATTTGTCAGATGAAATAGCAGTATCATCAATCTTTGATGATTTGGTGGAAGATGAAAATAAGAAAACTAGAAAGCAAATTTTTGCTAATTTAGAGAGGGAAAGTTCTTGCTCATTACAAAAGAGGTATTGTCCATCTAAAGAAAAAATATCAAGATCTTTATACGGTACATATAAAATCATCAGTTCTTTTAATATATTTTTCTTATTATGTATTGATTGTAATGGTATTTTATTATTTGTAATGTTTCACATAAAACTTTGGATCAGTTTGTGTCTTCCTCATGCAAAAAAATATTTTCAAGATTGTAAATTGAAAGGACTTTCCTTCAAGATAGCGTTTCGTCGTGGCAATAAAATGTTATTTTAAAGGAAAGAAAATTTACCTTTGTTAAAGTAGTCAACGATACTGCAGATAATTTGTGAAAAGAATGAAGATTTTCATGGCGAAATAACGACCAAGGAAGAACAGAAGCAGTGCCATTTACGCTGCGTTCAGTACACAAAAAACTGTATTTTTACTGCAAAAAGAAGATGCTGAAGAGAAAATATCTTAATCAAAAGTATCTATTTTTTTGGTTTTAATATATTTCCCCATTATTCACAGATATTCTGGTTTATTATGACACTTAAGAATCATTATAAAAATTTGAACTACTATCATATCTAGAAGAAGTAAATTTCTCTTATTTTGAAAAACTTTGAGGCCTCGTCGGCACGAGTTAGAATCATCGTAAAAATATGAAATTTTTTATCTGAATAGTTTATAGTAATTGTAAAAAAAGTTAGAGGGTATGCGTTTTCACAATCGAAAAAAAAAATTTTTTGGCCATATAAGGGACACTCTAGCCTGCGTGCATGAGAAAATCAAACCTTAAATGTTCATCTATCTTTGCAACTTATGTCCTATTTTATGGAATTAAAAAATGGTGTCGTTCTTCATTTCTCTGTAACAAATAGGAGTAAAAAAAAGAGTACAAAATAAAATGATAATTACTTGTAAGATATTGCCAAGTGCTATTAGAAGATATGTTGTTTGACTAATTTCTAATATAAAGATTTTATATGTATACGTACCATGTTACCTATCCAATCCATATAAATCAGTGATTCTTAACCTTCTTCTTTTCCTCTTTGAGAGCCTCAAAAGTGATACACGATAGGATCGAATTCTCGTACTCAAAGTGGTTCCTAGTTTGAACAAAATAATCAAAGTGGTCTTGTGTGGGAAAATGGTTAAGAATCACTGGCAAAAAGGAACTTGATAACCATTGTAAATAATAAGATTATTTTGTAAGCATTGTTTTTGAGTGAATCACTGTAAGAGTCCTCTGCAAGCTTGGTCGTCTTAAGTCTTAAGGGTGATTGAGAGGTCAGTGCGCCCAACTTTGATGACCGAAATAACCCATATTTTGAATGGTAAGGTAGTATTTTCTCTCCAGATTAAATTAACACATAAAATTAGGTATTTTTTTCCATAAAATACCAATTCAAAATAATTTTATTTACGGAGATACCTTAAATGGAGATTTCCACTGTTGTTATGAATAAATCCTAACTTTTTTTATTTCAAACATTCATTTTGATTAGTTATATTTTTTCTAGATGAAAATTATTTTTTTAAACTTTTCATTGGTTTTTTATAATTATTTAAAAAAAACTCAAATTTTGCATACGATACTGTAGTTAATTTTGGTTTTCAATGGTTGATTTTCATTTAAGGATTTGAAGTGATATTTTTTATGTGTAGAATGTAATCCTTACTTTATTTTTTCTCTTCTAATTTATAATTTAAAATGGAAAAATAAAGATTTTCATACAAAAAATGGTCCAGTCTTTGGCGCCACGAAATCCTGCGGCGGACTCGCGAACTGCGCTTAAAATTTTATATCTCCTTCGTTTTTGAGCAAAAAATAATGAAACCCAGATGTAGGTGTAACTGAGTTCAAGCGTTTACGTTAAAACTGGACCAAACAGGCACAAAAATGCGTGAAAACCAAAACGCCAGCTCGAGATGCTGTTTAAGATTCGATACATTTTTCGCATGCGGTCTATTTCCTATAGTTACGAGAATTTTACACTTCGGGTATACTCGTATATCGACGGAAATGCAGGAGTGAGCACTTATATTATGTATGTTATATACATAAAGGCTGTGGTTTAGTAAAATACGTATATACAGGTATTCCACTAGAAAGATTCATTGGCAAAACATAAATTATTTCGCTGTTTCAGAATATCGTCGCCTTACTTTCAAAACCTCGTATCTCAAAAAATATTTTTATTTTGTTTTACCAATTTATAAAAATGGACTTTCACTGTGATAACAGATCAACACTAAAAAATATTATTTTTATTTTGCTTAGTACTTATTTCTATATAATATTACATAACTACTACATACTCGATGGTTTGAGCATATGGAGAGAATGAATGAGGAAAGACTGACAAAGAAAGTATATGTGGCAAGAATGGAAGGGCGTGGGTTCGAATCCCGGCGGAGCACAAAAAATATACCATTTATATTTTCAAATTTGCTCTTCGCTGGGATGAAAAATTCATAAACCTTTACCAAAGACTGGAGGAAATGAAAGAAGTATGTAAGGACAGATAGAAATGGCGGTTGATCTGTAATGTTGGCGGCTTGGGTTTATAAAATTGGAATTTGTTTTCTGTTTTAGGTTTGATGTCCATAGAAATTATTATTTATTGATTTAAATTGTCGTGTATGCTCCTTGACTTATAGGTTGGTATGCGGCTGACCACCTATACTGTAAAAAATGGTTCCAATGGAGCCATTCAGTCGGTTGATGTTGTAGCGAAGCTTTAGTGGTCTCGTTCGAGAGGTAGAACTATAAAGTTTTGTCCTGACACAGTTCAGTTGCCATGATGCGTTGGAACAGTGAAGAGTGTGCGTTTGCCGTTGAGGCCTACTTTTTAAGTGAATGTTCTGTAATCACAATCCAGAGCGTGGGTTTTTTTGATATTCCGTGCTTATGTGAACTGTCCAAGGACCCTGCAAGATTCGAAGACCAACATCCAGAAATAAATTTCCAGAATTACGCCTGATATACTGGCAAGAGTCATGAAAAATGCCGGAAAACGGTTCACTCAGAGTATCGAGAATAGGGGATGTCACTTACCTGATATGATCTTCAAAACTTTAAGTATGTGCCAACATTATAAAAAAATGAACAAAAAAAGAATGAATCATATAATTGGTTTTATTAAGTTTTGAAAAAAGGAAGTTATGCTGCCCCACCCTATATATTGTCTCGAACTTGAAATACTTACGAGCGATTTTACACGCATACATCGTATGACGGACTATGAAATCAAAGTGACTACGCACACCTATACACGTACGATAGAACCATCTAGGACAGGGGTCGGCAAAGTGCGGCTCCAGAGCCGCATGCGGCTTTTTGGCTCCTTGAGTGCGGCTCTGGCACAAATATCCACGGACCCGGGCAGGCGCATCGCGCCGAAGGAATAGACCCGCACAAAAAATAATCACGAGATATTGGCTTATCATTGTTACTACACGTGTTTGTTTGTGGGCATACATCTGAGAGCTTTGAATGAATATATCCTTGCAACTTAGATTATAGATAGATTGCATTATTCACTAAGAAGCGCTTTGTGGGCAGACGTCACCGGAAGAAATTAATAAAGTTATGGGATAAGTGATTACGATTATCAACTCTATTGTAGCTAAAGCTCTTAATCATTGTCAATTCAAAGAATTTTAAGTTGAAATGGAGAGTGAGTACGCTAATCTTCTGCTTCATAACAAGGTTCGATGGTTATCAAGAGGAAACGTTTCGCGTCCCTATTGCCAGAAATTGAAGTATTTCTCCTTGAGAAGAGTGTTCACTATCCAGAACTTACAGACAATCAGTGGATCCAAAACTTACATTTCATGGTAAACGTTATGTCTCATCTAAATCAGCTTAACCGTAAACTACAAGGGAAAGAAAGCACAATTTTTTCAATGTTAGAAGAAGTCATTTCATTCGAAAACAAATTATCCCTTTTTGCAGAAGATTTTGAAAGAGAAACATTGTTTCACTTTCAAAGCCTGTTGAAGCACACCCAAGAAAATAATACCTCTATTGACAAACATAATTTCAAAACAGCAATTTTAAATATGAGGGAATCATTTATCAGCAGGTTTCAGGAGTTTAAAAACAGTAGAGCGACCTTAGCATTCGTCAAAAATCCTCTTAATGCTACTATAACTGAGTTGAAATTTTCTCCTTTTGGCATTGACATTGGTAACTTTGCATTACAATTGCAGGATTTAAAAAACAAGGAAATATGGAGCTCTAAATTTCAACGTCTTTGTATTGATTTGGAAATATTAGAGAAGAACCAATGTGATCTTAGTTCACAACACAAGTGGTCTGCTTTGAAATACCCGGAGTAGGAAGACATGATCATTTTCAACATCTGGAATAGTATTCCTAACTCTTACGATCAGCTGAAAAAACTCGCGTTTGCCGCTCTTTCCCTTTTTGGTTCTAAATATTCATGTGAACAATATTTTTCAAGCATAAACTTTATCAAGAGTAAACTGAGAAGTCGTCTTATTGATGAGAACCTGGAATCATTCCTAAAAATAAAAACAACAACATACAAACCTGACTTCCTGAAACTTTCCAGGGAGATGCAAGGACATTGTTTGAATTAAGTGTTTGTCATTCATTGTCATGATTTAAATTTATGGATACTTTTCTTTCATATTATTGCTTAATAAGGAATAAATCTTTATTAATAATAATATTATGATATTAGGATGATTTATTTGGTGAGCGCTGTTTTTGTGTGTATTACACCTCAAGAGCCCTCTGCGAGCTTGGTCGTTGCTGTAGAAAGCGTCAATTCTCAAGCAAGACCCAGTTTTGTAAGGTTGGATGAACCTTTCAGTGACCGATCTTTGGTAAAGGTTTACGAATTTTTCAACCCAGCGAAGAGCACATTTGGAAATATAAATGGTATATTTTTGTGCTCCGCCGAGATTCAAATCTACAACCTTTCATTTACGAGTCCGAAGTGTTGCCACTGGACTACGGACTGGTCCAAGATTATTACCGGTCAAAGATATTCAGTGTGAAATCAAGTTTTATTCAGTGTACCCGTAATTTAATGAAGGTCTAAAATTATAATAAAGGTTTACTAAATTAAAAAACAGATTTGGCTCTCAGAATTTTTTGAATCGTTGTAATGTACATATTTGGCTCTTCACGTTACATGTTTCTGAAGAAAACTATAAGATATTTTTAAATAATTTAGCTGCCTCAGCTAAGGAATTTAAGTACAGATTTCAGGACTTACGTAGTATCAAGAATTGTTTGTTACTTATGGAAAATCCCTGGCACCTAGAAACAGCGACATTTAGCTGCATTGGGATATGCTTATGCAGTGCTTTTTGATGAATTTATCAAATTTAAGAACGATACTAATCTGAAAGCTATTTTTGAAGAAAAAAGAGAGGGGAAGGAGACATTTTTGGGAATTAGTTCCTGAAAAATACAAGACTGTAAAAAATTGTGCTTGCCTGCTCCTCACATTGTTTCCATAAACATATCGTTGTGAGTCATCATATTCCAAAATGAAATATGCAAAAAACGGATACAGGAATGGACATACTGATTCTCACCTTGATGACGCATTGAGGGTAGCATGCAGCAATTATAAACCCGAATTGTCTAAAATTGTTGAAAATTTATCCCAATATCAAAAATCACACTAATTTCAAAATAAACGCTTGGATACATGTTACTTTTGAGTTTTATTTTTTTCACTATTGTAATTTTAAACGAACCGTATGCTGATAAGTGATATGTACTACTATTATTCTGTTTTGGTTTATTATTTTTAAAATCTCAAATGGTTTTCCAAAAAAACGGGGGTGGTGGGATATATTTTTGTCATACCAGTAGCCCGCGTAGCTTTACAAATATATGTATGTGGCCCGAAGAAAAAAAAGGTTGAGTATCATTGTATTAGACCATGGAAGCGTCCGAGTCAGATTTAAATCCTCGTATCACTGATGAGGCATCTGTTTCAAATACTTCAGAATCAACTGTCGGAAGCCTCGATGATTTGCTATTAAATTGGTTGAAAGGATTCCTTACTTAAGTAAAGTGAGTATTAGCAACCAATAAAAAATATTTGTATGCATTTTCCCTAGCAACATGGCCGGGTGAGGACACAAATGTCAATGGCAATCCATGACCTCATCACAGAGAAGTGCATAGTTGAAGAAGATAATGCCCTTCTCTCATGTAAAATTAGTTGTAGGAAAATAGACCATAATCGATACACCAGTTCCAAACTAATGCAAGTCTGAAATTTTACGGTATTGAGTTATGTATGAGGAAATGTGTGAAATGATGATATCTACCAGTTCCAAAGACCTACAAGCCGTAATGTCAAGAAAAAAGAAATTACAGCACATAAATTACTTTAGAAATATAATTTCGAAACATATTTGTCCGTTCCATACTACAATAACTCGAGTTAACGGGGTTTGGAAGTTATTTTGCACTAATCTACCTCATTACATAGACCTTTAACATGACATGTCGGTGTTTGGAACTGGCAACATCGTCAGTTCGGTCTCACCGGTCAGTGTCAGCTCATGCTTTCGCGCCGTTTTGAGGTTATGTTTTCCTGTTTTTATTTGAAATCAGCGCTTCTAGGACAAAATGTATGTGCCCGACTGGAGAAAACGTAAAATGGGAAGAACTGAATACTTGTTAACAATGGTTCGTGAAAGTTCTGCAGCTAACGAAGAGGTAAGCATGATTGGTTTTTTGTTATAGGTTATGAACTTTTTACCTAAATAACAACGTAAATTCAAGAGTTCTATGGCAATTTGCATTACGAAATAAAGTATCTTGATACGAGCTAGCCAATTGAGTTATATTCCTATGTAAAAATAAATAAACTAGGATAATAATAAAATATTACTAGAAGTTATTTGTTTAATAATGGAAAGAATAATATTATAATGCATCCATGTTCAAGTTTGGTCTAACTAATGTCTTATAGATGAAATGTGGGCAGTGGCGTGACTACCTTACAAGCTAAAAAGCTAAGCATGCGTACCCTAAGAAATGAAAATAATGAATATTTTTGAGTAGATTAAAGATTTACATCAATATTCCTGCTACTGCCATCTGTGAGGTAAAGTGGGATATTAATATTAGTCATTGCCGAACGAAACTCTGTTCTTCAAACGTGATTGAGAATTGTATGCCTGTCTTTGTTTAACGTATGAAAAAGCTTGACCTCTGTAAGTTTGTATGAAGATAGTCGCTTAAGCCCTTTTAATACTAAATGAAAACACACATTCACAGATATTGCTTGGAGATGTGGCTTGGAGTACGCATGATAATAATATTCAGATAAGCTAAGCTTTTGGTCCATTAAATTTTACGATTCCAGACTGAAGGTGTTTACAGATTTATGAATGACTTATGTATTGTGTTTTGAAAACACTGTCGCGTCAGGTTCAAATATCATAATAAATAACTTATTGCTTGTTTGCGATCGAGAATCCGGTTTTTATAATAAACAATGAGTTCCTGTGAAAATATAGTTGTACTCAGTAAGGATCTTAAGTATGTAAAGATTTATTAATTAATCCAAAATCGAAGTCTGAAGAGATTAAGAAACACTGAGGAAAGAAACAAAGGGGTATGATTTATTATTTGTGATTTGGTGCAACTTTAATTATCCAGCATGCGCATGGCAGAAACCGTAGGCACGCCACTGAATGTGGGTTTGAGTGCTCGTATGAAATGCATCGCATAGAAATAATGATCGATGCCTCTGGCTATCCGTTGCGAGATATAAGCCGTGAGTATATTTCCATTTTTTTCTATTTTTACATCAATTGTGTTTGTGTTGTAGGGTTCTATGTCACCGACACTACTTGGGGGTACAAATGAGCGTTCATCTGTAGGAAGTACTAGGTTCTACATCACACCTGAAGATCTCCGAGCGTACCCATACTGATACAGACAATATTACCCAGGTAATATTATAGCCTGCCATAGACAATGTAATGATTTTATGACAATTAATTACATGGATTTTATTTGAGTGACACGACTTTAAAAATAATAGGTTATGGACATAGTTTCATGGCATTCAGATTCGTGGTCGAGAGATATGGTTTTGAATGCTAGCACTGGCATGTGCCAGTGCTAGCTGCCAGTGCTAGTGCTGCAAATGTATGTACATTTGCGGGTATTTTCTCTCATGGGTATATTGATATCTGTTAATGAACAGTTTCGTTCAATGAAGGAAAACGTCGCGAGAAAACCATGACACTATATAGTCAGCATAGCTACGATGGATTCACCCACTGTCACGATTGATCTATAGCGACTGAGCGAGTGCGATAGCATCTTGCTCTCGCGCAGTCGCTACCCTAAAGAGGTCAGCTACCCCGTAGCAGCTTTCCAAAATTACATTATTAATGTGTAGTCTGTTTCATAACAATTTTATATCTTTTACTGCATAATGGCAAATATAAATTAGTAGGTAATGTTAATTATTATCATTTTAATTACAGGGTTCTTCATTAGAGAGGGCACCTCAGCAAAACTCAGACATGGATTCAAGCAGTGATACAGATTTTTCAGTTGGTTCATCAGATGTATATATTCCTGAAACGTCGAGTGATGAAATTTCAAACAGTCCTTCACCATCGCCGCTTCTACCGCAATCACTAATTCCCCCACAACCGCCGTCCCCACCACAGCCTGTCGGTTGTTCATCAAATGTATGTATTCCTGAATCGTCGAGTGATGAAATTTCAAACAGTCCTTCACCATCGCCGCTTCACCCGCAACTGCTAATTCCCCCACAACCGCCGTCCCCACCACAGCCTGTCGGTTGTTCATCAAATGTATGTATTCCTGAATCGTCGAGTGATGAAATTTCAAACAGTCCTTCACCATCGCCGCTTCACCTGCAACTGCTAATTCCCCCACAACCGCCGTCCCCACCACAGCCTGTCGGTTGTTCATCAAATGTATGTATTCCTGAATCGTCGAGTGATGAAATTTCAAACAGTCCTTCACCATCGCCGCTTCACCCGCAACTGCTAATTCCCCCACAACCGCCGTCCCCACCACAGCCTGTCGGTTGTTCATCAAATGTATGTATTCCTGAATCGTCGAGTGATGAAATTTCAAACAGTCCTTCACCATCGCCGCTTCACCCGCAACTGCTAATTCCCCCACAACCGCCGTCCCCACCACAGCCTGTCGGTTGTTCATCAAATGTATGTATTCCTGAATCGTCGAGTGATGAAATTTCAAACAGTCCTTCACCATCGCCGCTTCACCCGCAACTGCTAATTCCCCCACAACCGCCGTCCCCACCACAGCCTGTCGGTTGTTCATCAAATGTATGTATTCCTGAATCGTCGAGTGATGAAATTTCAAACAGTCCTTCACCATCGCCGCTTCACCTGCAACTGCTAATTCCCCCACAACCGCCGTCCCCACCACAGCCTGTCGGTTGTTCATCAAATGTATGTATTCCTGAATCGTCGAGTGATGAAATTTCAAACAGTCCTTCACCATCGCCGCTTCACCCGCAACTGCTAATTCCCCCACAACCGCCGTCCCCACCACAGCCTGTCGGTTGTTCATCAAATGTATGTATTCCTGAATCGTCGAGTGATGAAATTTCAAACAGTCCTTCACCATCGCCGCTTCACCCGCAACTGCTAATTCCCCCACAACCGCCGTCCCCACCACAGCCTGTCGGTTGTTCATCAAATGTATGTATTCCTGAATCGTCGAGTGATGAAATTTCAAACAGTCCTTCACCATCGCCGCTTCACCCGCAACTGCTAATTCCCCCACAACCGCCGTCCCCACCACAGCCTGTCGGTTGTTCATCAAATGTATGTATTCCTGAATCGTCGAGTGATGAAATTTCAAACAGTCCTTCACCATCGCCGCTTCACCCGCAACTGCTAATTCCCCCACAACCGCCGTCCCCACCACAGCCTGTCGGTTGTTCATCAAATGTATGTATTCCTGAATCGTCGAGTGATGAAATTTCAAACAGTCCTTCACCATCGCCGCTTCACCTGCAACTGCTAATTCCCCCACAACCGCCGTCCCCACCACAGCCTGTCGGTTGTTCATCAAATGTATGTATTCCTGAATCGTCGAGTGATGAAATTTCAAACAGTCCTTCACCATCGCCGCTTCACCCGCAACTGCTAATTCCCCCACAACCGCCGTCCCCACCACAGCCTGTCGGTTGTTCATCAAATGTATGTATTCCTGAATCGTCGAGTGATGAAATTTCAAACAGTCCTTCACCATCGCCGCTTCACCCGCAACTGCTAATTCCCCCACAACCGCCGTCCCCACCACAGCCTGTCGGTTGTTCATCAAATGTATGTATTCCTGAATCGTCGAGTGATGAAATTTCAAACAGTCCTTCACCATCGCCGCTTCACCCGCAACTGCTAATTCCCCCACAACCGCCGTCCCCATCACAGCCTGTCGGTTGTTCATCAAATGTATGTATTCCTGAATCGTCGAGTGATGAAATTTCAAACAGTCCTTCACCATCGCCGCTTCTACCGCAACTGCTAATTCCCCCACAACCGCCGTCCCCACCACAGCCTGTCGGTTGTTCATCAAATGTATGTATTCCTGAATCGTCGAGTGATGAAATTTCAAACAGTCCTTCACCATCGCCGCTTCACCCGCAACTGCTAATTCCCCCACAACCGCCGTCCCCACCACAGCCTGTCGGTTGTTCATCAAATGTATGTATTCCTGAATCGTCGAGTGATGAAATTTCAAACAGTCCTTCACCATCGCCGCTTCACCCGCAACTGCTAATTCCCCCACAACCGCCGTCCCCACCACAGCCTGTCGGTTGTTCATCAAATGTATGTATTCCTGAATCGTCGAGTGATGAAATTTCAAACAGTCCTTCACCATCGCCGCTTCTACCGCAATCACTAATTCCCCCACAACCGCCGTCTCCACCACAGCCGACAGTTCAAAATAATACACCAGCTCAAACGAATGAAGAGAAACCCAAAACTCGAAAGAGATTATGCAACCCAAATAACATAAAATAATCGCAATCTCGGAGAAGCATACATAAACTCGCGTGGAAAAGAAATTCCCAAAAGAAAATTACAGAATACCTGCAGTGAAAAATGTCGCCTGAAGTGTCCCACCAAAATAGACAATGAAACACGACAGGAAATACACAAATGCTACTGGAAA
Organism: Agapetus fuscipes; assembly: GCA_951799405.1. NCBI lineage: Eukaryota > Metazoa > Arthropoda > Insecta > Trichoptera > Glossosomatidae > Agapetus > Agapetus fuscipes. The sequence continues at coordinate 27,713,885 of OX637332.1, forward strand.
CTAGGTGATGTCAACCGACAACGAGACTTCCTGGTCGGACATATGCAGCCCGTTGTACCTAAATATGCCGTGAAGAAGCCGGGTAGTACTCGATCAAACAATTTTGCATATTACTTCAATGTATCTGATATTAACATAAGGGTGTGCAAAACATATTTCATAAATACATTGGACATAAGCAGCGACGTTATTATAACGGCCCAAAAAAAGAAGACAAGTGAAGGGTTTGTTGAGAAGGATAAAAGAGGTGGTTATCCTAATGCTGGATGGGCAAGGATTGATGAGGATGTAAAAAATTTTGCCCGCAAACACATAGAAGCTTTTCCGGTGATGGAAGCTCACTATTGCAGAGCTCGAACTGAAAAACAGTATATACAGGGCAATTTAACATTATCGGAGATGTATCGACAGTACTTGATTAAATGCACAGAAAATGATAGTCCACCTTTAAAAAAACACATGTATGAAACATTATTTAATACAGAGTACAACATTTCTTTCTATAAACCGAAGAAGGATGCATGTTGTACATGTCAAAACTATGAAAATATGAGTGCTACAGAAAAATTGGAAAAACAAGATGAATTTAATTTACACATACACGAAAAGGAAAAGAGTCGGATCGAGAAAGAAAACGATGTCAGAAATTCCTCTCAACATACTACTGTTAGTTGCTTCGATCTGCAAGCTGTAATTACAGTACCAGAGGGAAGTAGAAATGATTTCTTCTATAAACGTAGACTATCCTGTTTTAATATTTTTTAGTGTTGATCTGTTAACACAGTGAAAGTTGAAAATTATTTTATAAAAATATATTTGTAACCATTCTGCTCTTGAAGATGCCTCATTAGGCGAAAATATTCGAGCATAAACAAATAAAATAAAGTGAATTAAAACAATGTTTTACCATTTATATTTTTAAATATTTATATCCTGTTTTAATTTTACTATATTTGATATTAAAGAAAAACAAGGATACAGCTATTTTTGGCACGAAGGGATTGCCCGTCGAGGTGTTAATGAAATTGGCAGCTGCCTTTATCGTTACCTTAAGGAGAGCACTAACAAAAAAGTTATCTTCTACTCCGATAATTGTCCGGGCCAAAATAAAAATAAATTTATAATGGCATTGTATCTATTCTGCGTTCGAAACATGGATATTGATTCTATTACGCATAAATTTTTCATCGTGGGCCATTCACAAAACGAAGGTGACTCGATGCATGCCATGATAGAAAAAGAAAAAAAGAGGGCTCTCAAAGCAGGGCCCCTATTTGTACCAACTCAACTTCTACCTATAATAAGCTTGGCAAAGAAAAATGGAAATCCATACAGGACCAATGAAATCGTTGACTTTTTTAATATTAAGGCGTTAGTTAAGACAAATGACAATTTCGTAAAAAATGAAGATGGTGAGGCAGTAAAGTGGAATGACATCCATATTGTGAAAGTAGAAAAAACAGCACCTAACATAATTTTCTATAAAAATTGCTTCTTTAATGAAGAGTTTAAAAAAATTGACATTCATCGCAGATCAAGGAGAACGCAAGCGGAGCCAACCCTTCAGCCGGCTTATCAACGTCCACCGGGTATCTCGGCAGCAAAAAAGAAAGATCTGCTCTCCTTATGCAAGGCTGGTTCAATTCCTAGGTCTTACTGGGAATTCTATGACAATTTACCATGTAATGAACAACAAAATGGAGAAGATTCTGATTAGGTATATTAAAAGTAAGTTAAAGAAGTATGTGTAACAAAATTGGAAATAAATGATGATGTAATTAATTTTTGAATTATTATTTGTAGTGAGTATCCATAGTTACCATTACTAAAGCCTTTCTAAGTACCCTACTTAAATAAAACAGTAATAATGTATTCCTTGTAAGTCTAAATCAACAAGACAAGTTGGTCTAGTTTTTAGTTCCAAACAAATGTAACTCCGAAAATCTCTCAAAACTCCAAAAATTTATATGAAACATCACATTTTTTTTTATTATATACATTTGCTAATACTAAATCCTTTCTAATTACTATAACATTAAATAAAGTTTCTTAGTGTAAAACAATGTGCATTGAGTGTTAACACTTGCCTAAAACTTTAATCATTGTTTTCTCGAGATAATGGTTTTTTGAGTTGTGGGAGTTTGGTACTGGTGTATCTTAATAAAATATATTTATTATATATTTATTTATTATAAACATCTATCATTTTCAAGAAATTGAGAAACATGAAGATCAACAGAACATACTTACAAGTTTTTTAGATGTATTTCCCATACGTTAGCTTTTACATACTTACCTTAAGGTTTTTTATTATTTTTGTTCCAGGACTTATAGGTTAGTATCAGTAGCGTGACTATCTTAAAGATATTTATCAATATTAGTGCTACTGCCATCTGTGAGGGGCAGTGGGATATTATTAGTCATTGCCGAACGAACTCTGTTATTTAAACGTGATTGAGAATTGTATACCTTTTTTTGTTTAACGTATGAAAAAGCTTGACCTCTATAAGTTTGTAAGAAGATAGTCGTTTAAGCTCTTTTAATGCTAAATGAAAACATGCATTCACAGATTATGCTTGGAGCTGTGGCTTGGAGTACGCACAATAATAATATTAAGATAAGCTAAGCTTTTCCTCGATTAAATTTTACGATTCCAGACTGAAGCTATTTACAGATTTATGAATGACTTATTGTGTTTTGAAAATACTGTCGCGTCAGGTTAAAATATCAGAATAATTAAGTTATTCCTTGTTTGCGATCGAGAATCCGCTTTTTTATAGTATTCAAAAAATTCCTGTGAAAATATAGTTGTACCTCGTAAGGATCTTAAGTATGTAAAGATTGATTGATTAAATCCAAAATCTAAGTCTGAAGAGATTAAGAAACACTGAGGAAAGAAACAAAGGGGTAAGATTAATTATTTGTGATTTAGTCAACTTAAATTATCAAGCATACGCATAGCAGAAACCGTAGGCACGCCACTGGTTAGTATGAGGCTGACCATTTATACTGTAAAAATTGGTGCTCTTGGATAGAAATAAAGATGAAGAACAAAAAATTACTTCAAAAGGATCAAGGAAAGGATGATGACAACCGGTTCAATAAAAAAAAAATGACAATTAACTGTGTACCTTTGTTTAATCAACAAGATAACTTTTAAATTTAATCTAGAACAATAAATTATTTAAAATGCAATGAGTAACTAATTATTAAACGAAATTAACGTACTTATACCATACATGTATTCCCATTTTGTTTTAAAGAATGCAATGGTGAACACACCTAGGTGTATTATATTTCTACAATTAGTGGTATGCACGTCGGGAATGCTGTGTAAAACCAGCACATATTTGAATTGTGAATGCCAACTATAGACTTCTCTGCCATTATTTTCTTGTCATAATACTTTTTTGACTGGGCAAAAGACTCGTAAGACATGCTTTATCTAGTAAATCAGAACTTTTCACTAGAGAACAGATATCAAGTGATAAAATTTCACATAAATCAAAACCGAATACAATAATCATCATCAAGTTCATCCTTGCCCTCCGCCAAACAAGGATGCGTCTACTGATGATGTTGGATAAGAAGCCAACGAAACGTAGAGAACACAGAAATTCTCAAACCAACAGTTCATATAAATATCCGGTTATTTACTTCATATTAAGTAATTTTACAAATATGTCTATTCCATTATATCCAAGAAGCTTAAAATGGCAGATGTCAAGACAAAATGTCCAAATAATAGATCCCCATTATATTAAGACTTTGACAGCAAAATGACTAGTCTTAGAAGTGAATGGGTAAAGATTTACATTGAAGGGAACGGCAAAGGTTGCATTGGTGCGGGTGAGATCACCAATGACACTTTATTTCCTTCCCAACCAAGACTTGTGTTGCGTGTGCATTATGTTCATGAACACGTAAAACCAGGCTTTCAAAAGTAGCCCTCTTTCCGCTAGTATTTTGCACAACACATAATTTGTAATTAATCAAATTAACAAAGTTTCAATTCACTTTTTACAATATTTTATTTCTGTCCAGCCCTTTCGCCTACAAGGCATCATCAGGACAATGAAAAATGATTTGATTTGTCATTGTCCTGTTGATGCCTTGTAGGCGAAAGTGCTAGACAGAAACAAAATATTGTAAAAAGTGAATTGGAACTTTGTTAATTTGATTAATATACAATGGACTTTCACTGTGTAAACCACCAAACCCTTAAAAATATTATTCATAATTTGTAATCTTACAAATGACTATAAAGGAAAACATTTAAACACTGTTTGGTTTTCACTTTTTTTGTATTGATTAATTACAAGCGCTTACAGTGCTCAGACCATCTTCAGGGAAACAAAGCAAATAAATTTAATATTAAAAAAACTGTGTCATTGAGTAGTCATTTGTTTTTTTAAGTTTTGTTTACCTGAAGATGGTGTTAAGAGTGAAAGCGTCCATAATTTATAATCAATACAAAAAAAAGTGGAAATAAAACATTGGTTAAATAAAGAATTATTGTTTTTCTTCATTTTCATCTGTAAGATAAATAATAAATTTTCACAGTGCCCATACACAAACCATTAAAAATATACAGATTTGTAATTGAAAATCAACTGAATTTGATAAACTTAATAATTGTGACGTCTTCTAACTGCCCGCTGCTTGTCGAATCTCATTTCCATTTCTTCCAGGACTTTGGGAGTGTAGCGGACTACGAGTTTAACCGATCCAACAGCTTGCTTCAACAACTCCACAGCCTTCTCATGGTTCTCACCTTCCACCGACTGCAACAGAAAAGAGATCGCTATCACAATCCGCGCACATGATAAAATATTCAAGCACATCTTTTTCAACTGGCTGTCAAAAAAAAACAAAAGCATGTTCCTGAATAATTCTGGTTACAATTTTTTTTTCATACCAGAAAAAAAATTGTGATTCAAAATGGTATGATAATATAACATGGCATAGAAAGATAGGGATTCAAAATGGTATGACAATATAACATGACATAGAAATATTGGGATTCAAAATGGTATGACATAGAAAGATTGGGATTCAAAATGGTATGAAATAGAAAGATTGGGAATCAAAAGGGTACGACAATATAACATGACATAGAAAGATTGAGATTTAAAATGGTATGACAATATAACATGACATAAACAGATTGGGCTTCTCACCACTCCATTGACTGAGAGCAACTGATCTCCTCTCTTGAGTCCACCGTGTCTATCAGCCACACCTCCCGGAATGATGCGCGAAATGTAAATGGGAGAGTTCTGCTCCTTGCCGCCCATCACGTTGAACCCCAGGCCTTCCTCCGTCTTGGGCAGCTCCACCACGCGAGGATGTGCGTGACCTTCGGAGGCCGCGAAGGCAGCGACAGTGGCCTTGGCGGTTGCGGATGCACGAATATCAGCAGATCCTGGTGCAAACAAGGGTGCAACGGTCAAGATAGATTAGAGGTGTGCCACATAACAAATCACACGTTGCATCGGCCAAAGATAACTCGTTCAGACAGCTCGTCCATTGACAAATCAGTCACATGACACTTCGCATACATGGCTTTTCATTCAGTCAGACAATCTCTAATCTTAGTTGCAAAGATATGTTACATTGGGGATTCATATGATGAATTCATATGATGATATCATAAGTAGTGCACTCCAAATTTTTGCTTGCTAATAAATAATTATAAATATCTGTAATAACTGAATTGCGTGAAGTGTATTGGTGTTTACAGTGTAAAGCTAACTCAATTTTTTATCACAAATTGTTCGCGGTTCTTTCTGACTGCTGCTTGTGTGTTTTTTTTTTCAAATTAAAAATAAATGTTTCATCGCTTGTAATATCAATAAGGACTATTTTTGTAAATCTGTCCAATAAATTGCAGCCAATAAAGATAATTGCTTATATTATTGCTGAAGACTTTGTAGCAGGGCTGTCACTGCAATTGGGATAAATAAAAATAAACACAATAATCAAATAAATTGTACCTGTGACATAAAACAATAATATTATACTTAAATAATATAAAACTTAAATAACCCGTGAGAAAAAAAAATATATATTATAATTACAAGTAACTTCTTTTTTTTCCTCTTGTCCAACGATTTTTAACAATGGAATCAAACGTTGTTCAACTAATAACGGAGGCATCAAACCTTTTGAATACCATGCAACTGGCGCTAATAAATGGCAATAATTCTGCAGTGAAGGCAGTTAAGGAGTTGACTTCTAAATTGCTACCCACGACGGCGGGACTGGCAAGAACGATGTCCCTGATTGGAGTTTTAACCGGCAAAATGGAAGGGGAATTGCAGACATTCAAGAGTAAGCCCATTTCAATGGGCGAGTCGGAGGACTCAAAGCATAATTCTATCTTCGATGCGATTAGCGAACTCGAGGAACGACGTGAAAAATCTAAGAATGTAATGTTGATGAATATTCCAGAAAGCGCGGCCTCTACCCAGGTGCAGCGACTGAATGATGACCGCAACACTGTCATGAATATCGTCAGTAAGTTCGATGAAGTCAAAACGGATTGTATCAAGGTATCCAGAGTTGGAAGAGTGGCGGCTGACAAAGTAAGGCCTGTTAAAGTTTCCTTTGCTGATTCTTCGGAGGCCAGATATGTGCTGCGTAATAATAGGCTTCTTGGCGATGGTGTGCGAGCTAAAGCTGATCTGACTCTCTCACAGAGGGAACATCTACGGGGTCTATGGAATGAAGTCGAGGAGAGGCGAATGGCTGGTGAGGAGGAGCTGACGGTGAAATTTTTCGATTCAATTCCAAAGATTGTAAAGCTCCGAAAAAACTTACCAGGAGAATCGGCGCAACTGCCTACTATCAGAACGTCCGTGGAGTAAACACAAAACTATCTGAATTATCTATTAGTGCATCTTTAACTTCATATGATATATTGTTTTTTACAGAAACCTGGTTGAATGAAGGTGTGCGTGACGGAGAGCTTGGTTTTGACCGTTACTGTGTGTATAGGAGAGATCGTGATCGTAAAGATAGTGGCAAGTCCAGGGGAGGAGGTGTTATGATCTGCGTTGCCAAAAGGTTCAGGTCCTGTATAATAAAATGTCTGAACACTTCATTGGAGCAAATATTTGTTAAAATCATTCTCCCGATTGGAATTTTAATTGTGGCTTGCGTATATATTCCGCCAGGTTCAGACTCTGAATCCTACTCCAATCATTGTAAAGATATGGAAAGAATCCGTTTTAAATATCCAGACGCTAAAATCTTGGTTGCTGGGGACTACAATTTGCCGGGTGCCGAATGGTGTGAGTGTGAGGCCAATGCGGTGATAGATGATGAGTGTACCGCCGAAATTAAAAACATGTCCTCGTTCCTTGGTTTGGTTCAGTGTAATCTGGTACGTAACAGTTTAAACCGATTACTGGACTTAATATTTACAGATATTGATGGTCTTAATGTTTCCACAGCCGCGGAGATCATCCTGCCGGCTGATGCCCATCACCCCCCATTAGAGATAGATTTTATTGTGAATTATGAAAGGGAGTCCTTGCCGGAAAGAATTACAAAAAACTTCAAAACTTGTGACTACGACGTCATAAATAACCATCTTAATGAGGTTGATTGGTCTTTCCTTGATACAAATACCGACGTAAATGAAATTGTGTCACAATTTTACAACGTTATAAATAGTTCCGTTCACGATTTTGTGCCTATCAAACGGCCACCATGGGGGAACTACCCCAAATGGTTCACACGCGAACTTGTTGATAAGATTAGTTTGAAAAAAAGATTGCATGCCCAGTATAAGGCAACTGGGGACCCCAGTGACTACGAAGCATTCAGTAGGGTAAGAAAGGAGTGCCAGGTGCTTTCAGCAGCGCTAAAACGTGAATTTTATAGAAACATAGAGAGTCAGTTACCAGGAACCTCCGTGAATTTGTATAAACTTGCCAAATCTTTAAAAGACGATCATAGCGATTACCCGAAAATAATGTATTTCAATGACAGGTCTGCCAATAGCGTGAGTGATGTAGTGGACTTATTTAGAAAATATTTCCTGTCAATCTACGAGGACGTTCTCATGGGTGTCAACACTCCGGCGCTCCCGCTGACTGATCGAGTTCATATCGCGCGTGTGATATTTTCCGTGTCGGACGTGCAGCGTGGTATTGATTCGCTGGATACTAATAAATCTGCAGGTCCTGATCAACTGCCGCCTGTTTTTATTAAGAATTGTTCAAATGTTATGTGTTGGATTTTACAAAAAATATTTAATAAATCTATTGAATCGGGAATTTTTCCAACAGCTTGGAAATCTAGCAACATTATTCCAATTTTCAAAAAGGGAGATAAATCTGATGTCACTAGCTATCGCCCAATATGTATACAATCCTGCATACCGAAGTTGTTCGAATGTATTCTTCTCAGTAAGATTAAGAGTGACTTAGCACTCGTTATATCGGACCAACAGCATGGTTTTATGCAAAACCGATCGACCTTGACAAACCTTTTGGAATTTCATTGTGATATCATGGATGCTTTTGTTACCAGGAGTCAGACGGACTGTGTATATACAGACTACTCCAAGGCGTTTGACCGCGTCTCCCATACAATATTGTTGGCAAAGCTTCTTTCTCTTGGTATTGATGGTGCACTCCTTGCGTGGTTTTCGAGCTATCTTGCTGAAAGGGAACTTAGGGTTTGTGTGTCGGGCGTTGTTTCATCTCCTTTTTTGGCGAAGAGCGGTGTGCCGCAGGGCTCACATCTCGGACCCATTTTGTTTAATATATTTGTCAATGATCTCCTGAGCGGGTTTGACGGGGTGAGATTTGTCATGTTTGCTGATGACTTGAAAATTTACAGAGTGGTTAACTGTATTGGTGACTGCGAGATATTACAAAGAAATATTGACGTGCTTTATGACTGGTGTGTGAAGAATGATTTAACTTTAAACATAGAAAAATGTCAAGTAATGCGTTTCCACAAAATTAAGAATCCCACGGTGTACCCTTACTCGATTGATGGTACACAGCTTATGTCGGTTGCGCAAATCAAAGATTTGGGAGTATTGTTGGACGCGGGATTAACATTTGTACCACACATAAAGGCAACTGTGGATAGGGCACTCAGAACATTAGGATTTTCCTTACGACTGTGTGAAAAATTTTATAACGTGCACACCTTTATTTATATTTTTACAAGTTTGGTGAGGCCATTGCTGGAGTATAACTCCGTGTTGTGGTCTCCTCACTACCAGGTACATATACGTAGTATAGAAAAGGTACAAAACAAACTACTTCGCTTTATCAACTTCAAACTCGGAATACCCATCTCGGATATCAATTATAACCAACTCCGAGAATCGTATAAACTTGCACCGCTCTCGGCTCGGAGAAGTGCTGCTGACATGGTTTTTCTATACAAACTCATTAATGGCTTGACCGACGCGCCCCAACTCCTATCAAAAATTAATTTCCGTGTCCCAATAAGGAACACGCGTAACGTGGATACTTTTGATGTGGCAGACTGTGCCGTGAACTACCAGTATTACTCGCCTTTTCAGCGACTGCCCAGGGAGGCGAACAAGCTGGAGGTTGATATTTTCTCCACGGGATTCTATACATTTAAAAAAAAAATGAATAGTATGTAGGTATCCGCATTTTGTCGGTCTCTCATCATCCATTCTTTCCGCAGGCCCAAGCCATCTCAACACATTTTTTTTTTGTACCTTTAGTTTCACATCTTCTTTCTTTCTTTGCACAACACATTGTAAATTGTATGTTGTATTGCATTGTATAAAAAAAAATTTTTATAAAAAAATCCTTGAAATTTTAAATGATCTTTTGTTTATTCTATTAATTTTAGCAAATTTTACACCTGATTTAGTATATTATGTTTGTGACAACCCTGATCAAATAATGAAGATTTGTTGTTTATTACAACAATTTTTGTATACAACAATTGCTTACACTGGTTTATGGTTTTTGCATTATTATTTTTAAAGTTTATTGTTATTATTTTTAAATTGTTAGTTCTATTGCTTTATAACCATCGTATATTTACATCTTTGTATATTATTTATGTGTCATTTATTTGTGTTATATTTTAAGATATTAGTTTTATACCTATAGATACAGTACCTACTTATGTACCTACATATTTATATTTATCGCAATGTTGTAAAAGGCTATATAGCCGTTTATTCTTCTTAAATAAATTCACATTATATGCATTTTCACAAGCAGACACATACAAGTTTGCGCTTGCACATGCCCCGTGTGAACAGAGGCGGTTTCTATTAACGTGCATCCGTGCAGTGAGCTGCCTAGATTTTGTAATAATTTTAGCAAAAAAATGTATACACTTTTAATAAAAATATATCGTGTGGAAGATGTGTTAAAAGATCGCTGAAGTAAAAAATCACTAATAATTATACGAAGCGCCTGATAAGCGCAAAGGATAAGCGCTGTCATACATAATATTATAGTATAATTATTATACTTCTCGGGGCATATCGCTCAATGCACAGAGATCTTGAAAAACTTCCATACATATTATGAAAAACTGTCGAATCCGTGGCTGTGAGAGAGATAGCAGATCAATCATAGCTTCTGTAACGCGGTAGACAAAGATGGCAATCGCCTTGCTACGTGCAACACCCAAATATTATGAAATAGTCGACGTGTGTTGACATTATATGAACAATGAACAATGAAACCATCATAAGTTAGACCCTCCGCACACTAGACGACAGGCGACAGCGACTTGTCGGCGCGAATCGGCGATCGGCGCGACTCGGCGACAAGTGTGCGGAGCTTTGAACAAAATATATTAAAACTGTCGGCCGCAGCCTGTCGTCTAGTGTGCGGAGGGTCTTACTCTCCTTAGCATTTTAAAGAAAACATTGGTTATTACAATGTTGATTATAAATAATAATTGCCAAATTGGACTCTGGATGATTCACATCCGTTCAGTTGTTAGTTGACGTAAAGATAATATACAGTCATCGGTTGGCCTTTGATTTTGCGGGAATATTTTTTACATTCTTTTAAAAATCATCGTAAATTCATTACAAGATTGTTGTTAATTAATTTTCTGACTATGAATTTCAATAATAAAGCAGACGTGGACTTAATAAAAAAAAATTGTTGTTCTTTCAAACAAAAATTGTTTAACAATGTAAAGCTAAATCTAAAACAGTGAATAGGGTATTTAAGCATCATGGCTGTGTGGTTGTGAATGGTTTTTTTCTTTCCGTGTCGTATAATTTGTGGTGAAAAATCGTGGAGCGAAGATGTGTCATGGATCTCGCTCACCTTACTGTGGAAGTTAAACATCATGCACTTTCGTAAACTCACATTGAGCATGTAATGCCTTTAAATTGATTAGGCCAAACAGATCTTCCACAATGGCTTGATGTTGGTTATAGAGAATCAATCAAAAATTTCAATGATAAAGTGCATGAGAACAGATTAATTATACCTATCTGGAACAATTTATTTTGTTAAATTTTGTGCTGTTGTGCGGATGGATTTCCATTTTAAATAACTGTAAGTACGCGCTTAAATACATATATTCGTTATGCAAAATAACGGGTGTAGGTATGCACTCGTGTATAGCTTAATAAAACATTATATATGTACGTATTTCTTACAATTTCCATTCAAATCAAATTAGAAAATAAAAGAAAAACTATAATTGCAGAAATTATGAACTGCCAAAAGTTTTATTGACGAGCCGCCTCTGCGTGTGAATCTACAACATAAAAACCCAAATCTCAACTCTTGCACCCTGCAACTCTTGCCGTCCTTCCCTGAAACAGGTGAGACAACATTACCAAAAATAACTCATCTACAGACACATCAGATAGATCAGTCTGTCGTCCAGTGGTAACACTTCGGACTCGTAAATAGATTGTGGGTTTGAATCCCAGCGGAGCACAAAAAATATACCATTTATATTTTCAAATTTGCTCTTCGCTGGGTTAAAAAATTTATAAACCTTTACCAAAAACCGGTCATCAAAAAGTCCATCCAGCCTTACAACGGGGTCTTGCTTGAGAATTGGCGCTTTCTACAGCGACGACCAAGCTCGCAGAGGGCTTGAGGTGTGATACACACAAAAACAGCGCTCACCAAATAAATCATCTTAATATTATTATTATTACAATATAAAATACCAAATCTCAAATGAACATACACCCTGCAACTCTTGCCGACCTTCCCTAAAACAGGGGTGACATTGGCAAAGTGAACCATTTTCTAAAGCATGGGTGGTCAGCCGAATACCAACCAATAAGTCAAGGAACATTCACAACATATTACATTTTTAAAATCAACAAATAATTTGTATCTATAATCTATAATCTAAGTTAAACGCAACAAAGCTACACATATAGTGTAATTTCTTGCCTGCGTTGTCCCAAAAGGGGTCGCATGTGGTGATTCGGGACCTATTTATTTTTACAGGTAAGGGGGCCGGCCTTACACCAACCACTTCAGTTGAAGCGGGGGTTTCCCAGCTCCTAAGGGGGCTGGTTCTCATTTATTGTGAAGGCTGAGTAAGCCTTTGAGATCGAACCCTTGCTCTCGGCATGGAATGCAAGCATTCTACCAATTGAGCTATCGACCTGTTTACGAGCTTGGCCGTCGTCGCTACAAAGCGCCAATACTCAAGCAAGACCCAGTTGCTGTAAGGCTGGATGGACCTTTTAGTGACCGGTCTTTGGCAATATAATGGTATCTTTTTTGTGCTTAGCCGGGATCCGAATCCACATCCACAACCTTCCATTTTAGTTGTGTTAATAATAATAATAAATAATATTAGGATGATTTATTTGGTGAGCACTGTTTTTGTGTGTATCACACCTCAAGAACCCTCTAGTAGTCTGTTGCCACTGAACTACGGACAGGTCCTTCATCCTTCTTACTTTCACGCACAGCTGCATTCAACTCATTCCAAAAACTCATTTTCACCTCCATACACTTGTCCCGTTGATAGCTCAGTTGGTAGAGTGCTTGCATTCCATGCCGTGAGCTCGGGTTTGAATCCCCCTAGGGTGTCAGAAATGATTTCCCGTTTCCGTGTTTATTTCAAACCCCAAAATAAAATACCGGCAAGGTTTACTCAGCCTTCACAAGAAATGAGTACCAGCCCTCTCGGGAGCTGGGAAACCCCCACTTCAACTGAAGTGGTTGGTGTAAGGCCGACCCCCTTACTTGTAAAAATAAATAGGTTCAACTCGCCACATGCAACCATTTCGGGGATAACGCGGCAAGAAGTTACACTATATGTGTAGCTTAGAAAAAAAAAAAAAAAAAAAAAAATACACTGAATCTACAGAGTCTACAAAACTATCATCTTGCTTATTTGTAATAGGTATACTCTTCTCTTTTATATTTTTAACAATGACTTGTTCTTTTTTTGGTCCATAGCTGATCCATGGGTCATCATTTTTAATATGGAAAATTCATAATAGGTCGCGGTTGAGCCATGGATTCGCTGTATGTGAATAACACTGTTAGATGAAAGTTTATTTTTAGATTCGCTTTTGACTCAGCTTTGCATTGTATTGGCCCAGTGACGGGCAAAGTCTATTCCTTTTTTATATCCCTTGAAGAGATTATCTGTAAAGCAGTCAATTTACCGTCATTTCTTTCAAACATCGCGGATTTACCGCCATTCCTTTCAATCATCTGCTATTCCATATTTCCATCATTGCAAGCGGATTGGCCGCCATGTTTCTCCATTCTCGCTTGCATTATGCTTGTGGGAATGCATTTAATATGAATCTCAAATAATACATATCTTTGCAGCTTAGATTTAGATCGCAATTTCGCTGCAAATGCTATTATACTTTTAAGGTCAGCCGCCATTCCTTTCAATCATCTGCTATTCCACAATTGCAAGCGGATTGGCCGCCATTTTTCTCCATTATCGCAATTTCGCTGCAAATGCTATTATACTTTCAAGGTCAACCCCCATTCATTCCAATCACGATTCTCTCCAATTCTTCCAGAACAATTCCCATTTTATTCGCTCATCAAAATCCTCACAGGACGCGGATGCGGTGATTTTTTTCGATAATAATAATAATAATAACAGGCTGATTTATTTTAAATTACACATGATAAGAGAGCGCCGTTTTTGTGTGTGTCACACCTCAAGGGCCCTCTCCGATCATGGATAAGACTTTCTAAACAAGTGTGCCTTGAGTGCTCCTCGAAATACACCCACAGATTTGGAGTTCTTCACTCCGGGTGGCAGTCTGTTCCACTCCACCGGCCCCGCAACACGGAAAGCGCGGTCTCCGAAGTTTGTACGAATCTGACGGCGCGGCTGAACCAAATTGACTACTCCATCACCCGCAGATCTGAGTGTCTGCCTCCTAACACCCATTTCAACAGGTGAAATCATATCAGCCAGATAAGGTGGGGCCAAGCCATTGATGGCTTTATATACCATTAAACAAACACGGAAGACCACCCTCTCCGGGAAACGAAGCCAATGAAGTTTTTTTAACAGCGGGGTGATGTGAGCGAATTTGGGAATCCCGAATATGAGTCTTGCTGCCGAATTCAACACAGATTGAAAGCGATTAAACTGTTTCTTCGGCTGACCACTATAAAGCGTCGAGCAATAGTCAATCCGAGACATCACAAACGCACTCACCAGGGTCTTAACCGCATCTGACGGCAGACATTTTCTTATTGCCTTTATTTGGCGAAGCGAAAAAAAAAGAAGAAGCTATTGTGGCATCTATTTGCCTATCCAGTGTCAGGTTACGATCCAGTAAGACTCCTAGAAGTCTTACCGAATCAGAAGGCTGGATTAGCTTACCTCCTATGGAGAGTGGTACTCTATTCACCAGAAGGTGGAAATCCCTCCATCGAATCCTTCTTTCCCATCAAACTAAGCACATTCTTATCCTAGCATGCCTCTGAACATTCCATCCATAAATATAGCGCAATAAGGGCGCCGCCAACACAAACCTTGGATGTCGACGGTCTCGTAAACGTGTTCGTAGACTTCTCTCACTGCATTCAAGAAATCGCTTTGAAGCACCTTCTGCAACGCAGCAAGCTTGGTGGCCGGAACTTCTCCGCTTTGCTGCAACTTGTCCAGCAATTCGATGGACCGCTTGATGTCTGGAATACAAAGAAAGACACAAACATGAAAAAAATCCAAAATGGCGTGGAAAAGTTTTTCAAAGAAAGGTGAAGAAATGAGACTGTGACACAATTTATCGCAAATTCAGACCTCGAGCCAACGTCAGCGGTTCAGCGACGACACTCATTGTGAAATATTTTACTGTTAGGCTTGCGTATACAACAATATTGACGATTTAATTTGTAGCTGCGTGAGGACGCCCGCGCCGTTGAATTTCACTAGGAAAACGACCAACGCACAGGACCGACGCACGCGCTGTGAGCAGCTGTGAGTCTGGCAGGTCTGGCGGCATTGCAGAACTTGATGTGCTGTAAACAAAAAATCCCTAAATATGAGGAGAAAAATAACTATAAAAAGAATTTTTTTTTCTTCAAAATGTGTTGCATGAAATCTAATTTAAATCTAAGTTGATAAGATATGTATCACTTGAGATTCATATTATATGCATTCCTACAAGCAGACACGCATAATTTCGCGCTAACGCATACCGCATGTACCGAGATTCTCGAAATACCGAGATCTCGCATCAATCTTGAAAGACCAATCTTGCATCGAAAACAGTGCGAGATCAAGCGACAGCGCGCCACGTGTGCTATCTATCAGCGCGCGAGTGACGACGCGGGTGGACCAATGCTGTTGATGTTGCCTCTCTTGCTTCTACACCTACCCAATTTACTTTTGTGTTAATACAACTCGACGAAGATGACGACGTACCACTCTCTGCAGTCTCTGCTAGAAACTTTCAACTTTAAGCACAGCGGCGGCTCTTTAACCAATCGCTTCAGGAAGAGTTGGAAAATACCCTGAAATCTTGTTAACGCTCTATTTCGGTTCCAATGCACACTTCAATGTCAACCCTCTAGGGATGGATTCTAATCCAACATCAAAAAAGAAATGCACCTCTTTGAATATGGCGGATCAAGAGGAAGATATTTACAGTATGCCTATGATAGTCTGGTGACAATAGTGCCGACGAGCGTGGAATCTGAGAGGGCATTTTCTTCAGCAGGCTACGTATTGTCTCACGTAAGAAGCAGATTATCTGATGCCACGATTGACATTCTATGCTTCTGAAGGAGTTTTTTTCAAAAATCCATGCCATGAGTTACCTGATAAACATATTAAATGATATTCTATGATTCTGATTAGCTTATATTTCTGATTCTAATAAAAAAATCACAATAAAGGTTTTTTTAGTATACTTTCCTTGTCAACCTAAAGCAAAATGACACTTTTTAGCAAAAAACTATAGCCATGTGGCCACTAAATGTGAGATCTTGCAAATACCGAGATCTCGCGAAATCGGATTTACATAATCTCGCAAATACCGAGATTGCCATTTTGCTGCAAGATTGCATTCCCTACCTACAATATATAAAAACCCAATTTGAAATGAACATAAGTCCTGCAACTCTTCCCGACCTTCCCTGGAACAGGGGTGACATTGGCAAAGTGAACCATTTTCTATAGCATGGGTGGTCAGCCGCATACAAACCTATAAATCAAGGAACATGCACAATAAATTACATTTTTAAAATCAATAAACAATAATATATATGGACATCAACAACTAAACAGAAAACAAATTCTAATTTAAAATTAAAAAAAACCCTAGTTGCCAATATCACAGATTAACCGCCATTTCTTTATGTCCTTGAATCAATGACGGAAAACTAGTAAGAAGTAGCTCCATAATAGTGTAACGTTTACCCGTAGAGAAAAGTTCTTCATTTAAAATTAATCCTGAGTCATTATGTTCCACTTTTATAATCTATAATAATCTATAATCTAAGCTTCAAAGATATGTTAAGATTTAAGGCTCATATGAAATGCATGCCTACAGACAGGCACATGTAGGTTCGCGCCTACACATTCTGCATGTGTGCATACAAATAAAGAAAACCTCACATGGACATAAACCTTGCAACTCCTGCCGCCGTTCCCTGAACCGGGGTGGCATTGGCAAAAGTGAACCGATTTTTACAGCACGGGTGGTCAGCCTCATACCAACCTATCAGTCAAGGAGAATAATAGTTCTTATTCTCAATTTAGATCTTTCAATTTGTGATTCTCCAAAAGACTTCATAATGTCTCATGGATCCTGAGATGAGGACGCCCAGCTATCTTATCACCTTTTAAGTCTTCCAGCTGGGAGCTGATTTAGTACAATCCAACTATGAACATTCTGTATCACCCAATAATTGCATTATTCATTCAGTCAGATCTTAGATTAAAAAAGAACTAAAATGAATTCCGTTTCAAAAATTAGTCCTTATTAGAAACGTCTATTCAATTGCAGCTTAATATTTTGAATTGAAGATATGAATTAGAAAGTACTTTTTGGTTTCTATGGAATGAAAAAAACTGTTCATATCTTAAGGCATTTGATGTAAGTAACCAAACAGCTTTGATCTGCTTTCCAAATGGATTGAATGTGTTGCAGACCAAAAAGAAGTTAAAAAAGAAAAGTGTGTATTGATTTTAGAACAATACTAACATTATTTCTTTCACGTGTAGTCCCAAGTTACGTTACAGAACAAGGTTGACTAAATTTGCTGTAAATATAATTCTGTATCTGCACTAATAGTATTTGTTCTCAGAGCGCCGCAGTGGTGTTCTGGTATTTGAGGATTTTGGTGTTCTAGAGATGTCAGGGCTATGCGATCATGAGCAGCGTTTCCCAGCCATTTATGGACTATGCTACGAAGTTCCTAATTATTGAACTGTTTTTTTTAAGGTTTATACTTACGGTTTGTACATTGTAAGTTCACACGGTTTTTGTTGTTGTTATATTGCACTATAATCTATAATCTAAGTTGCAAGGATATATTCATTCAAAGCTCTCAGATGTATGCCCACAAACAAACACGTGTAGTTCGCGCTTACAAATGATGATTGTGTACTTACAAATAAAATCCAAACCTCAAATGAACATAAGCCCTGCAACTCTTGCCGACATTCCCTGAAACAGGGGTGACATTGGCAAAGTGAACCATTTTTTACAGTATGGGTGGTCAGCCTCATACCAACCTATAAGTCAAGGAATACGAGTAATAAATAACATTTAAGTATAAGAAAACAACAAAACCTTAAAAATAAATCTATACAAAAAAAGTAAAAAATGTCTTATGCAAAAAATGTAGCAAGCCAATAAACCAACATTAAAAATCAGCATTGCAGATTAGCCGCCACTTCTTTGCACGCTTAATAATAAAGAGCAACAACTCAAAAATTGGGAGAGTCGAGATTTTGTAATAAAAATGTAAAAAAAAGTAAAAAATGTCTTATGCAAAAAATGTAGCAAGCCAATAAACCAACATTAAAAATCAGCATTGCAGATTAGCCGCCACTTCTTCGCACGCTTAATAGTCGAGAGGAGAGTCGAGATTTTGTAATAAAATGCAAGAATAATGCGAGAAGAATAGGTAGAATGCGGCAGCCGTTCAATTTGGACGAATATGACCGAGATAAAACATCGGTCGCCTTTTTCATTTCATACACGTTATACTGGTTGTCTGAACTTCAAACGTGATTTTCCAACATTTATATTTTTTAAGTTATTGCTCTTTATTTTTAAGCGTGCGATATGTCCACAAGCGGACTTATGCAGGCACTTTTATAGAAAAAATTGGTGTTTTTTTTTCCTTTTACTCCAGTAAAGAGGTACAAAATGTATTCAAAATATTTTATCTAAGTTTTTAAAAAAAGTCAGCGCTATGGCCAAGCGGTCGAGGTAGTACTTGGACAAGGTGTTAAAAAAAAATCAGATCTTTACCTTAGTTTTTGTTCGTCTTATCTTCAACTGAGGTAATTTTACATGAGCAAGGTTAGTATGTGCACTGGACGAATGTGTCTTATGAACGCTCGAAATTGATTTTAAAAATTAGTTTTTTTTTGACATTACTCTATTTTACATCCTTTTTTTAGCTAAAATTGTGTGGAACATGATTCTTCAAGACAATTTTATTTAAAGTTCATATTTGAATCAAATGGTAGATAAGCTAAATAATCACTGGGAGGATGAGATGGCATTGGATAGTAGTCCTGTAGTAGGCCTGGATTCGCATATTAAAGCATTCTAAATTTCATTAAAAGTTCCTTGACTTATAGGTTGGTATGCGGCTGACCACCCATGCTGTAAAAAGGGTTCACTTTGCCAATGTTACCCTTGTCTTAGGGAAGGACGGGAAGAGTTGCAGGGTGTATGTTATTGGAGATTTGGTTTTTATGTTGTAGGTTCACATGAGGCATGTGCAAGCGCGAACTTGTACGTGTCTGGTTGTGAGAATGCATGTAATGTGAATCTCCAATGTAACATATATTTACAACTTAGATTAGATTAGATTAGAAATGCTTTAGTTGCATTTTTAAATATTTATCAAAGGCAAAATATTTTTATTTGCTGAGAGTATTTTTAAATAATGTAGGGATATTATGCATACTCATTTCCATTCCATGGAAAGTTCTAGAAGGATGAAAGTTAATTTCTTTTTTATTTGCTTACTTCCGGGGGCGTTAATTTTCATATCCGTAAATTTCCCTCCATTTCTTTATTCTCCTAGGAAGCAATCATACCAACATAAAGAATCAAATAAATATAATATTATACCTACCGTCTTTGTGATTGTTAAATATTTCTACGCATAGATTGTACATAATAGTCGCTGGGTCATGTAGCCTGAGCGGCCCCATTTCGTCGAACTACCTCAGCATCATATTTAAAAAAAAATAGATTTGCGAAGAGGAATGCAATTCACCATCCTATTTTGCCTAGCCAGAAACAGATATTAATAGCATCTATTAATAATTCATAATTGCATATTTTTAATGAATTATTTATCAATACTTACCCAACGACATCTGTGAATCAGGATCAAAGTTATGGTCAAATGACCCAAGCGGGGATTGAACTATTCCAAATACGCAAGAAAGATTAGCCACTTGATTCCTTCGGCCATAACACCGATTCATCTATAGGTACATCGCTAAAATAAGCATATTCTTCAGCACAGAACCACCTTTAGAAAACTGCAAGAGCACCAGAAAATTAGGGATCATCGGAGGACTTTGGACCCCTGCAACCGACTCCACAACCTGGCCAGCGCTACCTTGGAAAGTTTTATGTTGAGCGTGACTATATCCGCCGTGAAGAATAGTTCCATCACGCGATCGAAGGACGCATCCCGCTATACCATGAGTTACATCGGAGGACGCATCCTGCTACCATGAATAGTATCGGAGGACGCATCCCGCCACCATGAGTTACTTCGGAGGACGCATCCTGCTACCATGATTATAGTATCGAAGGACGCATCCCGCTACCATGAATAGTATCGGAGGACGCATCCCGCCACCATGAGTTACTTCGGAGGACGCATCCCGCTGCTATGAGTGAACCGTTTTTTACAGTATGGATGGTCACCTCATACCAACTTAAATAAGTCAAGGAATAAGTCAAGGCTAATGGTAATGAATAATAATTGATTATTGATATGGGTTGCTATTTGGTAAGGATATCCTATTTACACATATGAACTTTGAACCATTTGAAGTTGAATGCAAGTAAGACGAAAGTATTGATTTTTGAAAGAGATGATGAAAGTATGAATTATGAATTTAAAATTAATGGAATGAATGTTGATGTCGTAAATGAGTTTGTATACCTGGGAAGTAAGTTTGAAAAAGATGGAAGAATGACCGGTGAATTTGAAAGAAGAATAATGAAAGACAGGTGCGTACTGGGTGCTACCGCTAGCATCGCCAGGAACCAGAATCTCTCAAAAAATGTTAGATTGGCGGTGCACGGTGGTATACTAGTGCCAACCTTGATGTATGGAAGTGAAGCCTGGACGGTGAGTGAAAGGGAAATTAGTAAAGTCCATACAGTAGAAATGGACTATCTAAGAAGTATGATTGGGAAAAAACGAAGTGACAGAGTGAGGAATGATTTTGTAAGAGAAGAATGCAAACAATGCTCTCTAGATTGAATGAAGCTTTGTTAGGTAACCATTTGAAGTTGAATGCAAGTAAGACGAAAGTATTGATTTTTGAAAGAGATGATGAAAATATGAATTATGAATTTAAAATTAATGAAATGAATGTTGATGTCGTAAATGAGTTTGTATACCTAGGAAGTAAGTTTGAAAAAGATGGAAGAATGACCGGTGAATTTGAAAGAAGAATAATGAAAGGCAGGTGTGTACTGGGTGCGACCGCTTGCATCGCCAGGAACCAAAATCTCTCAAAAAATGTTAGATTGGCGGTGCACGGTGGTATACTAGTGCCAACCTTGATGTATGGAAGTGAAGCCTGGACGGTGAGTGAAAGGGAAATTTGTAAAGTCCATACAGTAGAAATGGACTATCTAAGAAGTATGATTGGGAAAAAACGAAGTGACAGGGTGAGGAATGATTTTGTAAGAGAATAATGTGGTGTAAGGGAAAGTGTGAAAGTGAAGATTAAAAGAAGTATGTTAAGATGGTTCGGGCATTTGGAGAGAATGAGTGATGACAGATTGACGAAGAAAGTATATGTTGCTAGAATAGATGGATGTCGTGGTAGAGGAAGACCGAGAAAAGTATGGAAGGATCAAATCTCTGAAATAGCGAATGACTGGGATATCTAGAGTCATAATAAAAGGAGGACTTGTATGAAAAAGGTTATGACTCTGGATGAAATGAAAGAAGTATGCAAGGACAGGAAGAAGTGGCGGCTAATCTGCAATGCTGATTTTTAATGTTGGTTTATTGGCTTGCTACATTTTTTGCATAAGACATTTTTTTGTACTTTTTTTGTATAGATTTATTTTTAAGGTTTTGTTGTTTTCTTATACTTAAATGTTATTTTTTACTCGTATTCCTTGACTTATAGGTTGGTATGAGGCTGACCACCCATACTGTAAAAAATGGTTCACTATGCCAATGTCACCCCTGTTTCAGGGAATGTCGGCAAGAGTTGCAGGGCTTATGTTCATTTGAGGTTTGGATTTTATTTGTAAGTACACAATCAGCATTTGTAAGCGCGAACTACACGTGTTTGTTTGTGGGCATACATCTGAGAGCTTTGAATGAATATATCCTTGCAACTTAGATTATAGATTATAGATTATAGAATGTGGTGTAAGGGAAAGTGTGAAAGTGAAGATTAAAAGAAGTATGTTAAGATGGTTCGGGCATATGGAGAGAATGAGTGATGAAAGATTGACGAAGAAAGTACATGTTGCTAAAATAGATGGATGTCGTGGTAGAGGAAGACCGAGAAAAGTATGGATGGATCAAATTTCTGAAATAGCGAATGAATGGGATATCCAGAGTCATAATAAAAGGAGGACTTGCATGTAAAAGGTTATGACTCTGGATGAAATGAAAGAAGTGTGCAAGGACAGGAAGAAGTGGCGGCTAATCTGCAATGGTGATTTCTAATGTTGGTGTATTAATTTGCTACATTTTTTGCATAGGAAATTTCTGACTTTTTTTGTATAGATTTCTTTGTAAGGTTTTGTTCTTTTATATATTTAAATGTAATTTTTTATTCATATTCCTTGACTTATAGGTTGGTATGAGGCTGACCACCCATACTGTAAAAAATGGTTCACTTTGCCAATGTTACCCCTGTTTCAGGGAAGGTCGGCAAAAGTTGTGGGGCTTATGTTCATTTGAGGTTTGGATTTTATTTGTAAGTACACATTCAGCATTTGTAAGCGCGAACTACACTTGTTGGTTTGTGGGCTTACATCTGAGAGCTTTAAATGAATATATCCTTGCAACTTAGATTATAGATTATAACTTTGTGCAGAGTCCATTTCCAATGTCAAACTCCTTGGCTGATAGGTTGGTATGCGGCTGACCACCCATACTGTAAAAAATGGTTCACTTTGCCAATGTCACCCCTGCTTCAGGGAAGGTCGGCAAGAGTTGCAGGGCTTATGTTAATTTGAGATTGGGTTTTTTATATTGTAGGTCCACATGCGGCATGTGTAAGCGCGAAATTATGCGTGTTTGATTTAAGTACCTTACCTTTTTGTTTCATGGTCAAGGCGTTCAAAATTATGAAAAAATAGTATTTTATTGAAAAATGAATCTTTTTTCATATTGCGTAATATTTCAGTTTCTAGTTTACTACGCTCAGATCATCTCTAGTCCATTTCTTGCCAATAAAGAGTTTATTGTCTATGCATTTCATAATCGAAAATGGCACCCAAAAAATGAATATTTTTGACACTTACTATTTTAAAAATAATGACTGTGCGGTGTCTTATTTCATGTGATTGATTTAAAAAAAATACATACTTGAATTATCACATAGACGGGAGCAGCATTTGTGAGAGTCTTGGTTGTTGATGTTTCCATTCAGTTGGCCATTGTCTGGAGACGTTTTGTACGGCGCAAGGAATGATGTGCATCGGGTGGAATTAGACGGTGTGCTGTGATGGAGTCTCCACCATCGCACTCCGAAGCTCCTCTCCTCAGCGAAGACAGCGGCCTGATAGTGACTAGCGGTTCCGTTTCCAGCGACAGCGTCAGTGGATGGCTCCACATAACTTCCGAGGTAACTGCCACTTCAACTGAAATGGTTGGCGTAAGGCCAGCCCCATTACCTGTAAAAATAAATAGGCTCCACTATTCACATGCGACCCCTTGGGGGAGAATGTGGCAAGGAGTTGCACCATATACCTGTATGTGTATCTTAGTAGTGCTTTAGTAGCATCTCAGTAAAATTTAAATAATGACTTGAACACTTTTTGTTGTCAAATATATGCAGATGATCTTACAGATCAAGAGGCATTGTTCTGAATATTCTGGCTGTATGAATACTCCCAGTGCAGAATACTTTTTCAAGCACATTTTGTAAAACATTTATTGATTTTCCCCCTTAATTGATTGACGACACTTCAAACTATATGAACAGTCACATGTATTAGTTATTCAAAAACAAAAATCACAAAGGTGTAGCTCGTATTTCCACTTGCAGTCTTCTGAATGCTTAGACACAGATGTCAGGGATAAGTTCAAAGTTGGATGACGTCTATGACTGACAGCCACACTGTATGCAAGTTTACACTTGACACCTATGCGTGTCACCCGCAGTTGAAGGGTTACCGACTGAAAATTCTCTTGATCGTGCTTTACTTTTCATGTTTCTTTCATTGTCTTAGTTGCTGTTTATATCTAGCTTGTATGTTTTGTACACAGTTGCAAGAAAGTGACTGCGATGAGAAATCTCTCTCCTTGTACGACCCTCAAGATGGGACAGAGCACATGTGCGCAGACAACTTCAATACTGTAAAGAAAGGACCCACCAAAGTAGTGCTGCCTGCCATTAAACCACCCCCACAGTTCCAGGTAACTTATATCCATATCACCAGCAGCTTATTATTATGTCTTTTTTTTCCTAAATGCTGTGCGGCAGTCTCCCCAATTCTTGAAAGTCTTGGGGGTTTATGTCACCCTGGAAGGGTGCCGCAGAGTTGTTGCTTGAGTTCTTGCTTCTATCATGAGGCGCTGCAAGGAAGTGGTGATTGATGTTGATTTTGAACAAAACCGGATTAAATTGGGAAGGGAACACAGATACTGGTAAATCATTCCATAAACGAGCAGTTTGGCAAAGGAATGAGTCACAAAAACGCCAAGTTCTCATAGTTTTGAGATCGACTGCAAAGGAATGAATGAGAGTCGTACTACGAGTTTCCCTTTCTGAAATGCGAGGGAGAGGGATTAATGAATGGAGCTCATTAGAATAAACTCCGTGGTAATATCAATAAAAAAGACTGAGCATTCCAACTATTCTTCTATGCTGGAGCGGCTGCAGATCGGATGTCAGAGAAGGATCATTGATCAACTTCACTGCCCTCCTTTGCACAGAATCTAATTGGTCACTCAACTTCTTGGACATACCAGACCAAAGATGGCTGCCATACTCAATAATGGGGCGGATTTGGGATTTATACAGAGTCAATAACTGGGCTGAAGTAAAAAACCTACGGGCTCTGTATAATATGCCGAGTAGCCGGAAGGCGAAAGTTGTGCGAGACTCAATAGCATCATGGTATTTTAACTCTGATAAAAGAGAAACACCGAGAAGATTCAAGTGTTCATGGTTAGGAAGAGAGATGTTGTCGAAGATCGGGAGATAGTTGTTTGGAATCCTCTTTAAGGATATCAGACATGCTTGAGTCTTTTTGATGTTGAATTTAACAAGGTTGTCAGTTCCGGCTGATAGCCCTGAGATCTATATTGATCTTTGAAGCTAATGATTCACGAACAGTAGATATCGCTAAACTATTTGGGGGCTTTGCAAAAGAGAAACCGTCATGTATTGTACTGTCATCAGCATAGCAGTGGAAAGGTGCACAGAATAGTAAATCATTGATGTGCATAAGAAAAAGTGTCAGAGACAAGACGGATCCTTGGGGGACACCGGAATTATTGGTAGCAGGGCTGATTTACTACCATCGATGACTGTTTGGATAGACCTGTCTTTTAGAAAGCTGGATATCCATTCTATGAGGAGAAGGGAAGTCCAAATGATGACAATTTGTTAAGAAGGCTGGAATGCCAAACTCTATCGAAGGCTTTGAAAATATCAAGAGCAACAGCTTGTGTTTCACCCATAAGATCGAGGCGTCGGCCCCAGACATGTGTGACATAAGTGAGAAGGTCACCACTGGAGCGGTTGTGGCGAAAACCGTATTGATGATCGCTAAGCAGTTTATGGGTTTCCAGATATTCCATAAGCTTGTCGATTATGATCCTTTCCATAACTTTGGAAAGTAAGAAAGTGATTGCGATTGGGCGATAGTTGGCAGGGTCAGAGCGAATTCCCTTGTTGGGGATGGGATGGACGGTTGCAACCTTCCAGTTAGAAGGCACTGAACCGCATCTAAGGGACAGTGAATAGGGTTTATAAAGGGGTGGAGCTAGTTCATTTGCGTAGTTTCTTAATACTAAGGCTGGAATACCATCAGGGCCGCTGGATTTGCATGTATCTAACCCTTTTAGAGCAGTGAGAACATCTGTGTATGTTATTTTGGGCATCTCCATAAAGGAGCATTATCCTGAAGTGTGGAATTATTGGCAAAGAAAGTACATAGAAGATTAGCTTTGTCCGTACTGGAGTGGGCTAATGAGCCATCAGGCTTAGTTAGAGGAGGAGGAAAGGACGAAGCGCAAAAGTTACGATTGATCAGAGCAGATAAAGACCAGAAAGATCGATTTCCGCTGGGACAGGCGGAAAGTTGTAGGCTCATTCTGAAGTCGTGATCAAGTTTAGCTCTATTAATGGTGGCTTTACACTCTTTGGACACTTTGTTGAAGGTTTTTCTATTTGCATTGGTGTTTGATTTTATCAGGGTTTGATACTAAGAATTTTTGCGTTTGACCGCAACCGAGCATTCATGATTAAACCAAGGATTGGTTTTAGACCGCAAGGGTTTGTTTGTGGATGGAATGAAGTTTTCCATTCCACAAAAAACATGCTAGAACACAAAGAGGGGTCATTATGCTCATTGCAAATTTTGTTCCAAGGAAGATCTTTAAAGTATTTCTTTAAGCCATCCCAGTTGGCCGACTTATAATGCCACATTTTCCTACTGGTCTTCTCGAGCAGTGGGCGGGATGAAGTGACAGAAGTGGACGTTGTCACCAGGCAATGACCAGATGATCCGAGAGCGGCCGTGACCCTTACCTTACACCCATGTGGTTTATTTGTAAGAAATAAGTCAAGGCGGTTGGAACGATGCCCTTGAACATCGGGGATTATTGTTGGATCAGAAACAAGCTGGGAGAAGCTGTGGAAGCTTGCAAAGTGTTCAGCCAAAGTTCCGGCGGAGTCCGTGGATCCAGAAAATTTCAACCATGAAACATTGTGGACATTGAAGTCCCCGAGGATCCCCGCGGATGGGTGACGAAGCCAAAGAGTAGCCACAGATTGTTCTAAGTACTCAAACAGCGAAGATGTGTCTGATGTACTCGAGTTAGGGGAGCGGTATACGCATGCATAAAATCTGATAACAGAAGAGATATACACACGCACCTACAATGTATTAAAACGGGAATCCTCAATGTTATGCAGTCGTGTGCAGTCTAAGCTGGAACGTGCATAGACACAGACACCACTTTTGGGTATGAAATTGCTCTCGAGGATGTAACCTGGGCAGCGAAGGTGGTTATCATCGGAGGGAGGAGAAATCTGTGTCTCAGTGAGGAATAGAAGATCGGGGTGAAGGGACTGAAGGTGATGGAAGACAGGGTTCAGTTGAGACCACGTATGTTGCAAAAGTCAACACTTAGAATGGTCCTCTTCTTTTCTGCTGGTCTTGAGGTGGGAGCTGTGTGTGTTGGCAGTAGCAGATGATTCGGTGGGCGCGGCACAGGAGGACAGATATGTTGCATTAGCTGCAGACATAAATAAACTTTTCGACTGGCACGTTTACCACGATATTGTTTTTTGTTATTCACTAATGATGACTGGGGTGAATGACATCTGACAGTTGAATGTAAACAAAGATCTGTCAGTCTAGTCCAAACTACGGCCCGCGGGCCAAATGCGGCCCGCGAAAGATTTGGTCTGGCCTGCAGACACCAATAAAAAAATGATTGTTTTAGATATTCAGAACGGAAAGATCGGCCGCGCGAACTAGCAATGTACAACTTGAATTTATTTGTAAAAATAGACTGGAAATGCTTAAAACCACTGTTTCCAAGTGTCAAATTTTCAAATTTTTTCACCCTGGGGGACAAGTCACTCAGACCCTATTGGCCCGCCATACCACCTTGAAATTTCATTAAGGCCCTTGGGTAAAATTGTTTGGAGACCCCTGGTCTAGTCTGTCAGTTTTACCCCCATATTCACGATCAAAACTGGCACTTACTTAAGGGCAAACTAGCGTTTATGCCCGCTTTCCACTGCGAGCGGGAAATAGCTGAGCGGGAGCGGGAAATAGCTGAGCGGAGCGTAGTGAAATAGTTTTGGCCTTCCATTGCGAAAGAGTTTTAAAAAATAATGGTATTTGCCTTCCACAGCCAACGAGCTCGGCGGAGTGAGCTAGGCGGGAAATGAGATGAGTCAGATGAAAGAGTTGTTTGCCTTCCATCTACAGCTGGCTTAGCGGAGCCAACTAGTGTGTGACAGCTCGTTGCAGCCTACGCCCAGATCAAACGTTTTAATTATTATTAAAAAAAGTTTTTTTTTTGTTTCGAAAAATAAAAAGTAATGTATTATTTTGCTTTAATACATAAAAAGTAGATGTTTGAAATAAAACATACATTTTAATATTTTCAAATTTATAAAATAATGTATGATGTGCAGTGTGTGACAGCTCGTTGCAGCCTACGCCCAGATCAAACGTTTTAATTATTAATAAAAGAGTTTATTTTTGTTTCGAAACATAAAAAGTAATGTATTATTTTGCTTTAAACATAAAAAGTAGATGTTTGAAATAAAACATGCATTTTAATATTTTCAAATGAATAAAATAATGTATGATGTGTTTTTGTAAATCATGTGTGATGTGTTTTATCGCTGTCACGCAACTGCGCGGGTTGGCGCGGGGGGCACGGGGGAGCGAAGTCAGTTGAAAACTAGCGGCCGAGACCATGACACAACGGACCCATTTTTACTCGCTCAGTCCGCTCCGCTCACTCCGCTGTCGGTGGAAGCACTTCTATGAAATTTACTGTTGCTAGTCGAGCGGAGTCCGTACGGAGTCCGCTGGAAACTCGCTCAACTCTGCGACCACTTTTGTAACTCTTTGTACTCGCTCAGTCCGCTCCGCTAACTCGCTGTCGGTGGAAGCACTTCTATGAAATTTACTGTTGCTAGTCGAGCGGAGTCCGTACGGAGTCCGCTCCGCTCGCAGTGGAAAGCGGGCATTAGATTGGGGAAATTCATTTCAAGAACAATACTAAAGGTAAAATTAGCGCTTAAGCGCTCCAAAAACTAGCACTCAGGTAAGTAAGGTCGACAGGTATATTAACCAACGCTTAAGCGCTGTCAAAATATTCCGTCATATTTCATTGTTTTCACATTTTTTGTTTGATTGTGAATTTACATGAAAAAATGAATTCTTACTATAAACATGATTTTTACGAGTGTATTAACATTGTTTTGACGAGTTCATTTACATTGCTTGACCATCAGAATTAACACATTTTTTGCGGGAGGTTTATATTATTAATCCACGCCGTTTAAGCGGGCAATTTTGTCAGATTCGCGCGTCAAATTACGTTTCACGTAAAACAGCTATAACTTCTGAACTATTGATCATATTTTAATAAAATTTTGAGTACTTTACCATAAATGAATTTTTCTAATATTATCTGGTCACAAATGTTTATATTTTTGGATAAAAAATTATAATATTCAAGGTCAAATATAAAACATTGGAAAAAACTGCACTTTTGTCGTATTGTCGATTTAGTCATTTTATGCACGGTCAACATAATATATATTTTGTAAAATACAAAGCAATAAACACTAATATTGTTTCAAAGTATGAGATCATTGGAAACACTTCCCTTTATGTAGTGGTACAAAAAAAGTCTGGGGACGCACTGTACTCGTAACTCCATCATCACTAAATTCAAATTCATCATCTGTATGTTTCTCAACGTCACTATCACAAGAATAATTTGATAAATTATCAGCACACAATTCTCCATCACTCTCATCCATTGTTATTAGATATTTTTTTATAAAAAAAATATGTAACAAATAACTTTAAACACAACAGCGATCGATTACGAATATATCATACAATGATATGTATTTTATAGGAAATTCTTAAAGCGGAATATAGACAGAAACGAAAATGGAAAACATCTTGAACGAAACAGTATCGCTATAACACTGAAGAAATGTAAACACAAAAACGAAATATTTATCTTACAGCTTTCAAGCGAATGTTTTATGACCACAGTCGGCCACCCGACCCTAATTCCACGAATTGCCGGGTTTAGGTACCCGGTACAGGTATTACACGTCTCAAAGGAGCTGGCGCCTAAGAATCACACGTTTCTCGTAATATGTTGTTACTCTAAGTGTCAACGCGTTTAGGCGTCTCCCGCGCTCTACCAATAGTAGACAAATAAAAAAAACGCTTTTAAGCGTCTCCCGCTTTCTACCAACAGTATGGAAAAGACGCCTTTAAGCGTCTCCCGCAAACGATGTGTTAAGTTTGTTCTCCGGTATGGTCTAGGACCATACTGCAATGACAAATGAACTGTCAAAATATTCCGCCGCATTTCATCAGCACATTTTTTGTTTGGTTGTGAATTATTTACATAAAATAATGAATTCTTTCGATACAGTTGACTTCAACGAGAATAATAACATTGTTTTGTTCAAAAATAGTGTCCCAAGAAAATATATCAGAGACTGTAAAGACCCAATTACGTATTACGAAGAGGAAGAATTTAGAAGACGTTTTTGATTGAAAAAATGCGTCGTTCTGTATACAGTTTTGCCGTTGCTCATTGAGGGTCGCAAAGCCAACAATTTCTTCGATCTGTTATTTTATCTTCTACTACAGGTTTTTCTTTAATCAGAGCCACCAGCAGCGGCGCTCCTTTTCCGCTGGAGAAAACAACATCTTTTTGGCGCTGAAATCGATCAAAACACTTTACATTGGATATTACATAAATGTATTTTTAAAAACTAATAGAAATTGTAAACAAACAAATTCGTACTTACGGTTTACTTAATTAGTAATTGCGTTATACGTACTTATTTGTTGTCAAGTTTTATGCAAAGCTGATATGACATTGAAATTTGAAAGAAGCGGCAATGATAAGAGTGAAGTACGCCGAATATCGGTCTGAAGGTACTGACCAATTACAGAGCTGGGTTTTTTCGAGAGCCAATGACAATTATGATTACTGCTTGAGTGTTCTTTGTGAAACAAAATGCTCCAGAATGTCGACCCTTGAGTAAGTGTAGCGCTTGAGTAAGGCACTTAAATCAGTTTTGATCGTGAATACGGGGGTTAGTCTATCATTGATGCCACTTGCACAGTGCTGCCAATCCACTAATTGTTCAAATGTATACATAAGTATACAGCAGAAAAAAAAAATGTTGTTTTGCAACAATACTTGTACCGGTCCGTAGTCCGTAGTGGCAACACTTCGGACTCGTAAATGGAAGGTTGTGGATTCGGATCCCGGCGGAGCACAAAAATATACCATTAATATTTCGAATGTGCTCTTCGCTGGGTTGAAAAATTCATAAACCTTTACCAATGTCCGGTCACCAAAGGTCCATCCAGCCTTACAGCAACTGGGTCTTGCTTGAGTATTGGCGCTTTGTAGCGACGACCAAGCTCGTACACCTCTGCGGCACTACAACAAGTGTCATAGACCCCTAGAGTCTTTAGAATCTAGGGAGTCTCCCGCACAGGATTTCTTAAAAAAAAAAAAATACTTGAGGTACTTGTATTTTTATAAATTTAAAAAGAAAAAAGCACTCTGTTCGCACTCAAAACAAAAAAAACTCTTCGCTGTCACTTCACACAAAGGGTTAAATGGAAGTCACCCACTTTGCAGCACTTTTTCATAAAAAAAAACAAGCAGAGCTCTGACTGGCAGCTACAGAGCGCCAACAGAACTGATCCAAATATACACTTTTTATTCACAATCATGTGAAATTACATACAGCACATTAATATACTAAGTTAAAACAATAGTCAAGGCTTAAAAATAACTTTCATGCATGAAAATTTCAATTATGCATAATTTTCACTTCAGATCTATGATCAGAAATTTTCTTATTTCGTGAAGAATTTCTGACTTATGGTTGAGAATACCAAAATGACTAGTATTTAGCATCGCTCAACTCTAACAGAGTTAAACAATTCTAATTAAAGTTTGAGCTAAAAAATAGTCTTACAATTGATCAATAATTATGTCTGCAAAATTTTCATGTTGCCTGGTTTGTTGGTATGCTGTAACTGTAACTCTGTCGCCATTCCGCTAGGGGTGGCCAGAGCCTCTGCAGAGTTGCCTCCATTTTTTCCTATCCTGACATACCTCTTTCAATTCCTTCATATCCATCACCTTTTTCATGCATTTTCTTCTTTTACGCTCACTTTGTATATCCCATTCTTTCACAATCTCCACAATCTGATCACTCCATACTTTTCTCGGTCGTCCCTTTCCTTTTTTTTCCTTTCACACTTTCTTTGTATACATACTTTGTCAGTCTATCATCATTCATTCTTTCCGCATGCCCAAACCATCTCATCACATTCTTTTGTACCATGCCATTTACAATTATTTTGTCTAATTTTACAGGACAGTCCAGTTCCAGAAAAGAAATGCAACACCTCATCGGGACTATGTCAGGTTGTAGCGGAAGTGAACATCAAACCTGAGGCTAATACCACTGCAGTTAAACTGCCTATGTCTCGGATGAGTGAGAAAACCAGCACTGACAGACGACGCTATGCTAGTCCGCGGCTTCTGCGTTTAAGTCCTTGCCACAATCAGCGACCGGCTTCAAGGAACTCTCTGTCATCTCGCCTTTCCAGCAGTCACAATTCTCTCACTACACAAGTCCCAGCTGACGACTCAAGCTTTATAACCCAAGCAATTTCACATGATACCCTCTCAAGTACCACCACTGATATTGCTGACATGTACAATGTTCCCTTTGACAGCGATATCTACGCTGTGCCTATTGATATGGTGAGACCAAACTACAGTTCTCGACTACGAAATTCTCACTGTCGGCAGAGAAACTATCGAAAGAGAGGTAGAAGCTTGTGCCATCCTATTGTTATTAATGAAAAACAAACTTCAAAACCCTCCAGAACGTGCAGTCGAGTTTCAGAAGAACCTCAAGAAGGCGACACTAAAAGACACAGCATCCCAGGAACGTCAAGACTTACCGATTCAGCCGCTAGTGTGGAAAATGTAGAACCCATGCACATGACGTTAGCAGAAGTGAGAAAGTTTCTTCACACTCTGTACTCTAGTTCAAGTGAGTCGGAGGCTAAAGCTGATCATGGAATAACTAAAACTGCAAGAGCAAAAACAAAATCTGCCGATAGTCGCAATAACAATGATAATCCTGTAAAGTTCAATTCCTTGGAAGGAAATTTAGATTCCATTTCGAAATGCCCGCCAGAAAGTGATGGCATGAAACTTAGGAAAAATAAAAAACTGTTTGTGATGAATATAAAAAGTGGGAAGAAACAAAAAGATGTGAACGCTAGCAATCAAATAGTTGATGATCCTTCCAAAGGGCGCTTGAAGAAGTCTCCTGTAAAGAATCTGTCGTTGAACTTCAAGCAGACGCTGTGCAATTTGTTTGGTCTCCGACGTAGCTTATCGGGCGGTGCAGCCACCGAGGCCTCGAGAGCAGTTCAGGTTGCAGCAAGGCGTGCCCTTCCACCCCTGCCGCCTCCCAGCACTGCAGCTAAACATCAAGATGAAGACTCCAACAACATCAGCTTTCCCAAATCTATTCAGAAAGTCAAAGACGTGAGCTTGAACTATTTTTGTTTTCTTTTTATTAAGTAACGTAGAAAGCCTGAAAAAATGGATCTTTCCACAGACCTGGACAGTCCAGATCTATGAGATTTTTTTTCAAAATTTTTGGTGTATAGACCATAGTAGTTGTATAATAATCTATAGCAGATCTACTGTGGTAGATGTTTTGAGATATTAAAGGTTGAGCAACAAACATCTTCCAAACAAGTTCTAAAAATTTTTCTACACTCTTTTTCAGAAGAAAAAGTTGTTCTGCTTTATAAATGCATTTTTTATTCCTTGACTTATAGGTTGGTATGAGGCTGACCACCCATACTGTAAAAAATGGTTCACTTTGCCAATGTTACCCCTGTTTCAGGGAAGGTCGGCAAAAGTTGTGGGGCTTATGTTCATTTGAGGTTTGGATTTTATTTGTAAGTACACATTCAGCATTTGTAAGCGCGAACTACACTTGTTGGTTTGTGGGCTTACATCTGAGAGCTTTAAATGAATATATCCTTGCAACTTAGATTATATTTATTTATATTATCGTATTCCATCAAAACTAAATGAACTTTCACACACTGCCAAAAATTTAGATAATACAAACTATTATTGCCTTACAAGATAAAAAGAAAAACAACTTTGTTTTCGATTACTATGAGGATATTTTAATTCCACAACCGGTTTTGCAAACATCCGTTCGCATCATCAGGTGGTTAAATTAATACATACATAGACGATGCCTTTCGAATAATAATTTCTCCGAATTTGCTAACCATATAATAGAGACTGGACATTCTTTTCCCAACCACACCACAAAACTTCTACATCATAGTTCCTACGGACCTACCCCCTCTGCACTTGAAATAATCGAAATCAACAAATTAAAAAATTCACCTAATACACTTATCAACAACATATTAGTACCCAAATCATCCCCTTTGTTGACCATATTCCCAAGGAAGCAATTCCTAAGAAACGATCCAGATGATTCAAATTCCACACATGGCGGTCCCGCACCCCCTCCCTCCCCCATACCCTCACACAATGACACCCTCTAAGATTGATTCC
The DNA here is from genome assembly GCA_951799405.1 of Agapetus fuscipes. Classification (NCBI taxonomy): domain Eukaryota; kingdom Metazoa; phylum Arthropoda; class Insecta; order Trichoptera; family Glossosomatidae; genus Agapetus; species Agapetus fuscipes. The sequence goes on from OX637332.1 coordinate 27,748,579, forward strand.
GTTTCTAAAGCCATTTAGTATTAATTTAACCACCTGATGATGCGAACGGATGTTTGCGAAACCGGTTGTGGAATTAAAATATACTCATACGGTGTTATTCTTAGACATTTTCGTCGCCCTTTGAACCCACGTTTTGCTTAATTTTGATTCTTGAACATTTCTGAAGTAGTTAGGCTTGCGTCTCGAGTTCAACGCCCGCCTAAATCTAGCCTCCAAATGTATGCGAAGTTAGGCCAAGACAAAACCGCCTCGGAGAGGGTTTTGTGGTACAATCGATTTTGACAACTGCCGTATTTAATATTAAATCGAAAATATTTGCTTTATTACTGTTTTGTTTTGCGATTTGTTTTTGTCATTTTGGTCACATTGACAGAATTCAGCATCTTTTTGCTAATCAATCGCTTTTTGAGGCACAAAACACAAAAAAATAAGAAAGAAAAGAAATCATTTGAAAGATTGAATCACGGCTCGCGGCAAAATTCTTCATATGACACATTTTACAAAACTGAACTTAACTAGATAGTTTAAAATGAGTGAAGAAGATATTCAACACTCCACGAACACATATGAGACACTTTTTCCACCTGAAATAAAATATTTAGATGCCTTTCGGTCGACATCTGATTTGTTTACAAACAAAACAACCAGCCGCCCGCCATTGTGATGTCTGCCCCGCGCGTCTCCGCCTGCCCGCCGCGGCCATATCTGTGTGGTCATCCCAAACGCATATTCCCTACATTTGTTTAATTTTTCCCGATCCACAAAAAATATACGGATTTATTTGGCTAATCAATTGTTTTCAAAGTTTTTTAATTATAAATTGCACAACAAATTTAAAAAGTGATTATTTGCTTTTATTTTTCATTTTTTTTTTGCGTTATTGTCAATGGTTATTGTTTTAATAATTATTTAAAAACGACTGAAAATTCCCTATCTAATCTAATCTAATCTAAGCTGCAAAGATATATATCATTTAAGATTTATACTAAATGCATTCCCACAAGCAGATATGTATAATTTCGCGCTAACACATGCCGCATGTGGACCTACAATATAAAAACCCAATCTCGAATGAACATAAGCCTTGCAACTCTTGCCGTCCTTCCCTGAAACAGGGGTGACATTGGCAAAGTGAACCAATTTTTATATTATGGGTGGTCAGCCGCATAACAACCTATAAGTCAAGGAACTTATTCTTTAAATAATACCTATTCTAAAGGAACCTATTCTTTAAATAATATTTATAAAGTGACATCTCTAGAACAGATTTTTTTTTGAAATACGACATTGAACGGACGTAATTTCAGCCGTCCAAATTTGGTCGCAGGCTCAACTGTTCCTACGTTACACTATGAACGAGAATCAATATTTCAAATTTGGTCTAGTCCGGCGTTGTACCCAGACTAAGTAGTCGCCAGTTAGGCCGATGGCGAAATATGACAAGTAAGAATAACACCGTTAGTAATCGAAAACAAAGTTGTTTTTCTTTTTATCTTGCAAGATGAACCATTTCAAAGTTAATGCCTCTACAATCAATAAAATTATTATGGCCTTCATTAGTTTTTTTCTTCATTAATTTAAAGTCATACTCTAAAGCTTGAAGATCAAATTTCATATAATCTATCTATCTATATCTATAAAAAAGGATGTGTGTATGTATGTATGTATGTATGTATGTCCCCTATAGACTCATAAACCGCTCATCCGATTTTGACAAAATTTTCAGGAAACATGTAACATATTCTTAGAACGAATCCTGTGAAGTTTGATGGTGGTCAAATAAACAATGGTTCTCAATTCTCAATATTTCAGCAACGAGGTCGGTAAATTTTGAAACCACCCAATAGAAGAAGACATTCAAGATAATAGATATTAACTACAATACATAATCTTAGTTGCAAATATACATTTACATTAAAGATTCATATAAAATGCATGCTCACAAGTAGACACATGTAAGTTCACGCTTACAAATGCTGCATGTGTACCCACTCATAATTTAAAATCCAAATCTAAAATGAACAACCCAGTAACTTTTACTTTACGCCAACTTGAAATGGATGTTATTCAGCTCCTGAGTGGCTTGACACTCATTTCTTATGAAGGCTGAGTAAGCCTTGCCGGTATTTTATTTTGGGTTTAAAATAAACACTGAAACGGGAAATAATTTCTGACAACTTCAGTGGGATTCTAACTCGAGATCTCGGCATGGAATGCAGTTACTCTACCAACTAAGCTATAGACCGGACTTTTTACAAATATGGTGGATCGATATCGGTTTGGTTAGGAGTAAGCAACCTGCGGCTCACCAGCCACATGCGGCTCTTTGGGTGTGAAGTTACGGCTCTTTAGCTTCATACGCAAATATAAAAAAAACACAGAATTATACTTCTGATCGAAAAAAACTAAATCGTTCTGAATCGATTAACGATCTCTCCGCTACTTGTACTCGCTTTTCACCCCCCACCCTCCCCCCGCCCCATCGACGCTATTTATTGTTGGCAAAAAAACATTTGTGGCTCTTTACAAATCCAAATCCAAAATAAGATATGTATCATTTGAGATTCACATTAAATGCATTCCCATAAGCAGACACGCATAATTTCGCGCTCACACATACCGCATGTGGAACTACAATATAAAAACCCAATCTTAAATGAACATAAGCCCTGCAACTCTTGCCGACCTTCCCTGAAACAGGGGCGACATTGGCAAAGTGAACCATTTTTTACAGTATGGGTGGTCAGCCTCATACCAACCTATAAGTCAAGGAAAAACTTTGAAATTTGTAAATTGTAATTTTTGGCTCTTCCGACTCAAAAGGTTGCCGACCCCTGGCCTAGACAAAAGTTCCAAATTAAAAAATGTTATTCAAGTATTCCAAGTTGAATTTTAGAAATGTAAGAAAGCTTTTATATCCCGCACTTATAAAAAATACGATAAACGAAAGTTCGTAGGTCACAACTAGAAGACCATATTGAAATATATTATTATTATTAAAACCTTTTATTGAAACATATTTTAATTAAAATATACATAATAGGGGAGTTTTACCTACCATTAAAACTCTTATTATGTTTCTATAGATGTCTGGAGTCCATATTATGAGAGAAACAATCACTTTTCCCTTTTTATGTGGTTTTTTAGTCTATTCCTGGGTCTTTGATTAGCACTTTTTTACACTTTAGGCACTTTTCTACTCTATGGTCGCTTTTTCCCCATTTCCTGTCTTCCCATTTCCTGTTCCCCTATATCTCGGTCGCCATTTGTCATAAAGCTCATAATACACCAGGTAGGGGTTACCTGGACTCCAGACATCTATAGAAACATAATAAGAGTTTTAATGGTAGGTAAAACTCCCCTATTATGTGTTCTGAAGAGATGTCTGGAGTCCATATTATGAGAGATCTGTCTATTATCTCCTGGTGACCGGGGACGTCTTTATTTGATATTAACTGGTTGAAATAGACTCGCCAGGGAGGGATCTTCTGGAGCTGTATGTTTCAACATTTCTTTCTGATAGTATTTTCTAAAAGTGTTTTCCTTTTTCCAGTTGCCTCTTTCCAGTATGTTATCTATTGGGTAGTTCTCCAGCCAATTAAGTGATGCGACCGCTGAACGTGTGCTGCCGGGAGTGGCCTCTACTCCTGCTGATTTTAGCGTGTTCTTTACCCATCCTCCTATGATTGTTCTTGTAGCTGCCTTCACTTGTCCTCGGGTGCTGATGAACAGGTTATACAGATTTTGTCCTGATCTCCTTTCGCGTGATAGTTCAATCAGCTTTCTTATCCAGAAGACTGGGTTAACGTTGTGTTCCTTGGATTCCAGAAGTCTCCAACTAGATTGTCGGTGCTTGAGGGTATCTGTTTTTGATCCAAAGAATGGAATTAACACAATTGATGTGCCTTCGTCTAGAATGTTTCCTTCTGTGATATTTAGCAGGGTCAGATCGTGTACTCTTCTTCCTGAAGATAACAGAAGTAAGATTGCCGTTCTACACGAAACTTCATAGAGAGAATCTGATCGAGGAGTGTTCCTGACTAGCCAGTCTTTCACTATTTGCGGATTCCACACAGGAGATTTAGGAGGATTGATCTTTGCCATTGCTATGGCTTTTAATGTATGCTTCACTAGGAAATCTGAGCTAAGATTCTTTTCCGTCATAGGGTTGCAGAAGGTTACGATGGCTGACTTGTGTACCAGTATCGTCCTGTATGACAGTTTTTCGTTAATGAACAGTTGTGCTAGATACCTTGCCAATTGATTAGGGGATGGTGTGTTGGGATGGGTATTATTCGCCAGTATCCAGCGGCACCATCTTTGCCAAGCAGGTTTATATGTGTTGAGTGTGGAAGCTCGCCATCCTGACAGGAGCAGTTTTTTCTCTTCCGCGTTCCAGGAATTTAAGATACTGTCCCAGCCCCAATTTTCCACACTTCCATTTCCAGGTCTTGAATTCTGGGTGGTGGATTGCCTGTTGATGTGTCGATTAGTACTGACTCCAGGTTCGGTATTTGCATCGGCGGTGCGAGTGATCGACGAATTAAGTCTGGCCGCCAGAAGGCCCTCTGCCACCTCGGGACCACGAGTAGGTAAGTTCTGGTTGCCCCGTTTAGGTGCCTCAGGATCCTCGGTATAAGGTTTGGCGGAGGAAATATCCAGCCCAGATTGTAGAGCCAGTGCCGACTGAAGGCGTTTTGAAAGATTGCGCATGAGTCTGTGGAGTCTCTGGACACGTAAGTTGAACTCACGTGTGCCGTGGTGGATGCGAACAGGTCTATATCTGGTACTCCGAAATGATTGAAAATGGCCTTCGTTGCTGTTGGTAAGAGGTGCCACTCTGGAGGGGATCTTCCTCTTGATAGGTGATCTGCGTCTCCATTGTATCTTCCCGGTAGGTACTGCGCTGTTAGCGAGATTTCCCATTGGTCTGCCAGAGTCAACAGATCTCGGGTAAGTTTTAGGAGTGTTTTGGATCTGGTGCCCCCTTCCTTGCGGATGTAGGCTACTACTGTCTTGTTGTCTGATTGTATCAGAATTTCGGAGCCGGAAAGGTCGTGCGCTGTGCGTTGCAGGGTTGCAAAAACAGCGAACATCTCTTTTCGGTTGGAGTGCCACTTCTTTTGTTGAATGGTCCACTGTCCTGACAGCATCAAGTCGTCCAGAGTTGCTCCCCAAGCTAAGTCTGACGCATCTGTTGTCAAGAAATGTCTGAAGGTTTCCCTGTGGATGGGACTTGATTCGTTCACATTCCCTATCCACCACTCTATTTCTTGTAAGCTGTCCTCGGTCATTTGTATGGACCTTCTTGGTGACAGGTGCTTCAGTGGCTTGCTCGCTATCTGCAATAGTCTGCAGTGGAGTCGACCTCTTTTCACCATAAAGCTGGCAAAGTTTAGTCTTCCTAGGAGACTCTCCGCCAGCTTTAAGGACCATTTTCGAGAAGTCAGTATTGCTCGAAGCGAGTGGCACAATGCCTCTTGCTTCCGTTCTGAAAGGAATTTGCAATTGTTGTGCGTGTCCCAAACGATTCCCAAGTATTCTAATTGTTGAATGGGGAAGAGCACTGACTTCTGGAGATTTACATACCACCCCAGAGATTGTAGGATATCTACTGCTAGATGCGATTGCCGACAAAGATCCTCCTTGGATTGGTTCGCAAGGAGGAAGTCGTCGAGATAAACGATTGTCCGGATACCTCGTTGCCGCAGTAGTTGGGCTACCCAATTTGTGAGGGTTGCAAACATTCTGGGGGCAGATGAAAGGCCAAAGGGCAGACTTGTCATCTGAAGTAATTCTCCTCGATAGACCAGTCGCAAGAATCTCCGATGTTTCTGTGCTATTGGGAGATGAAAGTAGGCTTGCGATAGGTCTATTTTCGACAACCAATCGTTTGGCTGCAGAAACTCTGGCACTTTGTAGTGGCTTATGAGTTTGAACGGAGCTGGGTCTAGGAAGAAGTTTAACGCTTTCAGGTTGAAAATCATTCTCGAGGAACCGTCCGATTTGGGTGTTAGGAACATTTTTGATAAGAAGCTGGGAGATGACTCCGCTGCCTCTATAACGCCGGATTCGGTCATTTCTTTTATTTGAGAGTCCATTTCGGGTGAAGGAGTCGTCTGGTATAGCATTAAGGTCTTCTTGTGTGGTAATATCAGAGGGGGAATTGCGATGAAAGGTATTTTTACTCCGATTATCATCTTCAGGATGTGGTTTGGTGCTCCGAGTGACGTCCAAACCTTGAGGGAGGACTTCAAGCATCCTCCGCGAAATGGTTTCTTGTCATTTTCGTGGATGCCTCCCTCTGTCTCCTTTGGGGTTTCCTGACCGTGCGTTTTTCCCCGCCCTTTTCCCTCTTGAAGAGAAATTTGGAAGGTCTCTAAGGCCTCGATTGCTTTCTGCGGTGGGTCGTTGCTGCCCTCGAAAAAACTGATTCCTTTTCTGTACAGGAACGTGCGGTTTCGATGAGGTGCTGGGTTGAGGGCACCGGGCCTTCACTGACAATTTGTCGGTGGTCCCCACTCTAGAGAGAAAAGACGTGAGCCTGTCTTTTCCAAACAAGTGTTCGGTACTTGGCGGGATTTTGCTTAATCCCTCTCTCACATGCTCTTCCTTAACTTGCCCCAGCACAGCCTTCCTGCGGAACTGGAGGGCCTCTGTCCGTCTCCCACATACCATCTGGAGGATGTCTTCCGAGACTTTTTGGTATGGCGAGTCCAGAGCGAACAGCGTTTTGACCTTTTCGAAAAGGGCTTTCTTCGTCAAGGTCGTATCGCCCTGGGCCCCCCAGTTGACCAAGGCCTGGAGCCCCGACTGGAACTCCTCTTTCTGGATGAGGAGGGCGTGGGACATGGCTGCAAACGACCGCTCGAGTGAAGCCTGGGTAGGGGAGCTCACGTCGCACTGGCGAAGTTCGTCGTTCACCGCCAGGTCGACGAACGCTGGTTCTGCCAGGTACCTTTTCTGCACCTCTACGTACCTAACTCCGCCCCAGTTTTCACTGTCGAAGTGCTGGAGCTTTTGGAGTGCTTCGACCCTATTGCTCTTGGCCCTGGGGTGAGCTGGTTCTTTCACCGTTGTGGAGGCTTCCTGGAAGTTCAGCAGTAGCTCTTCCTGGGCCTCCTCCTCCTCTTCCAGTCCCGGAGGTTGTTCGAGAAAGTTGCTGGAAGAGTTTCCTGCCGCTGATTCAATGGGATTTCCCGTAGAGCTGGCGGGCCGGTCCCCGAAAACCGCGTTCGTCAGCATCCCGATCTGGGAAATCAGGTAGTCCATCCTTGGATCCAAGGCCACCCTCAGCCGTTTCTGACGCCGCGGCGGCGAATCTGATCCCGAAGTCTCATATCCGCGTTTTTGAGACACATCGCCTGAATCTTGCGAGATTTCGGCGGGGGGTTGCCCTTCATTATTTTCGCAACTCATGACACTACTTTGGATCTTTTTCGCCGATGTATAAAATTCTATTAAAAATAACGAAAAATCTTGTTTGGTAAAAATGGCGGCGTGGTATAACCAACAAAAAAAAACTAATGCATATGCACACTTTTAACCACCACAATTTCACCTGTTTTAGTTTCAAACTTGCACTCAATTGTTCACAAGATGGTGAAATAACGAAAAATCTTGTTTCGTAAAAATGGCGGCGTGGTATAACCAACAAAAAAAACTAATGCATATGCACACTTTTAACCACCACAATTTCACCTGTTTTAGTTTCAAACTTGCACTCAATTGTTCACAAGATGGTGAAATAACGAAAAATCTTGTTTCGTAAAAATGGCGGCGTGGTATAACCAACAAAAAAAACTAATGCCTATGCACACTTTTAACCACCACAATTTCACCTGTTTTAGTTTCAAACTTGCACTCAATTGTTCACAAGATCGTGAAATAACACTGGTAACTGTTTTTAAAATGTTTCTGCCCAGGAATATGCCAATTACCTCAAATTTTCGAAAGAGGAATCAACTGACATGTGACCACAAAGGGAAAATGACGCTTTATGACAAATGGCGACCGAGATATAGGGGAACAGGAAATGGGAAGACAGGAAATGGGGAAAAAGCGACCATAGAGTAGAAAAGTGCCTAAAGTGTAAAAAAGTGCTAATCAAAGACCCAGGAATAGACTAAAAAACCACATAAAAAGGGAAAAGTGATTGTTTCTCTCATAATATGGACTCCAGACATCTCTTCAGAACACATAATATAGTTGTTTTTTCAAAAAACGCATTTCTGTAAAATTATATACTCACCACAAATTTAAAGATCATTTTTTTCTCGGCGGTTAAACGTCTTTCTTCTATGTGACAATGGTCCAAAGCAACCAAGATAAACAAAATGTTTGCCTTTTACCTAACCCGGCCGTGCGACTTACAATTTTGTTGTCAATAGAAAATGTTCCGTGTGCACTACCTAAAACTTTCACTTATTGAAATAATGGATAGAGCACATTTTAAATGTGGGGAAAAAATGTGAATTCACTTGGCCGGGATAAAGACAGGACAGGGAGTCAAAAATTCAACATAAATTAAACACTTTTATGGAGATAGTTGAAAAAACACTTAAGTGCATCATATTGTATGAAGCATTTTCCCCAACTGCATACGTTTCACAGTGCGGTTACATTGAAAAATATTCCTGATTGTTTGGAATACATTTATTTCTTCACTTTGCTCAAAGAGTATAGTGAATTTTATAGATTAGTTCTTTAATTGTATGTATGATTATAAAATTTAATTTATTGTTTATATTCTTTTCTTGTATAGGTCAATATGCATCTGACCAACTATAAATAGAAAATGGTTCACTCTGCCAATGTCACCCCTGTTTCAGGGAAGGTCAGCAAAGAGTTGCAGGGTGTATGTTCATTTGAGATTTGGGTTTTTATGTTGTAGGTTCACACGCAGAATGTGCAAGTGTGAACTTATACGTGTCTGCTTGTGGGCATGCACTTAATGTGAATTCCAAATGTAACAATTATATCCATGCAACTTAGAATAGATTAGATGAGTGACGTTACATAGCCGATTTTTTTATCTTAAATATAAATGGAGCACCGCAATCGATTTTCCCTGTGCTTGGCTCTGCTACTTAACAGTTGTACCTAGACCTTTTTTTTTAGAAAACGTGAAGATTAACCTAGAGATAAATTGTGTGAAGCTTGATTCCGATTAGCACACTTTTTTTTTTGATCCTGTTGTTTCCTCTTTTATCTGTAGAAAAAAATTGATACCACATGCCCAAATGGCGTAGTGAAACACGCCGGGTACTGCTAGTTATATATAAAGCAGTACTCCGAGTATAACACATATCGCACGTTTAATAATAAAGAGAAATAACTCGAATATTGGGAATTGTAATAAAACGCAAGAACAATGCGAGAAGAATAGGTAGAATGCGACAGCCGTTCAATTTGGACGAATATGACCGAGATAAAACATGGGCCGCCTTTTTCATCCCATACAAGTTGTACTGGATGTCTGAACTTCAAACGTGATTTCCCAACATTAATGTTTTTTGAGTTATTGCTCTTTATTGATATGCGATATAAACTAATCAATCTTGTAAGTCAAAAAAATAATGAAAACACTATCACTCACTAGGAGAGCTTTAATATCTTTCATACATTATTTTATTTTGATGGCAACATTGGTTTTTATGCAATATTTTATACTCGGGGTACAGACCTCTATATTTCTGTGTGTTTTTTGATACATTTGTATAATATGATTTCAGTATGGCTGGTACTGGGGTCCCATATCGTCGGTGGATGCGGAGAAGATTCTTTGTGACGAGCCCGACGGTTCATTCATTGTGAGAGACAGCAGTGACGATCGTTACATCTTCACACTCACCTTCAAGCTTAACGGGATGCGTCACGTCCGTATTGAACACGACCAAGGTGAGTTATGGAGTAACTTGATTATAATATTACTAAAATGGATCATATGTAGTTAACTGCCCCCGTCAGTCCACATAATAGAAATAGATGGAGCATTTGGTTTTAATACTTCAAAACGAAAGCGCCCTACAAACAAGGTCTTGTTGTAATCAGTTTCTAGGCAAATGTTTTTTTTTTTTTTAAATAGATTTGTGAAGAGGAATGCAATTCACCAACGTATTCTGCCTGGCCAGAAATAGGTATTAATATAATCAATGAATAATTGATTATTGTTTATTTTAATGAATTATTAATTAATAATTACCCAATAACATCTGTTGAACCAGGGTCAAAGTTATGGTCAAATGACCCAAGCGGGGATCGAACCAATGTTATTCTATTCCAAAAATGCTAGAATGATCAGCCCACTTGACCCCCTCGGCCATAACACCGACTTTTTGTCTGAAAGCGCCAATTCTCAAGCAAGACCCAGTTGCTGTAAGACTGGATATCCCTTTAGTGACCTGTCTTTTGTAAAGGTTTTATGAATTTTTCAACATAAGAGCATATTTGAAATTATAAATGGTATAGTTTTTGTGCTCCGCCGGGATTCGAACCCAAGACTTTCCATTCAAAAGTCAGAAGCATTACCACTGGACTACGAACCGTAATCTAATCTAATCAAAGTTGCAAAGATATGTTGCATTGGAGATTCACATTACATGCATTTTCACAACCAGACATGTACAAGTTTGCGCTTGCACATGCCGCATGTGAACCTACAACATAAAAACCAAATCTCAAATGGACGTACACCCTGTAACTCTTGCTGTCCCTCCCTGAGACATGGGTGACATTGGCAAAGTGAACCATTTTTACAGCATGGGTGGTCAGCCGCATACCAACCTAAAAGTCAAGTTCATATTGTATACCTATTACTGTGTTTCATGCCACATGTTTTATTACTTTGCGGAAAAAATTGACAACTACATATCGCTCCCCCAGTTCTTGTTTATCGTATACGCCAATATTGTCAAATATGACTTTTTCATGCAGTTGTCTTATGAATCAAATTCTACACAATCTGAGCTAAGAAAAACCGTAAAACTCGATAATGTGAGAGTTCTTTTAAATATTTTTTAAATAAATTTCTTGTTTTCATAAGACACATTGGTCCAGTACACATGCAAACATTGCTCATGTAAAATTTTCTCAATGGCGTATACGATAAACAAGAACTAAGGCAGCGATATGTCATAACTAGGGCAATCAATAACACAATATTAATATAACAATACAGCAATCAACATTACATATTTAGTTGCGACATTGCAATTTTTTTTGTCTATAGAATTTGTGTTGACTCCATCTAGATAACCTTTTTTTATTATTTCAAGTTGCATTGCAGGCGATTTATGTCTTAGTTGTATAATAGGTAGTCTCAAAATTAAATGTGTAACGCTATGATAAATCTCTCTCTCTCTAATCTAAATCTAAATCTAAGTTGCAAAGATAAATATCATTTGAGATTCATTTCTCAAATTGCTCCAAATGCATTACTATCGTTCAGAATTGGCTAGTAGATGATTTTTTTATTTAAACTGCATTGCATGCGTTTTTTCTTAAATTTACGACTTCAAAATCCCTATGGTGCTATTCGTAGACATTTTAGTCATCCGTTGAGCCCACGCTTTGACAAACTAATGATGCATTTGTATGAAGACCTGCCAATCCAAGATAGCCGCAAGTGAGCAGCTGATTAGTCTTCATACAAATATTACCAAAATTTGGTAGGTAAGAATGACGGTGGTGATGAGACTTCCAGCCCAGGCATCATAAGTTTGTCAAAGCTCAATGGATGACTAAAATGTCTTAGAATAGCACTGAATGAATTCTACTCATATTGTCTATGAATTACCATACAAACCGTGTGTAACTTTTCATACATCTTCAGACACTACTCGTCCCTCCAGTGCTTGTTTGGCTTATCTACCATTTGATTCAAAGTTGACCTTTTAATGAAATTGTCTAAAGTATCACATTCATGCCAATACATGCCCGCAAACAGACACGTCTAAGTTTGCGCTTACAAATGCTGCATGTCTACCTTCAAATTAAAATCCAAAATTCAAATGACACACCCTGTAACGTTTGCCGACCTACCCCGAAATAATGGGGACATTGGCAAAGTGAATTTTTTTTTTCAGTATGTGAAGTCAGCCTCATACCAACCTATCTAATCTAAACTAAGTTGCAAAGATATGTAACATTGGGGATTCACATTATGTGCATTTTCACAAGCAGACGCGTATAAGTTTGCGCTTGAACATGCGGCATGTGAAACTACAACATAAAAATCCAAATCGCAAATGAACATACACCTTACAATTCTTGCGGATCTTTCCTGAAACAGGTGTGATATTGGCAAAGTGAACAATTTTCTACAGCATGGGTGTTCATGGGTGTTCCTTGACTTATAGGTTGGTATGCGGCTGACCACCCATACTGTGAAAAAATGGTTCACTTTGCCAATGTCACCCCTGTCTCAGGGAAGGACGGCAAGAGTTGCAGGGCTTATGTTCATTTGAGATGGGTTCTTATAATGTAGGTCCACATGCGGCATGTGTTCGCGCGAAATTATACATGTCTGCTTGTGGGAATGCATTTGATGTAAATCTTAAATGGTATATATCCTTGCAGCTTAGATTAGATTAGATTAGATGGGTGGTCAGCCGCATACCATCCTATAAGTCAAGGAACATACACAAAAAATTACATTTTTAAAATCAACAAATAATAATATGTATAAACATCATGAGTCAAGGAATAAGAAATGAGATTTGTACATTTCAGGTAACTTTTGCTTTGGCAGCTGCACAATGTTCAAAGCCCACACAATAGTGGACTTCATCGAGAATGCTGTGGAAACTTCTCGGAGTGGCCGTTATCTGTTCTTCCTGAACTTGCGGCCGGTCCTGGGGCCAGTCAGGGTTCAGCTGCTGTATCCGGTGTCGAGGTTCAAAAGAGTTCAAAGCCTCCAACACATGTGCAGGTAATTTGTTCATTGGATAAGAGTTTTAGGCTTACATGGCTGGCTGATGATACAGTGGTTGCCAGACCACGGTAACAGATTCTGGAAAACATATCTCCAGCAATTTGTTTAATAGTACACAAATATTAATAATTTTCTTTCTTCTTTCTTTACTTCTTCTTTCTTCTTGTATTTTAACAGATTTTTTGACATGTTCATACATTCTCGTTTGTGCTTCTTTGTCGATGTCATAAATGACTTCCTTGTGATAGATCATCACCTTAATGCAACACATGCGACCCCTTTGGGGATAACGTAGGCAAGAAGTTACACTACATGTGTAGCTTAGTTGCATTGTGTATCATTGTCTGGTAATATAATTGTCGCCATTAAAAAATGCAAATGCAACTAAGCTACACATATAGTGTAACTTCTTGCCTGCGTTATCCCCGAATGGGTCATATGTGGCGATTCGGGAGTATTTATTTTGGGTTTGAAATAGACGTCAAAATGGGAAATCATTTCTGACTACCTCGGGGGGGGATCGAATCCTTACTCTCGGCAGGGAATGCTAGCATTCTACCAACTGAGCTATCGACTGGACTTTTTACGAGCTTGGTCATCGCTACAAAGCAACAATTCTCAAGCAAGACCCAATTGATGTAAGGCTGGATGGACCTTTTGATGACCGGTCTTTGGTAAAGGTTTATAAAATTTTCAACCCAGTGAAGAGCTTTTGTGCTCCGCCGGGATTCAAATCCACAACCTTTCATTTATGAGTCTGAAGTGTTACCACTAGACTACGGACCGGACCATATAATATTTTGTTATTAAAAATGAAAACTTATGATGTAAAGCGTTTTGCGTAGTACGGCGCTAAAGGAAAAATTTGACTGGTCTGTAGTTCAGTGGTAACACTTCGGACTCTGAATGGGAAGGTTGCGGGCTCGAATCCCGGCGGAGCACAAAAAAAAAATCATTTATATTTTCAAATTTGCTCATCGCTGGGTTGAAAAATTCATAAACCTTTACCAATGACCGGTCACCAAAGATCCATCCAGCCTTACAGCAATTGGGTCTTGCTTGAGAATTGGCGCTTTGTAGCGACGACAACCAAGCTCGTAAAAAGGTCGATAGCTCAAGTGATAGAATGCATGCATTCCATGCCGAGAGCAAGGGTTCGATCTCAAGGTTTACTCAGCCTTCACAACAAATGAGAACCAGCCCCCCCGGGAGCTGGGAAACCCCCACTTCAACTGAAAAGTGGTTAGTGTGAGGCTGGCCAGCTTACTCGTAAAAATAAATAGGTCCCGAATCGCCACATGCGGACACCTTCGGGGATAACACAGGCAAGAAGTTACACTATATGTGTAGCTTAGTTGCGTCCAATAAATAAAAAATAGTCATTTGTATATCAATATTGTTGTGTCTCTGCTTGCAGGTTTGTGATTGTCAAAGTTGTGCGCCGGGATCTCATCAACAGTCTTCCACTGCCCAGAAGACTTCTGGACTATCTGAGCACTCCGCACTACTACTCGGAGATCCTACTAGACTGCTAACACCAATATAATTGCCTGTGTTTGTGTCGGCTGCTTGGCGTTCAATATTGATAACTCTTAACTTTAATTTGGCAGAGTTATGTCTAGACATATCGGAATAAAAAATTCTGAAAATAAATTATCATTCAAGTACACAAAAATTTCAATTTACAACAAATCATTCTAAAATAATCATTTTGTACAAATAAAGATTAATGTTTGGGTAAAGTACATAGGTGTTTTTCGGTTCATAAATTCTGTAGAGGACGAATCTCTAAATTTACCAACTTCATGGCTGTATTGAAGACCTTAGGAAGTGGCAAGGGTCAAAATAATTTGCTAAAATGTCATTGACAGGGCCTCAAAAAAGCTTTTTACACTAAAAAGAGCAGTGGCCGTTATTCTATGTTTTTTAATCCAACTTATCAAATGAACAATTTATAGAGAAAGTCATTGGCTGTTGTAGGCTGAATTTTTGAGAAGTATCTAGGAAAGTCTAGGTCTAGTATCTAGAAGGTCTAGGGTACAAATAGTCATGAAATTAGGCAGGTATACTTATGGAAGCTATGTGCTTTATAAGAAAATAAAGAATACAAGATTTATTACAAATGCTGTTTTTCATCTTTGAGACTAGTATTGCCTGTGTTTTTTGTACATATGTATTTGTAAAATATTTTGTAAAAATAGTTTGAAGATAAAAGCAATAAAAAAGGTACTCTTCAATCTATGAATATATATTCTTCTAGGTGTGTTTTTTAAAAAAAATCTTAAATCAAAATTAGTTTACTCAATTTTATTCTTGTATGTCTAGACATATCGCAGACAGTGAAAAACTGCAAATGAGGAATTGTTAAACTCCTGTTATGGAAGTCGGCAGAATCTTTTTAATTTCAACTGCGGAGAAATGCTTTTTTATTAACAAAAAAATACTCTGGGTTGCTCTTAGCATTTCAATAAAAATGATCTATAAACTTTTAGAAATAGGGCTTGGTAATCTGACTCCAATAACTGTTTGAAGTGCAGTTTTTTTGTATTTATATGGAAAATGGTTCTACTACAGATTGTACAGTCAAGATTTTTTTAGTTTATTCAATCAATGTCATAATTTTTTTATTTAAAATTTACAAAACAATAGAATGGTAAATGATCTGTGCAAATATTGTCTTTGCTTTGTAGTATGGTTGATTAATGTACAAGGTGTCAATTTATAGAGCGGAGATATAAGAACTATTAATTATAAACGAGTTATATTTTTTAGTGAAAAATTATCAAGCTTCTATTCTGTATATTTTTATAAAATAAAAACACTCATTTGTAGCTTTGCAATGTTATCGACAATGTCTTCCTGCCATCAGTTTTTTTTGTAAATACAGTTATACTTTCAAATTATTATGGTCGTGTTCGGGGAGCTTGTTTGAGCACCGTGAGCGCTTACAGTAAAAATCACGTTCGGGGAAGAGTGTGTGGAGCTCGTTTGCAAAACACCCCAAACGATCGTAAGCGAACTTCATATGTCAACAAGACAGCAGCTGTCAAAGCTCGGCAGAATGGATGTAGATTTATCTCAAAATGCATTATTGAGTCATGATTCTGATATTTTCAGCAGAATGTTCAATTATTGAAGTGCTTTAGCTCAAATACAGTAATTCACATTTATAATTATTGTGGTTAATATTTGTGTTCTTGGGGTTAGCTGTCAACTGTCAACATTGGTGTGAAGTTAGGAACGCTTACATCAACTCACCTTTGTAAATAAGCAAAATGATCAAACGGTCGAGCTGTCGTGCGTGACATCATTGTTCATAATAATTGCTTACGATGAGCTCCCCGAACGGTGTGTATCCTTGAAGCGCTCTCCTCGAACACGGCCTATTTCTACAATAGGGTCATAGATTGGATGACTCTTTTAAACACAAGCAGCCGTGTACGTCGTAACATTTTGTATTTATGTTAAGGTGCAATGAGTCAGGGTTCCTATGGAAAGAGGTTACTTTAAATATGACCAAGTTTTAAATGTCCAGTGATAAAAGATGATAGAACATTTTGATGAATGCTTGAATGGATTGATGTAATAAAAATGAACTGATAAACCAGAAAGAATGGATTTTTCTCCAATGAGACCATAGCCATGCGCTGTGGAATGGATGCAGGGTTAAAGTTAGAATATATTTTGTGAAACGTAAACACTAAGAACATTTGTAATTAAACTTATCTAATGAATTGTAATAGTTACTGTAGTAATTTGTAATTTACATACATTGATGTAAGTGTAATTACAAGTTTAGCTGTATAGGCACTAGTTCTGTGTACAAGGGAATGGTTGTTTTAAAAAAAGTACTAAGTGCCATTGTGATCAAAGTGAGAAAAAGAGGAACATGTACAAGTTAGAAATTTCATCAGATTTTTTACAAAAAAACAGAGTAGTAACTCTGTTTTTGATACCTACTCTTTTTAATACCAACTCTGTATGAATATTTCTAAAGTTATAATTATATGTTTCCCCCTTCTCAGTTTTATCACAATGGCACTCGGTGCCTTTTTTAATCAAGTATTCATTTGTATGCAGTGTAAGTAGGTATTTACATACCTACTTACACTTTATACAAAGAAATGTAAATACATACAAGCATATTCTTTTTCCACAGATACTTATACTTGTAGCAATTGCTAGACACAAGCAATGTCTGAGCAGTTCAAACTGAAAGTTTAAAGTCAATTATCTCTTAATGACTATTTTTGAGATAGCGTCTTTTGTTGCCAGAACTGAGACGATTTATTGATTGACTTGGTTATTAGGAGATGATTTCTGTATGAGATACCTCAGCCTGGAATTATTCTGACATCAATGTATGAACATCGTAAACTCCCTGTAATGTTTTCATGTTTCCACGCTACTGGAGAGTTTTGAACGAATTAATGTTGTAGCAGCTTACTGATACTCTCACCGCCCCATAGAAGCTAGAGCACAAAAAACTATGCAATGCATCATTATAACTTTTGATCCAAGGCTTTCATTGAGAATGCATTATAAAATGACCCAGTTTAAAATGTTGTGCTTTTAAAAATGAGTCGTTTAGAGCCTAATCTAATCTAATCTAATCTAAGTTGCAAAGATATGTTACATTGGAGAATCACATTACATGCATTCTCACAACCAGACACGTACAAGTTCGCGCTTGCACATGCCTCATGTGAACCTACAACATAAAAACCAAATCTCAAATGGACATACACCCTGCAACTCTTGCCGTCCTTCCCTGAGACAGGGGTGACATTGGCAAAGTGAACCATTTTTACAGCATGGGTGGTCAGCCGCATACCAACCTATAAGTCAAGGAACTGCCAAAGACCGCAATCTAGTATTTTAAATGTTTTAAGGCTTTCATGGCTCGATTCAGATACTCGAAGTTGTTTTTCCAGGTGTTGATTGTGGTCCATTTTTTTTAATGCTCTGAGTAACTTCTTCAGAGCTATGCTACTTCTTCCCTTCTGAATATTCTGGCTATATGAATGCCCCCAGTACGGTATACTTTTTCAAGCACATTTTTTAAATCATTATTAATTTCCTACCTTAATATATTGACGTAACTTTAAACTCTGAACAGTCACATGTAATAGTTATTCAAGAACAAAAATCACAAAGGTGTTGCACATATATCCACTTGCAGACTTTTGAATTGATGAACACAGATGCCAGGGATAAGTTCAAAGTTGGATGACGTCTATGATTGACAGCCGTTGACGCCTATGCGTGTCACCCGCAGTTGAAGGGTTAATCTATTATCAGACACACGTAAGTTTGCACTAATGCATGCTTCATGTGTATATCTGTATCAAAAATGAAAGTAAATCTAATGTTTTTTATAAGAAGCATTGCAGGTTATGCATATTATTGTATTGAAAATGTATAGGAATAAATGCCAATATATTAAATTAAAAAAAAATTAAATTAGGCTGATTTATTTGGTGAGCGCTGTTTTTGTGTGTATCACACCTCAAGAGCCCTCTGCGAGCTTGGTCGTCGCTGTAGAAAGCGCCAATTCTCTAGCAAGACCCAGTTGTTGTAAGGCTGGATGGACCTTTTGATGACCGGTCTTTGGTAAAGGTTTATGAATGTTTCAACCCAGCGAAGAGCAAATTTGAAAATATAAATGGTATTTTTTTTGTGCTCCGCCGGGATTCGAACCCACGACCTTCCAGTTACGAGTCCGAAGTGTTACCACCTGGACTACGGACCGGTCACATATATATATATATTTGATATTTACAATTCAGATTCAATCAGAGGATAGCAGAGCTCGGAAGAAGTTACCCACAGCATAGTAACAAGACGTTAACAAGAAAGAAGAATAAAAGCAATACATCACGGTCAAGACTCGAAAGAACAATTTCAAGTATCCGAAGTCAGAAATAAAAAAGGAATGGAACAAGGTCGTAAAAACAAAATCAAGAATTTTGTTATTTTTCAATGAGATATATATGCGGAAAAGATTTGCAGTGTTTCTATAGATTATTCTCCTAGATTATATCCTAGATTGCTGCCTTTGGTTCTATACAAATCATACATCTTCTTGTTTCCCTCCTCTAGTTTTCTTATATTACAAACCCAAGTATTTGAAAGCTTGCATTAGAAACAGTAAAAGAAGTAAGTAAAGTGATTGCGAAACCATGATACTCGTTTCTTCTCCAAAGTCAATTCATACCATTCTTTCTGCCAAGTTGTGTCACAGAAAATTAAATGTTGTTTATGTATTATGTATTGTACGTTCTTAGGACTTTTCTAATGTTCACATATCTTTTATTTTATACCTAAAAAAATTGTACGTTTAGGACTTCAATAATTTAAAGCAATATTTTTGAGTTTGTTGGTGAATTGAATCTAAGATAAGCAATTTTGCTTTCATAAATTTCTGCGTTTTATATGTATCTAATATGCCCTGTGAGTTTTTTTTGCTGCTTTATTGAAGGGATTGGTTTTAACTTTTTTTATTTTGGCAGTTAATATTTTTTATGAATTTCTGAAAATAGCTGGTTAATCTTTTCAAATATGTTAAATTGGGTATGAAGAAAAGAACTGAATGAGATAGCTATTTCTGTCTGGCATCTATCAGTTCTCAAACCTGACATCATTTATTTATGTGTCAACGAACAACAATGAACGACCGCGAAGACAGTATAGATTGCCGCGGCGCTTTGATAACTCGCCTTGAGAATGCTTTCTGCCCGTGAAAGAGCAAAACGTCCCGCAGATAAAAAAGCTGCAAATAGACCATAGTCTAACCCGAAAGAAAACAAAAACAATTTGTCATTATTTGAAGTTTATTGCAGATATATAATTTATACAGAACAGGGTGCCGCGTACACCTCTCATTCTATTATTGAAACCTCTATTGTATTAATATGCTGTACCTGTTCAACTTGTGATTAATTTCCGTAGATTATGGTAAAATGGCTGCTGGTTTGGCATAAATATCTTCGATTGCGTCTAAAACTATATGGGTTTGAATCAATTTCAATTATTGTTATTAATTTTTTGTATAGATATTCCTTTATTTATGTTAATATTATTTGTATATTTTTTTATTTATTATTTACGCTAATATTGTGTTTTATGTAAAAAATAAAATATAAAAAGCAGTAAGCTATCATTATGCTTAGAGAAGAAAGAAAATATTTACTTTGAAAGTCTTCATATAATTTTTCACTTATGCTTTCATGCAGTGCAACTTTTTCTAACGAGACTAACCCCTGTTTTCATCAATTCTATTAACACTTCCCTAAGGACCGGTATCTTTAAACTTAGTAAATTAACTGAAATGCAATTTTAGCAAATATTATACTCACTGAATTTAGCCAGTAAATATTTAGTAACTACATATATCGACTAGTTATTGAAAATAATTAGTCACTAGATGATGAAATTAGTGACTAATTATCTTCAATAATAATAATATCACTAATATAACACTAATTTTGTCTTCACTGACAGCAGCTGTTTGATTTTTATGTAAGGACACGTCAAAATTGCTGCCAACAGAATGTTCTTTGTGTCATTTTCCAGCTTTGTGGAGGTTTAACATTTGATTTTTATGACACGCTGTTTGTTCTAAAGCTTTTGAATGGCATTGTAATGATTTCTAAGATTTGGGATGGTACTTGTCACTTTGGGTCTTTTCGGTTTCGGTGTATCTTGACTAAATTTAAAGTAATAGTTTACTAAAATATTAATTAACTTGAAAATACCGAGTCTAAGTCCTCACTCACTAGCGCATAGATTGCTTTTTGTTCATGCTTATAGTGCCTAAATTAAAACCAATCTTTTAACGCCGTGAGGTCAAAGCATACCTTAATGACCTTAAGAGAAGTGTTAGTAGGATTGGCAAATATAGGGGTAATTCATTTTAGAATCTTTGTCTATAAAGTTGTACAAAAAAGGTAAATTAAAAAATACAATGCTATACAGATTCCTGATTTATGTATTATTTTTAAAAAGTACTTTTATAATTAAATTTTCCTTAACATTTGTATAGACCATGATTTTAATTTTTTCTTCACACAATATAATTTGAAATGTTTAATTCAACCTTTGATACTCAAATAAGTTGCAATTGTAGATTTTTTTTAAACTGAGCTGTATTGTTTTTTTTTTGGTTTCATATTTAAAAAATGATTGAATTGTAAATTGTAACAAATACTTGTAACACATAGTTATTTTATGTACTTTTATACCATTGTTGTGCTTCACATAAGCTCCTTGGTAGTTGGTAAGTAGATCACTTTAATATTATAATATAGTCAGGAACATGTAAACTGCAAGGGAAGCTAATAATAGAATATTCTATGAGAAGTCTCTTTAACTATTAAAAATGGGAAAAAAGGTGAAACACTAAGTATGGTTGTAAATAATATAAGGGCGAGAGTCTAGAAAGTTCTGGAACTGTAGTTCGCCAACAGGGAGTTAGTAAACTTCAAAGCACTTGTTAAAAAATTCAATGCAATATGACAACGAGGTATTTTAAGAATTTCATAATCACTTAGGGCCTGTTGCACCAACCTCCAATCAATATTTGATTGACACATCAAATTTGATTGTTTAATTCTGGTACCTCAGTTAAGTATTTCTCGGAAGTGGGTGATAATATGATGGAATTTGGAAACAGAAAAGATGATGTACACAAGCGTGGGTAGCCACGCAATTTTAGAAGTTCATATTTTGTCCATAATAATTCAATAACTATTGATGTCGTCGCGGGCCCCGTATGTTGGACTGGCCTGCTCTAATCTAATCTCTAATCTAAGTTGCAAAGATATGTTGCATTGGAGATTCACATTATATGCATTCTCACAAGCAGACACGTACAAGTTCGCCCTTGCACATGCCACATGTGAACCTACAACATAAAAACCCAAATCTCAAATGGACATGCACCCTGCAACTCTTGCCGTCCTTCCCTGAAATAGGGGTGACATTGGCAAAGTGAACCATTTTTACAGCATGGGTGGTCAGCGGCATACCAACCTATAAGTCAAGGAACGACCTTGCCGGTATTTTATTTTGGGTTTGAAATAAACACCGAAACAGGAAATCATTTCTGATACACCCGGTGGGATTCAAACCTGAGCTCTTGATATAGAATGCAATCACTCTATTAACTGAGCTGTCGACTGGACTGATTGATGATCTTATAAATTTTATTGGAGTGAGAAATCTATCATCCAAATATTTTTTTTAGCTTTAATTTTATAATTTTCGGATGAAATTCAAACAAAACACTGTTTATGTTCACTATATTTTTTTTTTTTTAGCTGTTGTATTGTTGGCGTTGAATTTTTTTTAATTGGTGAATTCCTTGACTTATAGGTTGGTATGAGGCTGACCACCCATACTGTAAAAAATGGTTCACTTTGCCAATGTCACCCCTGTTTCAGGGAAGGTCGGCAAAAGTTGTGGGGCTTATGTTCATTTGAGGTTTGGATTTTATTTGTAAGTACACATTCAGCATTTGTAAGCGCGAACTACACTTGTTGGTTTGTGGGCATACATCTGAGAGCTTTAAATGAATATATCCTTGCAACTTAGATTATAGATTATAGTGAGCCTTTCAGTTGGTGATCTGAACAGTTGGTGAACTATGAAGAGTGGTCTTTCCTGTCTCTATCGGTCCATGGCGTTCTCATGGACTCCTGTATAAAATCAATATTACGTTACTTTAAAAGTCAAAGCTGAAACCTGTGAATGCATATTCCTTTTGGTTTCTCTCATCCTGTGTGTTTGCATCGAAATATAAAAACACTTACTTCAATACTTTCATTGACAGTCTTCATTTTATTGCTTAGTTTTGAGACCAGCCCTTACAGTCTCAATAAATGTCAGATCCTATCATGTCAGCTGATTGGACAGTCAAATGTGCTTTGTACAATTTGTATGGAATCAAGATGGATGTGTCGCTGGTATGGTCGAGCTGATAAGGCATCTACATTCGAATTTACGTTACTTTAACAAGCGCAAGTTCAACCCCGCCGTTTCCTATCGACAATAACTTTGACTGTGGCTCAGCAGATGTCACTGGGTAATTATTAATTCATAATTCATTAAAATTTTGAAAAAATTATTATTATTCAAATTGATAATATTAATATCTGTTTCTGGCCAGGCAAAAATAGGTGGGGAATCACAAGTTGTGCCTGTTTTGGTTGATTGCCGTTCTGTCTTAAAAGTGTATTAGTTTTGCCTACAAATGCAATTTTTTTCACTGCCAAAAAATGGCATGTGCCTATTGTCCACACCATAATATCAAAGATCAGCTATTTCCTCTTTTTGCTCAGGAGATGCCAGCGATGTTGGTGCGGTGAACTCTGATGGTGGAATACCCACAAAATAAAAAATTTGGTAGAGAGATGTTTTCCGGGATCTTTTGCCATGGTCTCTGGGAGCTATAGCTTTCGGACGTTTCGCCCATGTATACGAAGGGCTTCTTCAGCTTGAAAATGCAATGATGAAGATAATCACAGTTTTCATCAAGATCATAGACATGGGTAAAACGTCCGGAAGCTCCAGCTCCCACAGACCACGGCAACAGATCCCGGAAAACAACTCTCCAGCATCATCAGGCGGCCGTGCAAACCTGAAACTCTTATTCAATAAGCATTTTATCGTGCTTTATGCAATAATATCAGTTGTTAATGCCGGCGGCCATGTTGTATCACTGTTATCATATGATAATATCAATGTTGGCGAGACTGTATCTTAAGGTGTACACATATATTATCCATCTTACAATAAAACAAGCAAAATGCTACTAAATATTTTCATTCTGAAAAGAAGCAATTGTTTAAACTTTAAAGCAAATTTAGAAAATTAATTAACGTTTCATTATGCGCAAGACTGTCATAAAGTAATGTCTTAAAATGTATACAGTTTAATTGCATGTACTCATTGTGCAATTATTTACATTAAAACATGTACTCCTAGTATAAAAAAAAACTATTCATTTATGCCTTTATCTTTGTACGGAAGATTCGGAAGCACCTCCAGTGAGCATAAATAACAACACAAACTTCTGTACATTTTTCACTCCTCACGATATGAGAGCATAAACTAGTTTTTTTATACTAGGGGTAAAATATTGAATTTTTATAAATAAAGTCCCAACTAGTCATAACTGTTTACGAAATGATGATGCAATATTTATTCATGTATGTATATTCTCTTTTATGTTTGTAAAACTATCCCTAACATTGGCGAATAGTGGGGCAACTTAATGCAATCTTCTTTGTATGGTACTTTGACATATCTTGAGGAAGTTTATAGAACTGTCTGTCTGTCAGATGATGATTAGTAATATTGAGTAAGATTTGAACTTTGTATTTTGTGAATATAGATAAAGGGTAACATGTATTGTATATATTTATTTAATAGGAGTTTTAAGCTCACACGGCCGGCTTATGATGCTGTGGTCTGTGGAAGCTGGAGCTTTTGGGTGTTTCACCCGTGTCTACGATGGGCTTCTTTATATTTATTTAATCTGTTACTATTTTTGTTATGCCAATCAATGATTTTTTTTTTTTCACCAGTGAATATGAACTTTGTTTAAAAGTATTTATGTGGAAATTATTATGCTTTGTTATTGTAGATTAAAAGTCCTGTTTTGTTTAAAAATGTGATTTTGTCATCCATGTTTTCATTGTATCTATTGTTAATTAATTTTAAGACATTTCAATGAATTTATTCTCAACACAAAACAAGTATTGGAAGATTTTCAAGGTATTCATTATATCATCAGTGAGGAGGTGAATGAAGTCCGCACATGAGTTGACGTAGAAAAAGTGGTTACTTCAAATAGCTGGGTTCCTAGGGAAAATGCAAAAAAAATGCTATTGGTTGCTAAGAACTCAAGTCCCATTACAAGTGGGAAAAAAATCTAAATTCAAATTTGTGCTGAGCCCACTTTTAAACATCCTTTTTTATTGTATCGGTTTGGGATTCTGTATTTTTCCATTATCTTTTGTGAGTCAGATTTTAATCAAGTCGAGAAAGGGTTTTGGTTTTTAAAATTACCTACTAATTAGCAGGAGCAAGCTATGGGTAGAGGCAAATATATTTCAGATTCAGTATAAAATCTCTCACTGTCTGGAATCCAATATTCCATTTACTATGTGTGATTCCACATGCCTCATACAGTTCCTTTGGGGGCTCAGTAAAAAGTTGGACTACATCTGCAGTTTACCCTCATTTTCGATAACCTGTGACGTCATCCGGGTAATCGCAATTTTAAATGCGCGTACTCCATTCACCACTGTAACTGTAACTGTACTGCAACTCTGTCGCCATTCCGCTAGGGGTGGCCAGAGCCTCTGCAGAGTTGCCTCCATTTTCACCAACTGAACTTAAACTTTCATATTGTTAAAAAAACTTATTGTTGTGATAATCATTATTGTAAAACCTTTTCAATAAAATGCCAATCAAAGTTTGTATGTGTTATTGATACTTGGTAAGTTGACGAGTCTGCAGATTTGTGTATGGTGTATTCAATAAGTTGCATATAAAATTAAAATTTATCAAGGGACATTCATTTAATACTATGTGTCGATCCGTCTACATTGAAATCTCATTCGTAGGTTGATTTGTAATTTTTAATGTAGCTGTGATATGAAGAAATGGGAATTAGTATCACGAGTTAAAAAAAAACAGGATAATGCTTCATAATTTGTACTATAAATTATTTAGTTTCATTTCATTTATAAGTTTCATTTGGAGTATTTTTTTTTATCTTGGATTGATTTATTTTCTGTTTTGTAAATCTATTAAGTATTTTTTTCTATCCTTAATTTTTTTTTATCTAATTTGCCTATCTAAAATCTAAATCTAAATCTAAGCTGCAAAGATATGTATCATTTGAGATTCATATTAAATGCATTCCCACAAGCAAACATGCATAATTTTGCGCTTACACATGCCGCATGTGGACCTAAAATATAAAAACCCCAATCTCAAATGAACATAAGCCCTGCAACTCTTGCCGACCTTCCCTGAAGCAGGGGTGACATTGGCAAAGTGAACCATTTTTTACATGTATTTGAGTATTGTGAAATCAAAGACAAAAATATATTTTTTTTGTTTTTAAATTGAGATAAATGGCGATACCTGAAAGGTTAAACTGAATAAGTGACATATATTTAGCTATCATGGGTTTCTCAGATAAATGCACATTTTTTCCTATTTTCAATGAGATAAAAAAACTAAACAACTGAAAACACAGAAAAATAAAGTAAATAAATTCTGGAATTATTTGAAAGATTTATTTGGTGAGTGCTGTTTGTTGTGTGCAAATCTTAACTCAAGAGCCCTCTTAATGCTTGTTTGTCAGGTCCAATTATTCAAGCAAGACACAGTTGCTGTAAGGCTGGATGAACCTTTTAAGAAGAGATGTTATTGAAATACAGAAAATGTCATTTTCTTATATTGTGATAAATCCTATATATATATATTTTTACGCAACTAAGCAAAACATACAGTGTAACTTCTTACCTGTGTTAGCCCGAAATATAGTGCTTGCTTTCCATGCCGAGAGCTCTGGTTCGAATCCCACCAAGGGCAAAAGAAATATTTCCCGTTTCGGTGTTTATTTCATACCCAAAGTAAAATACCGGCAAGGTATTGTACAAAGGCTTCACAAGAAATGAGTGCCAGCCCTCTCGGGAGCTGGGAAACCCTCAATTCAACTGAAGTGGTCGTCGTAAGGTCGACCACATTACCTGTAAAAATAAATAGGTAAAAAGTTACACTATGTGTAGGGTATTTAAGTAGCGCTTCAGGATAACCTGTGTAGGTCTCAATAATTTTGAGCTGATGATTTTAAGGATTGTTGATATTCCTTCAGTCATATAGAATCAAAGGCGGCAAAGAGGTTTTTTTTTCTTAATTAATATATCTATGGAAATGATTTCTAGTATATTATCTAGATTTTCGCCACTAACTTTGTGAAACCTAATTTTTTATAAATTTAAATAAAGTAAAATTTAATTAAATTTTGTTATAATTCACTGTTTGAGTTTGTTTTGTACACAACCAGTTTGGGGAGAAGCAGTACCTCCCATATTTGATATTACACCTGAAGTTTGTATTCCTTGACTTATAGATTGGTATGAGGCTGACCACCCATACTGTAAAAATGGTTCACTTTGCCAATGTCACCCAATGTTTCAGGGAAACTCGGTAAGAGATTGCAGGGCTTATGTTCATTTGAGATTGGGTTTTTATATTGTAGGTCCACATGCGGCATGTGTTAGCGCGAAATTATACATGTCTGCTTGTGGGAATGCGTTTAATATGAATCTTAAAAGATATGTATCTTTGCAGCTTAGATTTAGATTTTAGATGGGGGGTGCTGCTTTTCCGGAAGCTGGTTGTGTACAAAATAAACTCAAAAAGAAAATGATAACAAATTTTAAACTTCTTCAAATTTATGATTTCTAATGGTTGTATGTATTTTTTGTTATTTCTTGTATTTTTTTTTCATTTAAGAAAAAAATAGGTTTCCGCCTTTGCTTCTATAGGATTGCCTACCACAGTGATTATTATATGTCCATATACGTAAGGTTGTCTAATTTACCTCCAGTTGTATTTATTTCCTTGGATGATTTTGTTATTACGCTGCCTACATATTTGTATTTTTTTTTGATTTTACCAAAGAATAAAAGTTAATTCATAAATGTTCATTATTCATTACTCATATCTTACAAATTAATGTATCAAACCCTTATAAATAAATAATAAATAAATTAGACTGATTTATTTTGTGAGCGTCGTTTTGTGTGTATCACACCTCAAGAGCCCTCTGCAAGCTTGGTCGTCGCTGTAGAAAGTGCCAATTTTCAAGCAAGACCCAGTTGCTGTAAGGCTGGATGGCCCTTTTGATGACCGGTCTTTGGTAAAGGTTTATGAATTTTTCAACCCAGCTAAGGGTGGTCAGAGCTTTTGTAGAGTTGCCTCCATTACTTTATCGCATCTAAGCTGCATTTCATGCAACTTTTTGCGGCATCCTCGGGCGAGTGGAACTTGATTCTTTTCACAAATAAAGCAGTCAGTCTTAAACATGTCAATCACTTTGATGAAGTGGGCTTGACTTGCTCGGCCATAGCGCTGGCTTATTTATAAAATGCTTGCGTTCCATGACAGAGCGCTCCCCCAGTTCTTGTTTATCGTATAGACCAATTCTGTCAAACGTGACTTTTTAAAAAAAAAAATTAGGCTGATTTATTTGGTGAGCGCTGTTTTTGTGTGTATCACACCTCAAGAGCCCTCTGCGAGCTTGGTCGTAGCTGTAGAAAGCGCCAATTCTCAAGCAAGACCCAGTTGTTGTAAGGCTGGATGGACCTTTTGATGACCGGTCTTTGGTAAAGGTTTATGAATTTTTCAACCCAGCGAAGAGCAAATTTGAAAATATAAATGGTATATTTTTTGTGCTCCGCCGGGATTCGAACCCACGACCTTCCAATTACGAGTCCGAAGTGTTACCACCTGGACTACGGACCGGTCAAAAATTTTAATTTTAATGCAGTTCTACACAATCTGAGCTAAGAAAAAACGTAAAACTCGATAATGTGAGCGTTGTTTTAAATATTTTTAAAATCAATTTCCTGTTTTCATAAGAAACATTGGTCCAGTGCACATGCAAACATTGCTCATGGAAAATTAGCTGAATGGGCTATACGGTAAACAAGAACTAAGGCAGCGAGAGGGCTAAGGTTCGATCCCCACCAAGGGTGACAGAAAAGATTGCCCAATTCAATGTTTCAATACGACGGAACTTTATACGAATTCACTTAATAAAAGCAATCATTGATCGAGGATGAAACGCAAATTTCCATAAGATGTGGTTTGAAATTTGAAAAGAAAAGATAAAACACATTTTCATGCATGTTTTATTTATTTCATAGACTTGATCCATTTTAAATGCTACCTACATTTGACACAATATTTAAAGTACACATACAGTTTCACACTTTGGAATGACATCGATCTAATCTAATCTAATCTAATCTAATCTAAGCTGCAAAGATATATATCATTTAAGATTTATACTAAATGCATTCCCACAAGCAGATATGTATAATTTCGCGCTAACACATGCCGCATGTGGACCTACAATATAAAAACCCAATCTCAAATGAACATAAGCCTTGCAACTCTTGCCGTCCTTCCCTGAAACAGGGGTGACATTGGCAAAGTGAACCAATTTTTATATTATGGGTGGTCAGCCGCATAACAACCTATAAGTCAAGGAACATACATGACAAATTACATTTTTTAAAATCAAAGAATAAAAATAACAATATATACATGGACATAAAAAACTAAATCATAAAACCAAATTCACTTTAACAAACCCTAGCCGCCAACATCACAGATCAACCGCCATTTCTTTCTATCCTTGCATACTTCTTTCATTTCCTCCAGAGTCATAACCTTCTTCATACAAGCTCTTCTTTTATTATGACTCTGGATATTCCATTCATTCGCAATTTCGGATATTTGGTCCATCCATACCTTTCTCGGTCTTCCTCTACCACGACATCCATCTATTCTACCAACATATACTTTCTTCGTCAGTCTTTCCTCATTCATTCTCTCCATATGCCCAAACCATCTTAACAAACTTCTTTTAATCTTCACTTTCACACTTTCTTTTGCACCACATTCTTTTCTTACAAAATCATTCCTCACCCTGTCACTCCGTTTTTTCCCAATCATACTTCTTAGAAAGTCCATTTCAACAGTATGGACTTTACTAATTTCACTTTCATTCACCGTCCAGGCCTCGCTTCCATACATCAAGGTGGGTAAAAGTATGCCACTGCGTACCGCCAATCGAGCATTTTTAGAAATGTTTTGATTTTTGGCGATACAAGCTGTGGCACCCAGTACACACCTGCCCTTCATTACTCTTCTTTCAAGTTCACCTGTCATTCTTCCATCTTTCTCAAACTTACTTCCCAAGTATACAAACTCATTTACCACATCAACATTCATTCCGTTTATTCTAAATTCGTAGTTCGTATTTTCTTCATTTCTTTCAAAAATCAAAACTTTCGTCGAGATGGTGAGTATAGGTAAATTAACATTTATTCATAATAATAATAATGATAAATTAATTTATTTCAGCTCAGTCACGCGGGGGTGCAATACATGACCAGCCGTATAAAATTAACATTCATAAACATAGATAGTTCTTAATTTTAAAATTTCTCGCAATAACAGAGTTGTGTTGAGAAAAAGCTAATCGACTCAAACACCACTTTTTGATGTCTAATTTGCCAAAAAAATGGTTACGACCTGAATTTCTACGACTGAATTCTTGCAGTTAATTATTGGCTGTATAATAATCTATGTATAATCAAAGTTGCAAATATATATTATCTAATCTAATCTAAGTTGAAAAGATATGTTACATTGGAGATTCACATTACATGCATTTTCACAACCCGACACGTTCAAATTCGCGCTTGCACATGCCGCATGTGAACCTACAACATAAAAACCAAATCTCAAATAGACATACACCCTGCAACTCTTGCCGTCCTTCCCTGAGTATGGGGTGATATTGGCGAAGTGAACCATTTTTACAGCATGGGTGGTCAGCCGCATACCAACCTATAAGTCAAGGAATAGCCATTTAAAATTCATATTAAATGCATGCCCACAAACAGACACCTGTAAATTCGCGCTAACAAATGCTGTATGTGAACATGTCGATATATCTTTGAAACTTAGATTATAGATTATTGTGTGATTTTTTTCTTTGCAGTATCGATTTTATGACTTGTATGGAAGTTTAAAAAAGTTTCCAAGTATGAGCGCAGCTGTGGATTATTCCCATAGGCAGCAATATTCACATAGTGAGATTCAAGGCAATGAAATCAGCATGCTGAATAGTTTTTGAGAAAATATGGCAAAAACCAAGGCCATACTAGAGATACAAGTACGGCCTTGGCAAAAACTATTTACAGGAAATTCAATAATTTAGTAGTTTCGCTTTTTTCATATTTTCTCAAAAACTATTTACATAATAGGGGAGTTTTACCTACCATTAAAACTCTTATTATGTTTCTATAGATGTCTGGAGTCCATATTATGAGAGAAACAATCACTTTTCCCCTTTTATGTGGTTTTTTTTAGTCTATTCCTGGGTCTTTGATTTGCACTTTTTTACACTTTAGGCACTTTCTACTCTATGGTCGCTTTTTCCCCATTTCCTGTTCCCTATTTCCAGTTTCCCCATAACCCGGTCGCAATTTTTCATAAAGCTCATAATATATTAAAATAAAAAACTTATTTGTTACAATTCACATGAGCTTTTATTATTTTTAAACACTACCGGTTTCGGGAGAAGCAATACCTCCCATCTTCAGGTGTAAATATAAACTAACATACAAATACAATACATTATGACGTGAGGATTTGAATTACTGAGGGGGAGGGGGGGGAGTGTTATGTGGGCGGGGTGTAGTAGGAAACATAGAAAGTAGGGGAGAAGTGTTAGGAAATATAATACTATTTAAGAGGTTATTTACTGAATTAATATTTTTTTGGATTTCTAGGTTTTCAAAATTATTCATGATTTTACCCGCCCACATAACACTCCCCCCCCTCCCCCTCAGTAATTCAAATCCTCACGTCATAATGTATTGTATTTGTATGTTAGTTTATATTTACACCTGAAGATGGGAGGTATTGCTTCTCCCGAAACCGGTAGTGTTTAAAAATAATAAAAGCTCATGTGAATTGTAACAAATAAGTTTTTTATTTTAATCTATTAAAATGAACTTTCACGAAGTAACTGCCAAAAACCTAGATAATATAAGCTCATAATACACCAGGTAGGGGTTACCTGGACTCCAGACATCTATAGAAACATAATAAGAGTTTTAATGGTAGGTAAAACTCCCCTATTATGTGTTCTGAGAGATGTCTGGAGTCCATATTATGAGAGATCTGTCTATTATCTCCTGGTGACCGGGGACGTCTTTATTTGATATTAACTGGTTGAAATAGGGAAAGATCTTCTGGAGCTGTATGTTTCAACATCTCTTTCTGATAGTATTTTCTGAAAGTGTTTTCCTTTTTCCAGTTGCCTCTTTCCAGTATGTTATTTATTGGATTAAGTGATGCGACCGCTGAACGTGTGCTGCCGGGAGTGGCCTCTACTCCTGCTGATTTTAGCGTGTTCTTTACCCATCCTCCTATGATTGTTCTTGCAGCTGCCTTCACTTGTACTCGGGTGCTGATGAACAGGTTATAAAGATTTTGTCCTGATTTCCTTTCGCGTGATAGTTCAATCAGCTTCCTTATCCAGAAGACTGGGTTGACGTTGTGTTCCTTGGATTCCAGAAGTCTCCGATTAGATTGTCGGTGTTTGAGGGTATCTGTTTTTGATCTAAAGAATGGAATTAACACAATTGATGTGCCTTCGTCGAGAATGTTTCCTTCTGTGATATTTAGCAAGGTCAGATCGTGTACTCTTCTTCCTGAAGATAACAGAAGTAAGATTGCCGTTCTACACGCAACTTCATAGAGAGAATCTGATCGAGGAGTGTTCCTGACTAGCCAGTCTCTCACTATCTGCCGATTCCACACAGGGGACTTAGGAGGGTTGATCTTTACCATTGCTAGTGCTTTTAATGTTTTTAAATTTAATTTCACTAGGAAATCTGAGCTGAGATTATTTTCCATCATTGCGTTGCAGAAGGTTACGATGGCTGACTTGTGTACCAGCATAGTCCTGTATGATAGTTTTTCGTTAATGAACAGTTGCGCTAGATACCTTGCCAATTGATTAGGAGATGGTGTGTTGGGATGGGTATTATTCGCCAGTATCCAGCGGCACCATCTTTGCCAAGCAGGTTTATATGTGTTGAGTGGGGAAGCTCGCCATCCTGACAGGAACAGTCTTTTCTCTTCCGCGTTTCAGGAATTTAAGATACTGTCCCCAGTCCCAATTTTCCACACTTCCATTTCCAGATCCTGAATCCTGGGTGGTGGATTGCCTGTTGATGTGTTAATTAGTACTGACACCAGGTTCGGTATTTGCATCGGAGGTACGAGTGATCGACGAATTAGTCTGGACGCCAGAAGACCCTCTGCCACCTCGGGACCACGAGTAGGTAAGTTCCGGTCGCCCCGTTTAGGTGCCTCAGGATCCTCGGTATAAGGTTTGGCGGAGGAAATATCCGACCCACATTGTAGAGCCAGTGCCGACTGAAGGCGTTTTGAAAGATTGCGCATGAGTCTGTGGAGTCTCTGGACACGTAAGTTGAACTCATGTGTGCCATGGTGGATGCGAACAGGTCTATATCTGGTACTCCGAAATGATTGAAAATGGCCTTCGTTGCTGTTGGTAAGAGATGCCACTCTGGAGGGGATCTTCCTCTTGATAGGTGATCCGCGTCTCCGTATCTTCCCGGTAGGTACTGCGCTGTTAGCGAGATTTCCCATTGGTCTGCCAGAGTCAACAGATCTCGAGTAAGATTTAGGAGTGTTTTGGATCTGGTGCCCCCTTCCTTGCGGATGTAGGCGACTACTGTCGTGTTGTCTGATTGTACCAGAATTTCGGAGCCGGAAAGGTCATGCGCTGTGCGTTGCAGGGTTGCAAAAACAGCGAACAACTCTTTTCGGTTGGAGTGCTACTTCTTTTGTTGAACGGTCCACTGTCCTGACAGCATCAAGTCGTCCAGAGTTGCTCCCCAAGCTAAGTCTGACGCATCTGTTGTCAAGAAATGTCCGAAGGTTTCCCTGTGGATGGAACTTGATTCGTTCGCATTCCCTATCCACCACTCTATTTCTTGTAAGCTGTCCTCGGTCATTTGTATGGACCCTCTTGGTGACAGGTGCTTCAGTGGCTTGCTCGCTATCTGCAATTGTCTGCAGTGGAGGCGACCATGAAGCTGGCAAAGTTTAGTCTTCCTAGGAGACTTTCCGCCAGTTTTAAGGACCATTTTCGAGAAGTCAGTATTGCTCGAAGTGAGTGGCACAATGCCTCTTGCTTCCGGTAAGAAAGACCTACTTGGTGACAGGTGCTTCAGTGGCCTGCTCGCTATCTGCAATTGTCTGCAGTGGAGGCGACCATGAAGCTGGCAAAGTTTAGTCTTCCTAGGAGACTTTCCGCCAGTTTTAAGGACCATTTTCGAGAAGTCAGTATTGCTCGAAGTGAGTGGCACAATGCCTCTTGCTTCCGGTAAGAAAGACCTACTTGGTGACAGGTGCTTCAGTGGCCTGCTCGCTATCTGCAATTGTCTGCAGTGGAGGCGACCATGAAGCTGGCAAAGTTTAGTCTTCCTGGGAGACTTTCCGCCAGTTTTAAGGACCATTTTCGAGAAGTCAGTATTGCTCGAAGTGAGTGGCACAATGCCTCTTGCTTCCGGTAAGAAAGGAATTTGCAATTGTTGTGCGTGTCCCAAACGATTCCCAAGTACTCTAATTGTTGAGTGGGGAAGAGCACTGACTTCTGGAGATTTACATACCACCCCAGAGATTGTAGGATATCTACTGCTAGATGCGATTGCCGACAAAGATCGTCCTTGGATTGGCTCGCAAGGAGGAAGTCGTCGAGATAAACGATTGTCCGAATACCTCGTCGCCTCAGTAGTTGGGCTACCCAATTTGTAAGGGTTGCAAACATTCTGGGGGCAGATGAAAGGCCAAAGGGCAGACTTGTCATCTGAAGTAATTCTCCTCGATAGACCAGTCGCAAAAATCTCCAATGTTTCTGTGCACTTGGGAGATGAAAGAAGGCTTGCGATAGGTCTATTTTCGACAACCAATTGTTTGGCTGCAGAAACTCTGGCACTTTGTAGTGGCTATGAGTTTGAACGGAACCGGGTCCAGGAAGAAGTTTAACGATTTCAGGTTGAAAATCATTCTCGAGGAACGGTCCGATTTGGGTGTTAGGAACATTTTTGATAAGAAGCTGGGAGATGACTCCGCGGCCTCTATAACGCCGAATTCGGTCATTTCCTTTATTTGAGAGTCCATTTCGGGTGAAGGACTCGTCTGGTATAGCATTAAGGTCTTTTTGTGTGGTAATATCAGAGGGGGAATTGAGATGAAAGGTATTCTTACTCCGATTATCATCTTCAGGATGTGGTTTGGTGCTCCGAGTGACGTCCAAACCTGTAGGGAGGACTTCAAGCATCCTCTGCGAAATGGTTTCTTGTCATTTTCGTGGATGCCTCCGTCTGTCTCCTTTGAGATTTCCTGACCGTGTGTTATTCCCTGCCCTTTTTCCTCTTGAAGAGAAATTTGGAGCGTCTCTAAGGCCTCGATTGCTTTCCGCAGTGGGTCGTTGCTGCCCTCTAAAAAACTGATTCCTTTTCTGTACAGGAACGTGCGGTTTCGATGAGGTGCTGGGTTGAGGGCACTGGGTCTTCACTGACAATTTGTCGGTGGTCCCCACTCTAGAGAAAAAAGACGTGAGACTGTCTTTGCCAAACAAGTGTTCGGTACTCGGCGGGAATTTGTTTAACCCCTCTCACATGCTCTTCCTTAACATGCCCTAGCACAGCTTTCCTGCGGAACTGGAGGGCCTCTGTCCGCCTCCCCCATACCGTCTGGAGGATGTCTTCCGAGACTTCCTGGTATGGCGAGTCCAGAGCGAACAGCGTTTTGACCTTTTCGAAAAGGGCTTTCCTCGCCAAGGTCGTGTCGCTCCGGGCTCCCCAGTTGACCAAGGTCTGAAGCCCAGACTGGAACTCCTCTTTCTGGATGAGGAGGGCGTGGGACATGGCTGCAAACGACCGCTCGCCTGAATAGGGGAGCTTACGTCGCACTGGCGAAGTTCATCGTTCACTGCCAGGTCGACGAACGCCGGTTCTGCCAGGTACTTTTTCTGTACCTCGGCGTACCTTACTCCGGCCCAGTTTTCACTGTCGAAGTGCTGGAGCCTTTGGAGCGCTTCGACCCTGTTGCTCTTGGCCTTGGGGTGAGCTGGTTCTTCCACCGTTGTGGCGGCTTCCTGGAAGCTCAGCAGTAGCTCTTCCTGGGCCTCCTCATTCTCTTCCAGTCCCGAAGGTTGTTAGAGGAAGTTGCTGGAAGAGTTTCCTGCCGCCGATTCAACGAGATTTCCCATAGAACTGGCGGGCCAGTCACCG
Organism: Agapetus fuscipes; assembly: GCA_951799405.1. Taxonomy (NCBI): domain Eukaryota; kingdom Metazoa; phylum Arthropoda; class Insecta; order Trichoptera; family Glossosomatidae; genus Agapetus; species Agapetus fuscipes. Next base: position 27,784,672 of record OX637332.1, read on the forward strand.
AAAACTGCGTTCGTCAGCATCACGATGTGGGAAACCAGATAATCTATCCTTGGGTCCAAGACAACCCTCAGCCGTTTCTGACGCCGCGGCGGTGAACCTGATTCCGAAGTGTCGTATCCGCGTTTTAGTGACGCATCACCTGAATCCTGTGAGATTTCGTCGAGAGGTTGCCCTTTATTGTTATCACAACTCATAACATTGATTTTGATGTTATATAAAGTAAAAACTCCGTTAAAATAACGAAAAACGTTTTTCGTAAATATGACAGCGTGGCATAACCAACAAAAATACGTATGCGAACTTTTAACCACCACAATATCACCTGTTTTAGTTTTTAATTGTTCACAAGGACACAAGATGGTAAAATAACACTCTTTTAAATGTTTTTGCCCAGGAATATTGTCAATTCACTCAAATTTTCGAAGGTAAAATCAACTGACATGTGACCACAAGGGGAAAATGACGCTTTATGAAAAATTGCGACCGGGTTATGGGGAAACTGGAAATAGGGAACAGGAAATGGGGAAAAAGCGACCATAGAGTAGAAAGTGCCTAAAGTGTAAAAAAGTGCAAATCAAAGACCCAGGAATAGACTAAAAAAAACCACATAAAAGGGGAAAAGTGATTGTTTCTCTCATAATATGGACTCCAGACATCTCTCAGAACACATAATAAAAAGTTGGCTTCTTGTGAGACTTAATAATATATAATTCTGTATTTAAAAAGAAATAAATATTTCCAAAATATAACACATACAAAAAAAGTCTTGTTTACTTTTTTTTTTTGTGGTGACACTTTTTAAGTTAAGTATTATTTTAACCTTTAATAAATTACTTGCGAAGCTATTCTTAGACATTTTTGTCGTCGGTTAAGCTCAAGTTTTGACAAACTAATGATGCCTGGGCTGGAAGTCTCATCACTACGGTCATTCTTACCTACCGAATTTTGGTAATATTTCTATGAAAATTAATCAGCTGTTCACTTGCGGCCATCTTGGATTGACAGGTCTTCAAACAAATGCATCATTAGTTTGTCAAAGCGTTGACTCAACCGACGACTAAAATGTCTAAGAATAGCCCGGATTATCTATAAATAATATTTAAGACCATAAAGTGTAAGAAACATATTTTTGTTATAAAACGGCAGGTTTAAGGTTTATCTTAAAACTTAGTATTAGCAAAAAGTGTCGTTTTGGTCTATCTGCCTTTAATCGTAAGTACGTATTTAATTTCATAATTAAAAAACATAATTATATGTAATAAATATTAAATACATTTATTATTTATTTCGAAAAGTACCTAAACTTATTTTTTTTGGTTATACTATTTTTTTTTTATCCATAATATTATCCACATTCATTTGATTATAATATAGTAGCTTTAGAACGTGAAATATAGAGCAATTAAAAATATAACACTTGAAGTTATAAAATATCGAATTTCAATTCAAATAATTGACCTAATAGATACATATATTTAAAAAAGGAACAATCACATGTCTTGAGTAGGTATTATATATTATCATCTAAATGTATAGGTTTTATCACATTTATTTGACAACATTCAGTTTATATTATATGACTAGATTTTGACATTAATTACTTACTTTAATAATATAAATAATATTGTAACTTATAAAATATTCATAAAATTGTGCGAAAATATGACAAAGTAAATAATACAATCAACAAATTGAGACTTCAACATAAAAAGCAGTTAAAATAAATTAAATATTAATTTACAAATAATGTTTCCTTGTGTTTATATATTATAAATGCTACAAATATATCAATTTCAATGGCGCTGGGTCGATATTGTATGGTTCCCATGGGCTTTCCTTTCGAAATGACATAAAAAGCTATGAAATTATTTTCTTTAAATGGCTTTAGACAAGTATTTCCCAACATTTTTTTGCCCATCGCCCTTTATGCGTAAATAGATACACCCATCGCCCCTATATGCATAAATAGATACACCCATCGCCCCTTTATGCGTAAATCGTTACACCCATCGCCCCTTTATGCGTAAATAGATACACCCATCGCCCCTATATGCGTAAATAGATACACCCATCGCCCCTTTATGCGTAAATAGTTACACCCATCGACCCTATATGCGTAGATAGATACACCCATCGCCCTTTGTGCGTAAATAAATACACCCAACACCCCCTATGCGTAAATAAATACACCCATCACTCACGTATGCCTAAATGAAAATTTTGACGGGGAGAGAGGAAGGCACGTTATTTGCACAATAATATTTCATCTCAAAACAGCCGCTGACGAAAGACAAGCGTTTTCCAAAAAAATCCTCGTCCGATTTCATCTCAAAAACACCGTCAACAGGGGGGGGGGTAGGCTCAGGTTTCAGAAAACTATCGCCCCATGTCGCTCCTACGACCCCGACGTAATTTTCACCCCCCAGGTTGGGAGTCACTGCTTTAGACCATTAAAACATGTTTAATATGAGTGCATACTTGCATCAAAGTTCACGTATCAAGGGGCGATGGCTGAAAAAAGGTTTGGTAACACGTTACGAGTTAATCTCTCACTAAGCGTCGAATTAATTTCTTATTCTTGAATACTCTACGCATTACTTTTTTCTATTCATAACCTTTTTCCTACGAGTGTTTTACCTCTGTAGTTTCCCTTATTTTATCAATAGACTAATATCTCAGTCTTTACGTCGTTCTACTCGCATATAATCTAATGCTAACCTCACTATCAGTCGTTCATACTTCGTAGCTATGCAGAAAACATTATAATAAGTAAGCACTGATTTTTACATTCCGAAAAAAATAAATGCAGAACAAAAGATGTTCAATAATGTGCTGAACAAATTACATAAATAGATACATTTCATAATTCATTTTCCTGTTGATTATTGTTTTACTAAATTTCCTTGGTTTTTTTTTGACTAGCGGGTATCTGATAGACAAAGCTAATTTTCTAATAATTAAAAATGTATATACTCAAGTCAAAATTATTTGGCAAACCCAACATCGACTTAATATGAAAAATGTATGCAATACCATGTAGTAATAGAAAAATGGTACTAAATCAATGGCAAAAATATAATAGGAATTAACTCATAGGAAATAGATATAGATAGAATCGAACATTTATTTTAATAATCATGAAACACAATTAAAAATTTAATTGAAATTGATAAAAATAAACGATAGCTGATTCCATTATTAATCCATGTTGATTAATTCATGAAACATAAAGAATGTATTTGAGGTATACTAAAAAATGTGACTACGGATTTTCCTTGTGACGGAAAATTTTAATTAAGATAGCATTCATAGCTCATTTTTGACCAAAACGTCGCTTAAAAATGCCTTCCTTTTAACCGTCGATATAAGTTTGTCTTTTGTCTGGCTTTCGTGTGACGTCACAATTTTGTTGTCTGTTGAATTGTTGACGAGTCCTTTCAAAACAAAGCAAAAAAAACTCATTGTTACAATACAAAAGTACAAAATGTGCAAAACAAGAAAATTGGAAATTTCATGATTTCAATAAAAACTCTAAAAAAATATAAATATGTATAATAAAATTCTGCTCTTGAAGATGCCTCATTAGGCGAAAATATTCGAGCAAAAAAAAAAAAAAAAAAAAGTGAATTAAAACAATGTTTTTCTAAAAAATATTCTAAAAAAATACTTTTTTATGCGGAATGCATGATTGTCTTTCATGTAGATTTTTGTTAATATTTTTTAATTACATAAAAATAAATTTAGTATGGATGAGAATGATCTTATATTTAGTACATTGATATCCGCTAGTGAAAAACGAGAGTGTGTAAAATTTGTTATTACAATGTCACTATAAATATTGTTGTTAATAAAAATACTTTTAAAAATATATTTCCCTGTGGCCCGGTTAAAGTTTCCAATGGACGGACAGAGGCCATTTTTTTTTTACTAAATTATTATATAGTCCTCCGCGGATTATTACTAAACGTGGCGAGAATCGGCCATCTTGGAGAACGCTATTTTTGATACTTCAACTTGAAGTAAGCTGTCAAAGACTACGGATTATTTTGTTAAAGAAAAACAAAATAATGCCCGTCGGTTTTATCAGTTTGAGTCACTAAAATCACCACAAAAGCGTCTTGCCACCTACACGTTCAGTATAATCGGTGTAGCACCATATGTAAATATCGATAAGAAGAAAATACATAAAATAATGTACTTTAAAGTAAAAATGTTAAATACAAAGCTTGATCAAAGCAAAAATTTATTTCAAATAAGTATGCAACAGAAATCAGAATTTACAAAGTTGATAGTAAATATGTAAAACGCAACGCAACTAAGCTACACATATAGTGTAACTTCTTGCCGCGTTATCCCCGAAGGGGTCGCATGTGGCGAGTTGAACCTATTTATTTTTACAGGTAAGGGGGCCGGCCTTACGCCAACCACTTCAATTGAAGTGGTGTTTTCCCAGCTCCCGAGAGAGCTGATACTCATTTCTTGTGAAGGCTGAGTAAACCTTGCCGGTATTATTATTTTGGGGTTTGAAATAAACACCGAAACGGGAAATCATTTCTGACACCCTCGCGCTCGGTGGGATTCGAACCCGAGCTCACGGCATGGAATGCAAGCACTCTACCAACTGAGCTATCGACCGGTTTATGTAAATGTATGTATGTATGTAAATATACTTAAATTCTGTAGATTTCAAGACTTTTTGGGGATCAGTACATTTATTAGGTAATATTTAAAATATCCACAACACTTAGTAAACAACATGAATTCAACATTTATAATACACAAAACCAATATTACAAACACTCTAAAGCGTCAAATAAAAAAAAACATTTCATTTTGATAGATTGAATAATTTATCTTCTACTCTAGCTCTCTTCCAACTGAGCTATCAACCTTTTTGTTTATGAATCACGGCTCGAAAGAATTGATTTGATAAAAGTAGGAACAAGACCTTTACTTAGAATTTATGGAAATGTTGACTTGGCGCTTAGGAGAGTTTATTATACCGGCCAATAGATAAATGGGAACACAAATATTTTCTTTCATCAACAGTACATCAACAAACACTTATACTTAGTAGCTAATCGTTACCTTTATTTCATAGCTGTGGTCGTCAACTGAAATAGCATCAGTATATGTTTGGCTTTTATCTAAAAAATAATAATAAATCCCTGACATTTCCAAATTCTTAAGTACGGATGTCATCGACCAAATAAAGCTCTAAAATCATTGTTATATTTTAATTTTTATTTAACAGCATCCACTTGTTTTCTTTCCGGTCTTAGTCTAGCGGTTAACGCTCCGATTACGTAGTTGGAAGGTAAAAAGTTCATTTCCCGGCCGAGCACAAAAAGAGGAAAACCTCTTTGCTGGGTTTTAATTACCTAAACAGCCAAGCAACTGGATATTTCTTGCAAAACTAGCGGTGACTAGCGACTACCAGGCATGCAGAGGGTTGTTGAGGTGTGATTTTGTGTACAAAATGCCTACCATATAATCAATCAGGCTGAAATATATTTATTTAGTTGTTTGCAAATCTGTGGAAATGTCATCTCTACTGATTATAATGAATGGAAACAAACAATCCATCTGTTTAATGTCCGAACATATTTTGCTTGTTATCGTCTTTGTTGTGGTCGGCTGACGGCTACATATTACGAGCTAGCTTTCCTTGATTTCCGAAAAATTAGCGGGTCGGATGACGTCATCAATGTTACCATCAAAAAATCACATTGAGAATTTCATCAGGATAATTGCAAATAATCCAAATTGATTGAAGCAATGCATTCAACTCGGTAATTTCAAATATGAGATTTTTACTGGATTTCAATCCAAAAAAATAAAATTACCTTCAGTTTTATTTGATTGCATGTGTGGATACAGAAAAAATAGACTTAGTTAGATAGAAAGTTTGAAGATTTTAGTGAAAAAGTACCTTGAAATCGAGCTTTTGTCGTGTATATACATAAGCATAGGTGAGATGAAATCATTTGCCTTAGAATCTCGTAAAATAAAATTGACATTTCGATCGAGGAAATACACGCTTTCATGCAAAGTCATAAAATTGAGTACTAATTCTGTGAATACACTGTTTTATTGTCGTTTTGTTAAAAATACCTTGGAAATAATTGTACTAAAAAGCGTGTATTTCTCTAATCATAATGCCCATAATATCACGTATAGGGAATGCAATCTTGCAGCAAAATCGCAATCTCGGTATTTGCGAGATTATGCAAATCCGATCTCGCGAGATCTCGGTATTTGCAAGATCTCGCATTTAGTGGCCACATGGTTACATTTTTTTGCTAAAAAGTGTCATTTTGCTATAGGTTGACAAGGAAAGTATATTGAAAAAACTTTTATTGTGATTTTTTTTATTAGAATCAGAAATACAAGCTAATCAGAATCATAGACAATCATTTAATATGTTTATCAGCTAACTCATGGCATGGATTTTTGAAAAAAAAACTCCTTAAGAAGCATAGAATGTCAATCGTGGCATCAGATAATCTGCTTCTTACATGAGACAATACGTAGCCTGCTGAAGAAAATGCCCTCTCAGATTCCACGCTCGTCGGCACTATTGTCACCAGACTATCATAGGCACACTGTTAATATCTTCCTCTTGATCCGCCATATTCAAAGAGGTGCATTTCTTTTTTGATGTTGGATTCTAGGGTTGACATTGAAGTGTGCATTGGAACTGGGGTAGAGCGTTTACAAGATTTCAGGGTATATACCGAGATTGCATTCCCTAATCACGTATGAAACCATAGGTATTTGATTAAGTCTCAATACCTATTGAGTCGAGTAACCGATGCAGAATTGTCAATTTAGACAATCCTGGGAGGACTGCGCGTCTGCAGCATGTGAACGCGCAGCTCCCGGTGATGACGGTTACGAGGATGACGAGCAAAGTTCACCGACATTTTGCAGCAGCAGTAGTTGAACAACCTCACAAAGCTGTCGCGGAAGTGCTCATTGGTGAAGCAGTAAACATAAGGGTTGAAGCAAGACCTGGCCAAGCCGAACCAAACTACGTTGTAGATGCTAGTCATGTCGAAAGAAGCCGGGTGGTAGAATATGTCAGACAGAACATACCAGAAGGGAGACCACATGCCGATGAAGACAACCAAGCAAGCGATGTTACTGACCATCACGCCGTACTCGTAGTTGTACTTCATGGAAGGTTTGAAGCTGATTTTCTTTCGCAGGATGCTGGCTCGGATCAGAGCGCGTGCGTAGGCGAGGCAGGTTACGATCGTTGGAAACAGGACGAAGACTGCTAGGATCAGGAGCTGGTAGGAGACGTTGCCGCTGTGGAGACGCTTGCAGTAGTCGAAGCCGATGGAAGTGAAGGTCATGATGGAGGCGCACATGATGCAGAGGATCCACACGAGGGCTACGACGGCAGCGGCCAGGCGGGGGGACAGCGTGGGGGTGAGCGGGAGGGGGTTGCGCCCGTGGGGGGTGGAGGGGTACCACAGACGGGCGCAACTCTCCAGCGACATCACCTGCATAAGAAATGTGCACCTTAATAGACATGCAGTCTCTGAAACTGAGAAGAACATGTTTTTTAAAAGTTATTAGAGCAGGAACAAAGAGCGTGTGTGGCATTCAGGCGCGTGCATAGGGTACAGGCAATTACATTTCAGAAGAAAAAAAATCTCCGATTCATTTAAATAAATCATTTGACTGAAGTGCTAACGATGGTTTAAATCGAACTTAAATTTTTAATTTTAAATCTCAATATCAAGCTTAAATATTTTTTTTTACCACATATTGCCTACCTATTAAGTGCATGTGCGTGTATGGGATGCACGCCCCTGTTACCAGTGTAGGTTAAAAAAGAGGTAAAAGAGTTGAGGTATTATTGCAATGTTAAAAAGAACCTTATAATATCGATGGATAAAAGTGCAATACAAAGTCAGTAATATAATGGAATTGATTGAATGAATGTTTGACTAGAGTACTGTATTTGGCGTTGTACATTAAATCTTGTTATAATAATGTTAAGTTTTATGGTTGTTTACCATGAAAAAAAAGAAAAAAAATCAAGTTATTTAAAATTTACATGTATATAATTAGTTCTTTATTAATATTTTAAGCTAGCATCCAATATAACATAATGAATAGTTTTAAGTTCGTTAAAATGTGAGAGTTATGCTATTGAACATCTCTTCAAAATCATAGATTGTTGATTGTAAAATCAACAAATACCATGAAACTGTAAGTGACTCGTATGAGTCTAGCTTACAGGGTGTCTGTATATTGTGTGATCTGAGTTGCAAAGATATATAAAGTTAAGATTCAGACCTATGCAAAACAATTCAATCGACTTTTCGTCAATGAACGGTTCTTTGTTTCTACTTCGCTTTCATGAAAAGTCCTTTCAGAAAAAATAAAACATGCGAATTACTTTCATAATAAACTATGAATAACTTCTCAAAAAAAAGTTAAAAGTTTATTTTTATTTTTAAAAGTCACTTTTTATTAATATTTACAAATGATTTTTCACTTCGTAAATCGTTTAAATCAGTGCCCATACTTTTTCTTGAGGAGATCGACCTAGCAAAAATTTATGAATGGGAGATCGTCATTTTAACTGTTTAGGTCACCAAGTATAACTCATAATTCATTATGTATAAATATTTATTAAGAAAAAATTTGCACAAGTCAAACTACATTGAGTGCAAAATGTCAAATCAGTTTTAAGGTCGATTACTAGAAATTTTAGCTATCCTCGGCGATCGACCTTAAAACTTCACGCGATCGACCGTATGGGCACCTCTGGTTTAAATGCTTGTTTACTTATGTCCATCAGAGGTAATTTCACATGAGCAATGTTTGTATTTGTACTGGACCATCTGTCTTATGAAAACCAGACATTGATTAAAAAAATATTAAAAACAACTCTCACTATTCGTTCGTTTTTTTCTTAGTTCAAATTGTGTTGAATGTGATTTTGAAGACAATGTTATTGAACAATGTCATGTTTGAATCAAATGGCAGATAAGCCAACAAGCACTGGGGGGACAAAACGTATAAACTTTAGGAAATTACCATTGCCAATGTCACCCCTGTTTCAGGGAAGGTCGGCAAGAGTTGCAGGCTTATGTTCATTTGAGATTGGGTTTTTATATCGTAGGTCCACATGCGGCATGTGTGAGCGCGAAATTATACGTGTCTGCTCGTGGGAATGCATTTAATATGAATCTCAAATGATGCATATCTTTGCAACTTAGGTTTAGATTTAGAAAAATGAATTTTCACTTCGTTTAAATGCTTGTTTGCTTATGTCCATCAGAGGTAATTTCACATGAGCAATGTTTGTATTTGTACTGGACCGTGCGTCTTATGAAAACCAGAAATTGATTTAAAAAATATTTAAAAAATAATATAATCCGTCCTACTCCTAATCCGTAATACGTCCCCCCAGCGCCAACAAGCGCTGGGGGGACGAAATGTATAAACTTTAGGAAATCACAACATATTTTACCAGCATGGATGAAGTGCAGATGAGATAGGCCAGTATAGCGCAGAACCACTGCGTGGGACATAGCTCCGGCAGAGGAGTCACTCCTGCGAGGAGGACCACCACAGAAATGGGGAAGACCACTCCGCTGATCAAGAGGTCTACAGCTCCAATGCAGACGATGATGCTGTTAGCTAGGCACCAGGAAAATAGAACGCACATCAGTCAAACAGAATGGGACACCAGATGTCAAATCGAAATATTAAACGTCTAATCTAATCTAATTTAAAAAATGAAAATAACCTTTGTTTTGTACATTAAGGCTTTCACGGCCGGCACTTGACACAATCTTAAAATTTTTTCGAAAAAAAAAAAAAAAATTAAGATTGTGTCAACCTTTGTTTTTGTAACAAATCTAATCTAAGTTGCAAAATATAAGTGACATTAGAGATTCACATTATATGCATTTTCACAAAACAGACATGTTTAAGTTCGCGCTTAAACATGCCGCATGTAGTCCTACAATATAAAAACCCGAATCTCAAATGAACATATACCATTAAATAGGATCAACATTAAAAAAACGAACTTAAGCTACACATATAGTGTAAATTTTTGCCGCGTTATCCCTGAAGGTTATTCAGAAACCGCTCGAGATATTTGAAAATAGAAGTTCTTATGGTTAAGTACTCAAGAGCTTGTGTAAGCGTCCATCAATCCATTCCGTATGGAGCGATGGAGAATGTAGAGCATTTCGCCATATTATACTTTCGTGTTTAATGTTTTTTATCGCACGAATTGTTCAACCCAGCGAAGAGCAAATTTGAAAACATAAATCGTAATTTTTTTGTTCTCCGCCGGGATTCGAACCCACAACCTTCCATTTACGAGTCCGAAGTGTTACCACTGGACTACGGACCGGTCCGACATTGTCATTTTTTTGCCTTACCTGCCTTATAATTAGTTCACTTACTATTTTTTTTTAAATAGATTTGTGAAGCAATTATTCAGTTTTACCTTTTAGCTGGCGATGTATGATTTAAGTTGTAAAAGTATTCACACATTTAAGATATGTTTTAAGACAAAATTATGACGTCGATGTATTTAAAATTTACCTGCTTTCCTGAGCCGCTTCTCAGCTAGGATGCTGCTTATCAGGAAGATGTTTCCAATGCATCCAAGGGTGGCCAGAATGACAATGCTGATCAGCCTCCTCAGTCTTCCCCAGCTGGGGTCAAGCAGAACAGGGTCCCAGAAGTTGGTGTACGTGGAATTGCCCAAGTTGGTATTGTTCTGCATTTTGGTACAGCCACTTGCGCTCTGGAACAAAGAGTAAACGTTAAATGAATAAATTAAAATTCAAACTGTTTTTTTTTGTGTGAATCATACCTAAAGAGCCCTTTATACACTTATCGTTGAATTTTATAATGAATGTCGATTTGAGCCCTTCTAAGACATAAACGGTGTTTGTATTCCATGACTTATAAGTTGGTATGAGACCACCCATACCGTAAAAAATGGCTCACTTTGCTAATGTCATCCCTGTTGCAGGGAAGGTCGGCAAAAGTTGCAGGTTTAAAAAAATAAATATATGTAATGTATATTATAATATATCCGACTCGTGCACTGCGAACGATATCATAAGTGATTGTGCAACCAAATGAACTCAAAACAAATACCTTTGACCGAATAGTTGTGAAGTCACACGTTGCTAGGGAAAATGCAAACAATAATTTCACAAAACTTACAAAAAATCATTTTTCCTTACTATTTCTATTTATTTCCCTCTTATGTCTTGTATAAAACAGTGTTTTAAATAAAGAAAAAATGCTTTCTTTTGGAGTTATTTGTACAATGAAAAATATTTATATTTTGTATTGTTTGTGTATTAACACTGTGATAATTTACATGAATTAATATTTTTAATTTTAAGGATCAATTCCAATAAAACACTGCTTTATTTTCCCTTATATATAATTTATTTAAAAAAAAAACTAAAGTTTTCCATATATTACGAGTATCATCATTCCTTGACTTATAGGTTGGTATGAGGCTGACCACCCATACTGTAAAAAATGGTTCACTTTGCCAATGTCACCCCTGTTTCAGGGAAGGTCGGCAAAAGTTGTGGGGCTTATGTTCATTTGAGGTTTGGATTTTATTTGTAAGTACACATTCAGCAATTGTAAGCGCGAACTACACTTGTTGGTTTGTGGGCATACATCTGAGAGCTTTAAATGAATATATCTTTGCAACTTAGATTATAGATTATAGATTATTATAGATCGTCAGGTAATAAAATTCAAAATGAAAAGTCATAAGGGTACCAGTATAAAATAATTATATTGTGTGGTCATTTGAATAAAATAATAATAAAATAAGATAAAACATTCAATAAAATTATAATATTTGTTTACAGTGTTCATCCACAAACCATTTTGTTATTGGTTTCTTAGGGCCGTAGTCCCATAGAAGTGTGACGTTTTCCCAGTGAGAAAAATAAATAAAGTCATATTTGTTCTCAGTCCATTAAAGTCACCCGTCAGTAACTGTAAGTTTGTCGCCATTCCGCTGGAAGTGGCTGTAGCCTCTGCAGATTTGCTTCCATTTTTTCCTATCCTTGCATTCTTCTTTCAAATCATTCATATCCATCACCTTTTACATTCGCTTTGTACATCCCATTCCTTCACAAATTTACCAATACGATCTAGCGAAAGTTTTACACGTCTTCCCTTTCCTCTTTTCTCTTCCACATTTCCTCTGTATGTCCACTTTGCCAGTAACAAAGTCAGTAAAAAGGACAATGCAGTCACAGTTACCGTAAAATATTTACAGACTACAATGTAATTTATTATCAATATATTATATCGGGAACCTTGTAATTTTCAGATCACTGTTTTAATTTAAAACGGCGTTATAATGTATGCAAATTAGGGAAAACTTTTCGTTTGGAAATGTTAAGCGACAAAGCGTTAACGCGATGAGAAGCAAGATGAGAGAAAATTATTCGATGAAACCATAATACTGTTATGATTTTACCGGGTTCAATTTAATAAGAAATGTTGTTATTTATTTTGTTTATTTTATTTCAGATACGGATCACTTCAGTTAGTACACAGAGTTGCTTTTGAACTGTGTATAGCTCGACGGCTTAGCTATTAGTCTGGCTACAGAGCATCTCGTTCTCTATTTATAGGTGTGAATAAGGATTATTCTAAATTTTTTGAGAACTGGCACATGCAAGATTCTGCCAGAACATTTTTTTTTAGCTAGGGAGTAAAAAGAAGACTTGAACGGATCCAGTAACGTCACGGCTTGGCTAGCCGACCGCGTTTTGTTTTAGAAAAGTATCAATGAAATCTTACATGTAGAACTAGATGGCGAAAGTATTGAAAGATGCACTAGCTACAGGTACCTGAGATGTGTGGTCAACGAAAAGTGGGACATGTGTTAACAAGTCAGAAGCAGACTAGAGCAAGCCCGAAATGTCTTCGCAAAAATGAGTAAAGTACTGTTGTGCCGAAATTTGAGCCTTGAACTCCGGAAGCGCATAGTGAGGTGCTATGTCTTCCCAATTGCTCTATATGGTATGGAGGGATGGACGCTAACGCAGGCACTGGAGAGACGAATTGAAGCATTCGAGATATGTCTCAACTGAAAAAGTCATCAAGTCACCAATCAAGAAGCCATTCAATGAATGCGCACTACAAAGGAGCTTCTGCCAACCATTGAGCAGAGAAATCTGATGTACTTCGGTCACATTTTGAGAAATGAGAAATACCGTCTCCTTCATCTTATCATATAGGGTAAGACTGAGGGGAGAAGATCTCACGGACATCGGAGCTGAAAAACCTGTGACAGTGGTTCGGCAGAAGCACCAAGTCCCTTAGCCATGATGATCGCCGACCTTCGATAGAAGTGACACAAAAAGAAGAAGAAGAATGAAATATTTTTTTTTACTACTTTAAACATATATGGTTGAAGATTCCCCACCACGGCAATTACCCTATTCTCGGACTGGCGTCAGAATCCCGTGGTCTCTCAACCATGTACAATGAAAAGCTAGGGAGTAAAAAGGACCCTTGGTATGCCTCTACTTGACCATCTTACTTATGTAACACCTCTTACTTCTGCCAAGAGTATGAAATGACACAAATTTTTGTTTTCATGTCTGACACATCTGTGCCCCTTTGTTGAATATAATTTAATTTTCTCTAGAAGAAACCTTACGAACTTTTATAAAGGAAGCATGTTTGCGTTAAATTAAAAGTTTCATTAACAAAACAATAAATAATTAAGAAATCTTACCTGTGGAAAAAGTAAAACAAAAAAAGATTTTTTTATGTAACTGTAACTCTGTCGCCATTCCGCTAGGGGTGGCCAGAGCCTCTGCAGAGTTGCCTCCATTTTTTCCTATCCTTACATACCTCTTTCAATTCATTCATATCCATCACCTTTTTCATGCATTTTCTTCTTTTACGCTCACTTTGAATATCCCATTCTTTCACAATATCTTCAAGCTGATCACTCCGTACTATTCTCGCTCGTCCCTTACCTCTTTTTCCTTTCACACTACCTCAGTATACATATTTTGTCAGTCCATCATCATTACTTCTTTCCACATGCCCAAACCATCTCATCATATTCTTTTGTACCTTGACTTTCACACCCCCTTTCAAATTACATTCTTTCTTTACCCATTCATTTCTAACTCTATCCTTCAGAGTTTTTTCTGTCATGTAATACCAGAAATATAATAACAAAGAAGGATTATATATATTTTTAAATCATTCTTATTTACATTGATTTATAATATATTACATACATTACTTTATAATTGCCTCTATGCAGTGAACGCCCGTCAACGAATACCCGAGTATGAGCAAAATAATTTGACGCCGCAATGAAGTTTTCCGTATTTTGTATAAATGGATGTAGAAGCGTTTAAGTTGAAAGCGTAAAAGCGCAGACGTTAGAAATGTAGAAGCTAAGAGGATAAGATTCGGAGAAGCTTAAACGCGTGGAACCTTAATCGCGTAGATGCGTTGAATCTTATTAGTGTAGATGCGAAGAATCTTAGACGCGTAGAAGCTTTGGGGCGTAGATGCGTTAAAGCTTTGAGAAATATAGGCGTAAAATATAGAAACGTAGAAGCATAGAAGCTCGGGTAGTACAAAATTAGAAGCGTAGAAGCTTAGATTTGTGGAGTCTTAGAGTCGTTGAAGTATAGACGCGTAGATGCTTGGGACGTAAAAATACATAAGCGTAGAACCTAACACGCGTGGAGTCTAAGAAGCGTAGAAGCTTGGAGACTTAAAAGCTTAGAAGCGTAGAAGCTAAGAAACATAAATTCTTGGAGGCGTAAAAACTTATACGCATGGAAGCTTCAAAGAGAAAAGTTAAAGCATAAAAAGTTTTCAGAGTAGAAGTTATAAGCGTAAAAGCTTGGGAGAGTGAAAACTTAGAAGCGTAGAAGCTTGAAAATGTAAAAGCTGAGTAAGGAAGAAGTGTAGAAGCTTGGTGGTGTAAAAGCTTAGAAGATATAAGCTTAGAAGCGTAGAAGCTTGGGAGTGTAAAAGCTGAGAAGCGTAGAAGCTTAGAAGCGTAAAATTTTAGAAGCGTAGAAACATAGAAGCTTAGAAGCTTAAAAGCGTAGATGTTTAGAAACGTAGAAGTTGAAATCGTAGAAGTTTAGGAGCGTAGAAGCTCTGAGACGATGTAAACCTACTGGAGTACAGGTCCGTAGTCTTGTAACTTACGCTTCCTACTCGTAACGAAAAGGTAGTGGATTCGATTTTCGACGTTGCACCAAAAAAAAACTTAAACGTAATGCTTTACAAAAATATTTGTGTTTACCTATCTATGTAACCGGTCACCAAAAATCTATGCAGCTTGACATCAACAAAGTCAAACTTTTAAAATGGGAGACAGAGCTGTCAGAGGGCTCTTCAGGTGTTATTTATACAAAAACACGCTCACTAAAAAAATCATAATTTTTTATTTATTTATTCGAGTAAATACGTTAGGTTTTACCTTGTTTACTATTTCTCAATTCCCTTATTTGTGGTGCGTGCCCGTTCGGGAAAACATACTTTTCAGTTCGTGATGATGATACATATTAATGGATATCACTATAAAGGCTACCTACTTTTTTTATGATGCGATTATTATATTTTGATGAATTCTTTACATCAGTTTCATCATAATTACATGTCATTTGCGTCATCAATTTCATTTAAACGACAAAGAAATTTGAAAGGTTAACTATGAAAGCATACAACATAATCTTTTTTTTTTTTTTTTTTTTTTTAAATAGATTTGTGGAAAGGAATGCAATCCACCAACCTATTTTACTTGGCCAGTTGTCTTCATGCGAAAGCAGAAGCTTGTGTGCATGCAACGGCATCTGTTGAATTAGGGTCGAAGTTATCGTCGCGGGATTCGAACCAGCGTTATCCAGTTCCAAATAACCTGTCTCGATCCCCGCGGCTATAACACCGACAGCACGACATATATCGATGTTTTTTGGTTCATCATCATCTATCTATCTATCTAAAATCTAAGTTGCAAGGATATATTCATTCAAAGCTCTCAGATGTATGCCCACAAACAAACACGTGTAGTTCGCGCTTACAAATGCTGATTGTGTACTTACAAATAAAATCCAAACCTCAAATGAACATAAGCCCTGCAACTCTTGCTGACATTCCCTGAAACAGGGGTGACATTGGCAAAGTGAACCATTTTTTACAGTATGGGTGGTCAGCCTCATACCAACCTATAAGTCAAGGAATACGAGTAATAAATAACATTTAAGTATAAAAAAAAAAACAACAAAACCTTAAAAAGAAATCTATACAAAAAAAGTTAAAAATTTCTTATGCAAAAAATGTAGCAAACTAATAAACCAACATTACAAATCAGCATTGCAGATTAGCCTCCCTATTATCATCATAAGCAACATCCCTGGATGAGCCATGGCTGAATTCAGGATTCTCCTACACTCTCGCCTGCCCATTGCCTTTGCTCTCCAGCCACGAATGTTTGTTTTCACTGCATCTGCATTAACACTGTCAATCCATCGTATATATTGGCCTCCCTGGTAAGCTTCGGCCTTGTGTTGATGAGAGTGTTAGGCATTTAATTAGGTTGGCTTTGTCTTTCTACTGTTACTGTATTTTAGTAAATTTTGCTAAAGGTGACCAGCACCCCTACAGATTCGTCTCCATTTTGTTATGCCCTTGCACACTTTACAGGGCTTATGATCATTTTATTTTTTATGTTGTAGAAGGTTTTCCTGATGCACGCTATTAATTAATTTTTGAATAGACGCATTTTAATTTCATATAGAAATATATTTAATATTATTCTGTATGAAAATAAAATATTTTAACGAAAAATTTAAATATCTTATGAAAAATAATTGGGATTTTCGAAGAAAATCTTCTAACTTCAGAACCAAATTGAAAAATATGACAAATGAAAAATAATTATGTACATACATTTTTCCTAAGAAAAGAAATGTTTAAGGAAAAGAATAAAGCACTTTTTCATTTCTTAGCGCAAACCCTTTCTGGGAAATTTTTGAATAACATTGAAAATTTCTACAAATTTCAAATGAAAAATGGTTATTTTATCTCACAAATAACAAATGTTGTTATGTAATCTTTAAAAACCCCCATATACGTAAAAACGTTGAAAATCTACACATGTGATGTAAATTTTTACCGTGTTTTCTCTGAAGGGGTCGCATGTGGCAAGTGGAACCTAATTATTTTTACAGGCAAGGGGGCCGGCCCGCCACAATTCACTTCACTTGAAACGGGGGTTGTCCAGCTCCCGAGGGGGCATAAACAGAGACACAATAGAACATTCGTAACACCTGGTATAAAACTGCACTCCAAAAAATCTTGTTCCCTAACACTACCTATCTTTGGCTGCAATCCTCCAGTTAGGGATTCAAATAACTCGTATGTACATCATTTATATTAGTTTATAAAGTAAACTGGAAAATCAAATATCAATAAAAAATTTACCTTTCAAGAGATTGTGTATTCATGAGTGTACAATGTACATTCTTACGAGAAATATAAAATAATATGTAAAAAATCACGAGTTTGAATTTTCACATGAAGAACTGTCACCCTTGTTTCATGGAAGGTCGGCACGAGTTGCAGGGCTTATCTTCATTTGAGATCGGGTTTTTATGTTGTAAGCCCACTTGTGGCTTGTGTAAGCACGAGTTTGAATTTTCACATTAATAAATGTCACCCTTGTTTCAGGGAAGGTCGGCACGAGTTGCAGGGCTTATCTTCATTTGAGATTGGGTTTTTATGTTGTAAGCCCACTTGTGGCTGGTGTAAGCACGAATTTATGCGTGTTTGCTTGTGGGATTGCATTGAATATGCAGGAAATGATATATACCTTTGCAATTTAGATTATTGATTATAAGATGTAACATTGTTTATGAAACCAGGCATACTTAATTAAATTCTACTCGCCCCGTAACCACATAAAAAACAAAGTGAATAAAATAATTAAATAAAGTGAATTAAAACCATGTTTTACCAATTCAATTTTTTAAATATTAAAAAAAATGGACTTTCACTGTGTTAACAATTCAACACTAAAAAATATACATAAAAAACATTTTTTACTTTTATTTTTTTTAGTTATGAATACATATTATTCATCTTCATATCTTTGGGTGATTTTAAATAAAATGACCCATAGATATTATCATGTATGTTTGGATATAATAGCTTGTAGCTGTCGTCAGGTTATCCACTATTTCGTCACTGCAGTGTTTGTTTGGCTTATCTACCATTTTTCTAAATGATGATTTTATAAATGTTTCAGGGAATGTCGGCAAGAGTTGCAGGGCTTATGTTCATTTGAGGTTTGGTTTTATTTGTAAGTACACAATCAGCATTTGTAAGCGCGAACTACACGTGTTTGTTTGTGGGCATACATCTGAGAGCTTTGAATGAATATATCCTTGCAACTTAGATTATAGATTATATGGATGACCTTTTAAATATAATTAAGACCGGGCAGAATGGTGGCAGAGTGCGTATAGCCTAAAATAGCTGTAAAGTAATTTCCAAACACAATCGGTGCTATTCTTAGACATTTTGGTCGACCGTTGAGCCCACGCTTTGGCAAACTAATGATTCCTGAGCTGGAAGTCTCATCAAGGTATATCGGTAATATTAGTATGAAGACCTGTCAATCCAAGATGGCCGCAAGTGAACAGCTGATTAGTCTTCATACAAATATTACCGATATTCGGTAGGTAAGAATTACCGTGGTGATGAGACTTCCAGCCCAGGAATCATTAGATTGTCAAAGCGTAGGCTCAACGGACGACCAAAATGTCTAAGAATAGCACCGAATGAATTCTACTCATATTGTCTATGAATTACGAGACAAACCGTGTGTAACCTTTCATACATCCTCAGACACTACTCGTTCCTCCAGTGCTTATTTGGCTTATCTATCATTTGATTCAAAGTTGACCTTTCAATGAAATTGTCTGAAGAATCGCATTCTACACAATATGAGCTAAACGTTAATGTGAGAGTGGTTAAAAATATTTTAAAAATATATTTTCAGTTTTCATAAGATACATTGGTACAGTACACATAGAAACATTACTCGCGTGAAATTATCTCTGTTGGAGATACGACAGACAAGCACTGGGGTGGCGATTTGATATCCGTTATTATAAAAGCAATTGAGTATTCAATAGCTCGCCTTGCGTTGCCGCTAAGAAACTAAGTACAAATCAATACTAAAGAGAATAACAAATGAATTGTAGAAATATTTGATAAAGACGTACATAAGTCCAGTGTGTTTTTTTGTCGATACAAATGTACGAGGCAGTATGTGGATGTGAAATAAAAAATTTAGTTTTTTTAAAGGTCAACGACAGTCCTTAAAACGAAGCGAAAAATGTGCGTGCGTGTTTTTTTTTCTCTAATCTAAGTTGCAAAATATAATTAACATTCGAGATTCACATTACATGCATTTTCACAAAACAGACACGTTCAAGTTTGCGCTTAAACATGTCGTAGTATGTATGTAGTCCTACAACACCTTGTCTCAGGGGTCAGTCTCCCCTCCACTGACCCACGCCCTGTATATACATCCCATCCGGGGATGTGTCACAGGACTCGCATGCACAAAGTTATGTGAGATGCGAGTGGCAGAAGGCCCTCCCGTGAAGCTACACTTTCCCAAGTGTTTACACAAAGCAAAGAAGGCACAGAAATCACTGAAAGATTATAGCCGTAAGGGTATAGGGCTTGAGGATTTTAAATTTACAAACAAAAATGCAAAGTGATTCTGAGCGTCTTAACATATGACTTAAGGCCTAAATTCGAGATGTTACTACTGAGACTGTTCGGGAGGTGCTCTCCTGACTAAGTGGCCAACCACCATAGAGGTGGGAAAGAATAAAGAAAAGAAGAAAGAATGTCGGTCTAATTAGACCGACGAGTTCTCGCCATAGCTGGCACAAAACTTTGAAAAAGCCTCAAAGTTATATTTGTTGGCCACAAAGTCCGCGTATCCGATCGGGCCGATGGCCGGTCTGACAGCGTTGAAGAGCGCCTCACGACCAGGCTGCAAGGCTTCGCAGTCCCACAAGACGTGTAGTCCTACAATATAAAAACCCGTATCTCAAATGAACATACACCCTGCAACTCCTGCCGACCTTCGCTGAAACAGGGGTGAAATTGGCAAAGTGAACCATTTCTACAGAATGGGTGGTCAGCCGCATACCAACCTATAAGTCAAGGAACATACACAACAAATGGAAACGATGGAAAAGGAATTCCCTTCCAGGCAAATATTACTTAAGTATTTTTACTGATCATGTTGTAATTCAGTTTTGCCAGAGTCTGCCGAGACTAACCATAGCATACAAACCTTTCCATTGATGGCAAGCCTTTCGAAGTAAATAAATATCCATAAATGGCTTCAACGGAACATCGATGACAGTAACGCTGTTATGACTGCTAAAATAAAGCAAACGCAACTAAGTTACACATATAGTGCAACTTCTTACCGCGATATCCCCGAAGCAGCAGCCAACAATAAAAACCAACCATATCTTATTATTATTTTTTTGTTTAGTTTTTGATGTCCATACATATTATTATTTGTTGATTTTAAAAATTGTAATTTGTTGTGTATGTTCCTTGACTTATAGGTTGGTATGCGGCTGACCAACGATGCTGAAGAAAATGGTTCACTTTACCAATGTCACCACTTTTTCAGGAAAGGTCGGCAGGAGTTGCAGGTGTATGTTCATTTAAGATTCGGGTTTTTATATTGTAGGTCCACATGCGGCATGTTTAAGCGCGAACTTATACGTGTCGCATTACATGCATTTTGTGAAAATGCATGTAATGCGAATCTTTAATGTTACATATGTTTGCAACTGAGATTAGATTAGATTAGATAAGGTCGAGTAAGCCTTGCCGGTATTTTATTTTGGGTTTTTGAAATAAACACTGAAACGGAAAATCGTTTCTGACGCTCCCGGTGGGATTCGAACCCGAGCTCACGGCATGGAATGAGAGCGCTCTACCCACTGAGCCATCGAACAAACTTTGCGTAATGCGTATTATTTTATTTTTCTTCAACAATTTTTTAGCACCACAACTAACTTCATATTGAACAATTAAAAGTGCCATTTTGCATGATGGCAACGTTGGTTTTGATTTTTACCACGTTTAGTATATGAAGTGTAGGTATATAGAAGTGCTCTCCATTGTACTTTTCAGAAGTTTAATTTTCATGAAAATTTGCAATGCTTCAATCCAGTGTTGAGGAACGACTTTTTTTGCGTTACTTCACTGTTTACAAAAATTCATGATCAAATGATTATGTTGATTTCGGAAAGGATTTGGGAAAGATTATTAATTGATTATGGGATTGTATGATTGTATGAAGTATGATTGGAAAAAGACGGAGTGATAGGGTGAGGAATGATTTTGTTAGAGAGGAATGCGGTGTAAGAGAAAGTGTGAAAGTAAAGATTAAAAGAAGTATACTTAGATGGTTTGGACATTTGGAGAGAATGAATGAGGAAAGAATGACGAAGAAAGTATATGCTGCAAGAATTGATGGATGTCGTGGAAAAGGAAGACCGAGAAAGGTATGGATGGACCAAATTTTCAAAATAGCGAATGAATGGGATATCCAGAGTCATAATAAAAGGAGGACTTGTATGAAAAAGGTTATGACTCTGGATGAAATGAAAGAAGTATGCAAGGACAGGAAGAAGTGGCGGCTAATCTGCAATGTTGATTTCTAATGTTGGTGTATTCATTTGCTACATTTTTTGCATAGGAAATTTTTGACTTTTTTTGTATAGATTTCTTTGTAAGGTTTTGTTCTTTTTTATATTTAAATGTAATTTATTATTCATATTCCTTGACTTATAGGTTGGTATGAGGCTGACCACCCATACTGTAAAAAATGGTTCACTTTGCCAATGTCACCCCTGTTTCAGGGAAGGTCGGCAAAAGTTGTGGGGCTTATGTTCATTTGAGGTTTGGATTTTATTTGTAAACACACATTCAGCATTTGTAAGCGCGAACTACACTTGTTGGTCTGTGGGCATACATCTGAGAGCTTTAAATGAATATATCCTTGCAACTTAGATTATAGATTATAGATTATATAAACAAATCTATTGTTAAAAATTGTAAGAAACTTTTTTTTTTATTGTAAGAAAATAATTTTCCTCTTGGTAACATGGTAACTTAAGCATGATAGTTAAAATTGTTACAATTTGTAAGAGATTTTTCTTGTTAATTTTTTTTTTCAAACTAATCATACAATAAAATTAAACTCTAGAATTTTTTACTTTCAGTGACTTTTCCTGGCAACGGTTTGAAATTTTCAATGGAAATTTTTCATTGGAAATTGTATCTATCGGTTGATATAAAAATATCAACCAATAGATACAATTTCTATCTGTGCTATTATTCACAAAACATGTGATTCATAACTGATCAACAATTTTTTTTTTGTATGGAAAACTCACTAAGAAATTATAAAAATAAAAAAAAACAGAGTTTAAATTTTCCAACGTTTTTCGTGTTTTTGGTTCCAACGTTTTCGTTCAGGAATTTTCGACCTGCAGAACAAGCCTCGTGGACGACCGGAGACCAAAGTTGATATTGATGAATTGAAGGCTATTTTGGAAGCGGATCCATTGAAAACCACGATCGAGAAAGCTGCAGGCTGGGAAATTAGTGATAAAACTGTTTTAATCCACTTCAAGCAAATTGGAAAGGTGCAAAAACTTGAAAGCTCGAACCTCACGAGTTGAAAAAGCAAATCAACAAACGCGCGTCGACTGCTGCGTTACATTACTCAACCGGCACAATACGACTCATTACCTGTGATGAAAAGTGGATCCTGTACGATAATCAGAAGCGCTCATCGCAATGGCTGAACCCTGCCGAACCAGAGAAATTATGCACCAAACGAAAATCGACTCAAAAGAAGTTACTTCTGAGCATTTGTTGAATTAGTGCCGGTGTCCTTCACAACACTTTTCTTAAATCTGGTCAGACCATTACGGCAGATGTCTTTTGTCAGCAACTGCAAACCATGATGGAAAAGGTAGCTGCTAAACAACCGAGACTGGTCAATCGCTCTAGGCCACTGCTGCTAGACCACACACCGCACAATAGACGGCTACCAAATTAGAGGAGCTTCAATTGGAATGTCTAAGACATCCCCGTACTCTCCGGAGCTTGCTCCAACAGATTACCATTTTTTTCGATATTTGGATAACTTCTTGCAAGGGAAAAAAATCAACTACGATGGGGCAGTCCAAACTGCCTTTCAAATATTGTATTGATTGCCATCCGAATGTTTTTTTTTAGTAAAGTGATCAATGAACTACCTATGAGATGGCAAAAGTGCAAAGATAGCAATGGTTCATAAATTTTAATATAATAAATAAATCTATTATATTTAAAAAAAAAAAGACTTTATGTTCTTCCCATACAAAACGCTAATTTCATAAGGACCTAATATATCGAGTACGAGGGATAAGCGCGCATTATTCACGCCTGTTTGCTTGTGGGCATGCATGAAGTATGAATCTTAAATGTTGTAACTTAGATTATCAATGTCAATTTTATTTGTAAAACATACTTTGAATGGGTGATAGTTTTTATCAAAGTTGACCGAAATAAGATCTTGTTTATCTTCTTACGTGCGTTTCATGGGTTCACCATCACTGAGACATAGATTGAGAAACCATTAACTGAATTTAATGCAATAAAGAGTCGTCAACCCTCAGCTGGGCAAAATAAGACCAATACCCCGAGCAATATACGTAAATCTCCCCTCGATTGCGTGAATAAAAAGTGAACGAAAACTAAGTCACCCACTAGGAGTGCCGTCGCATATTCCATACATATTTGATAAACGCCAGACAATTTTTTACACTCGGGGCACAGTACCCTGAGTTTACAACATTGCGTAGATTTCACCCCGATTGCGTACATAAAAAAAATGTACGGAAAATACGACGGCACTCCTATAGAGTGATTTAGTTTATATATATTTTTTCCGATTTACGAAATTTTCTATACAAAGGACACAGCAAGTCACCTCGATCGCCTGAATAGAAAAATACAAAATAACTAAATCGCACATTAGAGGTTCTGTTGTATCTTTCATATATTTTTTTATTCTTGCAATCGAACCTTGCAACTCCTGCCGCCGTTTCCTGAATCGGGGTGGCATTGGCAAAAGTGAACCGATTTTTACAGCTTGGGGGGTCAGCCTCGTACCAACCTATCAGTCAAGGAGCAATACAATGATGAATATAGAAATCAATCAATATGAATTTTCACAGTGTAAATACACAAGCTATAAAAAAATTAATAACATTTCTAAGTATTTTAAAATTTGTAATGGTTTTACTGGGGTTCTCTTTTAACCAAACTGCAATTATTTATTTCAACGGTCATTGGTAAAGGTTTATGAATTTTTAAACCCAGCGAAGAGCAAATTTGAAAATATAAATGGTACCTAAATTTTTTGTGCTCCGCGGGGATTCGAACCCACAACCTTCCATTCAGAGTCCGAAGTGTTACCACTGGACTACGGACCGGTCCATAATGTAATGTCATAATTTCAATAAAATAAATTAAGTATGTTGTTTGAAAAGAAACTAAAGTGCACTGTGTTGTATTTTTCATCGATATATAGAACCTCCATGGTATTTTTATGATTTACGGGTTCAATGTAATAAAATATTTAATTCATTTATTTTAAGATTCCGTTCACAGAGTTGACTTAACACCACGGTCGTTTGACTACTCATTAGCTCGACGGCTCAGATACAAGTCTTGCGCCATAGACAGCTTTCTCCTTTTTTTAAAGCAGGGATAAGGATGGTTCTTGAAACATTGGGAACTGGAACATGCAAGATTTCGCCAGAATATTCTATTAAGAATATTTGAGAAAATACTCACACAATATCAAACAAATAAAAGTCCTTTTTTAGTGTTGATCTGTTAACACAGTGAAAGTCCATTTTTATAAATATTTAAAAATATAAATGGTAAAACATTGTTTTAATTCACTTTATTTTATTTGTTTATGCTCGGTTCATTCTGCTCTTGAAGATGCCTCATTAGGCGAAAATATTCGAGCATAAACAAATAAAATAAAGTGAATTAAAACAATGTTTTACCTTTTATATTTTTAAATATTTATAAATAAAAGTCCAATTATTTAAGCACCTACATCTAGAGACACAGACAGACTCACACAGACACACCCATATCAACTCACACAGACACGCAATTACACATTCGTGGCAGTATAAAGTGTTTCCGCCAACTGTATGGGAAATTTTTGACTTTTTTTTGTATTTTTGTATAGATTTCTTTTTAAGGTTTTGTTCTTTGTTATATTTAAATGTAATTTATTATTCGTATTCCTTGACTTATAGGTTGGTATGAGGCTGACCACCCTTACTGTTAAAAATGGTTCACTTTGCCAATGTCACCCCTGTGTCAGGGAAGGTCGGCAAAAGTTGTGGGGCTTATGTTCATTTGAGGTTTGGATTTTATTTGTAAGTACACATTCAGCATTTGTAAGCGCGAACTACACGTGTTGGTTTGTGGGCATACATCTGAGAGCTTTAAATGAATATATCATTGCAACTTAGATTATAGATTATAGTATGGAATGACAGTTCTGTAAACTATAATATGGAATACAGTTTTTATTTACTCTGAGTGACGTCACATGACCGAAGGGTATTTTTAAATTTTGAAGTGCAATGCTGATAGTTTCAAAGTAAGAAAGAAGAGTGTGGTACTTGAGACATGTGTGCTTTAGGAAGGAAAAAATACAGACTAAGGCATTTGATAATTGTAGCAAAGATTGAGAAAAAAAAGGTGTCGGTAGGAGGGATCTATTTTGAGCAGCTATGTGGAAGGAGCTAACTGGAGAAATGAAAGAAGTATGTAACGGACAGAAAGAAATGGCGGTTGATCTGTAATGTTGGCGGCTAGGGTTTATTAAATTGAAATTGGTTTTCTGTTTTTAGTTTTGATGTCCATAGATATTATTATTTATTGATTTAAAAAACGTAATTTGTCGTGTATGTTCCTTGACTTATAGGTTGGTATGCGGCTGACCACCCATGCTGTAAAAATGGTTCACTTTGCCAATGTCACCCCTGTCTCAGGAAAGGACGGCAAGAGTTGCAGGGTGTATTCCCATTTGAGATTTGGTTTTTGTGTTGTAGGTTCACATGCGGCATGTGCAAGCGCGAACTTGTACGTGTCTGGTTGTGAAAATGCACCTATTGTGAATCTCCAATGTAACATATCTTTGCAACTTAGATTAGATAATTATATTAATTTTAAAATGAAACAAATTTCAAAACTTATTTTAATTCGGATATTTCACGAACCGTTTAGAGAGAACTTACATCATTCTCGACGTTTCGTCGGCGACGTAGCCAACGTCTTCAGGAGAACATCCTCTCTGCGCGACGACTGAGGATGAACTGAGTTTGAAAACAATATTGTCACAAATCACTGCCTACCTTCGTGACAATATTCTTTTCAAACTCAGTTCATCCTCAGTCGTCGTGCAGAGAGGATGTTCTCCTGAAGACGTTGGCTATGTCGCCGACGAAACGTCAAGAATGATGTAAGTTCTCTCTAAGCAGTTCGTGAAATATCCGAGTTAAATTAAGTTTTGAAATTTGTTTAATTTTAAAATTAATATAATTGTCAAAATGTCAAACGACCGTAATTCTAACTTAAACCTAACTAGATTAGATATGTCAAAAATTATCGTCACTAAAATCTTCCACAAAGGGGGGAAGGGATGAAAAAAAAAAAAAAAAACAATCGTATATCTAAATTTCACATATGGAAATTTTTACATAGCTCGTACTCTAGCACTCGAGCCTTAGAGCCTCACACATACTCGTATGTGTGTGACTATTAACCTATCGCTGTATTATTTCGTAGTTGTCGTAAGGGGTGGCCAGCGCCTCCACCGTTCATGTGTGCACGAGTCACCCTTGCGACCAGAGCTAGAATTTAATTAACGAAAAGCACCCTCCTTTGTTATATTATAATATACGCGGTACGTAATTATCTATCAATACTCTAGCCCAGAGGTCCACAAAGTTCAACATATGCTGGTTTTAATAAAATATATTTTTGGTTTGAAATAAACACGGAAATAGAAATCATCTCTGACACCATCCATGGGAATCGAACCCTAGATCTCGGCATTGATTTTTATAATAATACTAGCTGACCCCGCAGATTTTATCCTGCCTTTTTTTTATAAAAGAGATTCAATAGTTTTGTGGATTTGTAAATTTGGGAATGGCTGTTCTTCAGAAAATGGAAAAGATGAGCGAAGAAACTTATTTTGAAGTGATCTTTGTAACTATTATAGTGAGACGGCATTGCCCAATAACTTAAAACAATTGAGCGTGAAAATGAAATTGGGCTCATTTAAAGATATTGAAGTACTATGGATTGCAGTTATGAAAGATGTTGTAGCCTTTTAAATTTCAGGAGGTGTATATGAAAGTTTTATATCTTTTGTCATTTTCACACTGTAATTGGTATTTCAAGCATAATTTCATTGCTTAATACCAATAAAAGAATGCTGTTATTCTATTGGGCAGAAGGAAACGTTTTCTGTGCACATCTCAAAAATAATCAAATTATCATTTATAGGTTTTAAATGATTCTTTAAAAAGTTTAATATTAAGTAAGAATATGGAGTATGTAGTAAAACTTGGTTCACTTTTGCCAATGCCCCCCTGGTTTCAGCGAAAGTGGCAGGAGTTGCAAAGTTTATGTACACATGCAGCATGTGTAAGCATGTACTTACAATGTGCTTACTTTTGGGCATGTATTTTATATGAGTCTAAAATGACAAAATATCTTTGCAACTTAGATTATATGTTT
Organism: Agapetus fuscipes; assembly: GCA_951799405.1. Lineage (NCBI taxonomy): Eukaryota > Metazoa > Arthropoda > Insecta > Trichoptera > Glossosomatidae > Agapetus > Agapetus fuscipes. The sequence continues at coordinate 27,812,641 of OX637332.1, forward strand.
TGAAATGTAATTTTTCGTGTATGTTCCTTGACTTATAGGTTGGTATGCGGCTGACCACCCATGCTGTAAAAATGGTTCACTTTGCCAATGTCACCCCTGTTTCAGGGAAGGATGGCAAGAGTTGCAGGGTGTATGCCCATTTGAAATTTGGTTTTTATGTTGTAGGTTCATATGAGGCATGTGCAAGCGCGAACTTTACGTGTCTGGTTGTGAGAACGCATGTAATGTGAATCTCCAATGTAACATATCTTTGCAACTTAGATTAGATCAGATTAGACGGATCTAAGAAATGTTGAAAGTGCCACCATATGTTTTTATGCAACTTAGATTATAAGTCCTCGACTTGTAAGTTGGTGTACAAATTGTTTCACTTCTGCCTGTTTAAAGTAAAGTCAGCATAAATTGCACCGTTGTTATTTGGGATTTGCAGTTGGGTCTAATTTTGAAAATATACATGCATTATGTGTATGCACAAACTAACATGTGTTTCCTTTTGGGCATCCATTCAATATGAACCTTAAATGTGTGCATATATTTGTAACTGAGATTAAAGACTTATTTATTTAACCTTGAACACTTTTCATGACTTTGACAGTTGAAAAGCTAAATTCCAATTTTTTCTAACTATTTTGTGATAATTGTAAACAAATCTTAAATTTTCTAATCAATTAAGGGATCATTGTGAAAGTCCAGTTTAATTTCTTTTTGAAATAATGATTATTAAGTAAGTATGAAAACTGTCACATCAAAGTATTTCAAATTTTTTTTATTAACCTGGATGCCCTAACGCATAATAATCTACTTAGATCATTTTGAATTTGTAACAAAAAATAATAGCGCCAGGATATTCCCCACTTCAACTGAAAGTGGTTGGTGTTAGGCCGGCCCCCTTACCTGTAAAAATAAATAGGTCCCGAAGCGCCACATGCGACCCCTTTGGGGATAACGCAGGCAAGAAGTTACACTATATGTGTAGCTTAGTTGCGTTTTATATACTCAAGCTACAGTTAGAGGAAACATTGAAACAAAACAATGTGTGAAGGGAACATTGAAACAAAAACTGTGCAAAGGAAACAAAAATGTTCAATCTTTTTTTTAAATATAATATCTGAGTGTTTCCTTGGTGTCTAGGATAAGTTTTTGTACTGGTTCATCAATATTCATAAAATAATTTATAATGAATCATTTCTTTACTATTTAAGTCAATTAAATTTAATAAAAATACTTAGTTCTTGTCATATAAACGATCATTTTCACAAAACAGACACGTTCAAGTTTGCGCTTAAACATGTCGTAGTATGTATGTAGTCCTACAACACCTTGTCTCAGGGGTCAGTCTCCCCTCCACTGACCCACGCCCTGTATATACATCCCATCCGGGGATGTGTCACAGGACTCGCATGCACAAAGTTATGTGAGATGCGAGTGGCAGAAGGCCCTCCCGTGAAGCTACACTTTCCCAAGTGTTTACACAAAGCAAAGAAGGCACAGAAATCACTGAAAGATTATAGCCGTAAGGGTATAGGGCTTGAGGATTTTAAATTTACAAACAAAAATGCAAAGTGATTCTGAGCGTCTTAACATATGACTTAAGGCCTAAATTCGAGATGTTACTACTGAGACTGTTCGGGAGGTGCTCTCCTGACTAAGTGGCCAACCACCATAGAGGTGGGAAAGAATAAAGAAAAGAAGAAAGAATGTCGGTCTAATTAGACCGACGAGTTCTCGCCATAGCTGGCACAAAACTTTGAAAAAGCCTCAAAGTTATATTTGTTGGCCACAAAGTCCGCGTATCCGATCGGGCCGATGGCCGGTCTGACAGCGTTGAAGAGCGCCTCACGACCAGGCTGCAAGGCTTCGCAGTCCCACAAGACGTGTAGTCCTACAATATAAAAACCCGTATCTCAAATGAACATACACCCTGCAACTCCTGCCGACCTTCGCTGAAACAGGGGTGAAATTGGCAAAGTGAACCATTTCTACAGAATGGGTGGTCAGCCGCATACCAACCTATAAGTCAAGGAACATACACAACAAATGGAAACGATGGAAAAGGAATTCCCTTCCAGGCAAATATTACTTAAGTATTTTTACTGATCATGTTGTAATTCAGTTTTGCCAGAGTCTGCCGAGACTAACCATAGCATACAAACCTTTCCATTGATGGCAAGCCTTTCGAAGTAAATAAATATCCATAAATGGCTTCAACGGAACATCGATGACAGTAACGCTGTTATGACTGCTAAAATAAAGCAAACGCAACTAAGTTACACATATAGTGCAACTTCTTACCGCGATATCCCCGAAGCAGCAGCCAACAATAAAAACCAACCATATCTTATTATTATTTTTTTGTTTAGTTTTTGATGTCCATACATATTATTATTTGTTGATTTTAAAAATTGTAATTTGTTGTGTATGTTCCTTGACTTATAGGTTGGTATGCGGCTGACCAACGATGCTGAAGAAAATGGTTCACTTTACCAATGTCACCACTTTTTCAGGAAAGGTCGGCAGGAGTTGCAGGTGTATGTTCATTTAAGATTCGGGTTTTTATATTGTAGGTCCACATGCGGCATGTTTAAGCGCGAACTTATACGTGTCGCATTACATGCATTTTGTGAAAATGCATGTAATGCGAATCTTTAATGTTACATATGTTTGCAACTGAGATTAGATTAGATTAGATAAGGTCGAGTAAGCCTTGCCGGTATTTTATTTTGGGTTTTTGAAATAAACACTGAAACGGAAAATCGTTTCTGACGCTCCCGGTGGGATTCGAACCCGAGCTCACGGCATGGAATGAGAGCGCTCTACCCACTGAGCCATCGAACAAACTTTGCGTAATGCGTATTATTTTATTTTTCTTCAACAATTTTTTAGCACCACAACTAACTTCATATTGAACAATTAAAAGTGCCATTTTGCATGATGGCAACGTTGGTTTTGATTTTTACCACGTTTAGTATATGAAGTGTAGGTATATAGAAGTGCTCTCCATTGTACTTTTCAGAAGTTTAATTTTCATGAAAATTTGCAATGCTTCAATCCAGTGTTGAGGAACGACTTTTTTTGCGTTACTTCACTGTTTACAAAAATTCATGATCAAATGATTATGTTGATTTCGGAAAGGATTTGGGAAAGATTATTAATTGATTATGGGATTGTATGATTGTATGAAGTATGATTGGAAAAAGACGGAGTGATAGGGTGAGGAATGATTTTGTTAGAGAGGAATGCGGTGTAAGAGAAAGTGTGAAAGTAAAGATTAAAAGAAGTATACTTAGATGGTTTGGACATTTGGAGAGAATGAATGAGGAAAGAATGACGAAGAAAGTATATGCTGCAAGAATTGATGGATGTCGTGGAAAAGGAAGACCGAGAAAGGTATGGATGGACCAAATTTTCAAAATAGCGAATGAATGGGATATCCAGAGTCATAATAAAAGGAGGACTTGTATGAAAAAGGTTATGACTCTGGATGAAATGAAAGAAGTATGCAAGGACAGGAAGAAGTGGCGGCTAATCTGCAATGTTGATTTCTAATGTTGGTGTATTCATTTGCTACATTTTTTGCATAGGAAATTTTTGACTTTTTTTGTATAGATTTCTTTGTAAGGTTTTGTTCTTTTTTATATTTAAATGTAATTTATTATTCATATTCCTTGACTTATAGGTTGGTATGAGGCTGACCACCCATACTGTAAAAAATGGTTCACTTTGCCAATGTCACCCCTGTTTCAGGGAAGGTCGGCAAAAGTTGTGGGGCTTATGTTCATTTGAGGTTTGGATTTTATTTGTAAACACACATTCAGCATTTGTAAGCGCGAACTACACTTGTTGGTCTGTGGGCATACATCTGAGAGCTTTAAATGAATATATCCTTGCAACTTAGATTATAGATTATAGATTATATAAACAAATCTATTGTTAAAAATTGTAAGAAACTTTTTTTTTTATTGTAAGAAAATAATTTTCCTCTTGGTAACATGGTAACTTAAGCATGATAGTTAAAATTGTTACAATTTGTAAGAGATTTTTCTTGTTAATTTTTTTTTTCAAACTAATCATACAATAAAATTAAACTCTAGAATTTTTTACTTTCAGTGACTTTTCCTGGCAACGGTTTGAAATTTTCAATGGAAATTTTTCATTGGAAATTGTATCTATCGGTTGATATAAAAATATCAACCAATAGATACAATTTCTATCTGTGCTATTATTCACAAAACATGTGATTCATAACTGATCAACAATTTTTTTTTTGTATGGAAAACTCACTAAGAAATTATAAAAATAAAAAAAAACAGAGTTTAAATTTTCCAACGTTTTTCGTGTTTTTGGTTCCAACGTTTTCGTTCAGGAATTTTCGACCTGCAGAACAAGCCTCGTGGACGACCGGAGACCAAAGTTGATATTGATGAATTGAAGGCTATTTTGGAAGCGGATCCATTGAAAACCACGATCGAGAAAGCTGCAGGCTGGGAAATTAGTGATAAAACTGTTTTAATCCACTTCAAGCAAATTGGAAAGGTGCAAAAACTTGAAAGCTCGAACCTCACGAGTTGAAAAAGCAAATCAACAAACGCGCGTCGACTGCTGCGTTACATTACTCAACCGGCACAATACGACTCATTACCTGTGATGAAAAGTGGATCCTGTACGATAATCAGAAGCGCTCATCGCAATGGCTGAACCCTGCCGAACCAGAGAAATTATGCACCAAACGAAAATCGACTCAAAAGAAGTTACTTCTGAGCATTTGTTGAATTAGTGCCGGTGTCCTTCACAACACTTTTCTTAAATCTGGTCAGACCATTACGGCAGATGTCTTTTGTCAGCAACTGCAAACCATGATGGAAAAGGTAGCTGCTAAACAACCGAGACTGGTCAATCGCTCTAGGCCACTGCTGCTAGACCACACACCGCACAATAGACGGCTACCAAATTAGAGGAGCTTCAATTGGAATGTCTAAGACATCCCCGTACTCTCCGGAGCTTGCTCCAACAGATTACCATTTTTTTCGATATTTGGATAACTTCTTGCAAGGGAAAAAAATCAACTACGATGGGGCAGTCCAAACTGCCTTTCAAATATTGTATTGATTGCCATCCGAATGTTTTTTTTTAGTAAAGTGATCAATGAACTACCTATGAGATGGCAAAAGTGCAAAGATAGCAATGGTTCATAAATTTTAATATAATAAATAAATCTATTATATTTAAAAAAAAAAAGACTTTATGTTCTTCCCATACAAAACGCTAATTTCATAAGGACCTAATATATCGAGTACGAGGGATAAGCGCGCATTATTCACGCCTGTTTGCTTGTGGGCATGCATGAAGTATGAATCTTAAATGTTGTAACTTAGATTATCAATGTCAATTTTATTTGTAAAACATACTTTGAATGGGTGATAGTTTTTATCAAAGTTGACCGAAATAAGATCTTGTTTATCTTCTTACGTGCGTTTCATGGGTTCACCATCACTGAGACATAGATTGAGAAACCATTAACTGAATTTAATGCAATAAAGAGTCGTCAACCCTCAGCTGGGCAAAATAAGACCAATACCCCGAGCAATATACGTAAATCTCCCCTCGATTGCGTGAATAAAAAGTGAACGAAAACTAAGTCACCCACTAGGAGTGCCGTCGCATATTCCATACATATTTGATAAACGCCAGACAATTTTTTACACTCGGGGCACAGTACCCTGAGTTTACAACATTGCGTAGATTTCACCCCGATTGCGTACATAAAAAAAATGTACGGAAAATACGACGGCACTCCTATAGAGTGATTTAGTTTATATATATTTTTTCCGATTTACGAAATTTTCTATACAAAGGACACAGCAAGTCACCTCGATCGCCTGAATAGAAAAATACAAAATAACTAAATCGCACATTAGAGGTTCTGTTGTATCTTTCATATATTTTTTTATTCTTGCAATCGAACCTTGCAACTCCTGCCGCCGTTTCCTGAATCGGGGTGGCATTGGCAAAAGTGAACCGATTTTTACAGCTTGGGGGGTCAGCCTCGTACCAACCTATCAGTCAAGGAGCAATACAATGATGAATATAGAAATCAATCAATATGAATTTTCACAGTGTAAATACACAAGCTATAAAAAAATTAATAACATTTCTAAGTATTTTAAAATTTGTAATGGTTTTACTGGGGTTCTCTTTTAACCAAACTGCAATTATTTATTTCAACGGTCATTGGTAAAGGTTTATGAATTTTTAAACCCAGCGAAGAGCAAATTTGAAAATATAAATGGTACCTAAATTTTTTGTGCTCCGCGGGGATTCGAACCCACAACCTTCCATTCAGAGTCCGAAGTGTTACCACTGGACTACGGACCGGTCCATAATGTAATGTCATAATTTCAATAAAATAAATTAAGTATGTTGTTTGAAAAGAAACTAAAGTGCACTGTGTTGTATTTTTCATCGATATATAGAACCTCCATGGTATTTTTATGATTTACGGGTTCAATGTAATAAAATATTTAATTCATTTATTTTAAGATTCCGTTCACAGAGTTGACTTAACACCACGGTCGTTTGACTACTCATTAGCTCGACGGCTCAGATACAAGTCTTGCGCCATAGACAGCTTTCTCCTTTTTTTAAAGCAGGGATAAGGATGGTTCTTGAAACATTGGGAACTGGAACATGCAAGATTTCGCCAGAATATTCTATTAAGAATATTTGAGAAAATACTCACACAATATCAAACAAATAAAAGTCCTTTTTTAGTGTTGATCTGTTAACACAGTGAAAGTCCATTTTTATAAATATTTAAAAATATAAATGGTAAAACATTGTTTTAATTCACTTTATTTTATTTGTTTATGCTCGGTTCATTCTGCTCTTGAAGATGCCTCATTAGGCGAAAATATTCGAGCATAAACAAATAAAATAAAGTGAATTAAAACAATGTTTTACCTTTTATATTTTTAAATATTTATAAATAAAAGTCCAATTATTTAAGCACCTACATCTAGAGACACAGACAGACTCACACAGACACACCCATATCAACTCACACAGACACGCAATTACACATTCGTGGCAGTATAAAGTGTTTCCGCCAACTGTATGGGAAATTTTTGACTTTTTTTTGTATTTTTGTATAGATTTCTTTTTAAGGTTTTGTTCTTTGTTATATTTAAATGTAATTTATTATTCGTATTCCTTGACTTATAGGTTGGTATGAGGCTGACCACCCTTACTGTTAAAAATGGTTCACTTTGCCAATGTCACCCCTGTGTCAGGGAAGGTCGGCAAAAGTTGTGGGGCTTATGTTCATTTGAGGTTTGGATTTTATTTGTAAGTACACATTCAGCATTTGTAAGCGCGAACTACACGTGTTGGTTTGTGGGCATACATCTGAGAGCTTTAAATGAATATATCATTGCAACTTAGATTATAGATTATAGTATGGAATGACAGTTCTGTAAACTATAATATGGAATACAGTTTTTATTTACTCTGAGTGACGTCACATGACCGAAGGGTATTTTTAAATTTTGAAGTGCAATGCTGATAGTTTCAAAGTAAGAAAGAAGAGTGTGGTACTTGAGACATGTGTACTTTAGGAAGGAAAAAATACAGACTAAGGCATTTGATAATTGTAGCAAAGATTGAGAAAAAAAAGGTGTCGGTAGGAGGGATCTATTTTGAGCAGCTATGTGGAAGGAGCTAACTGGAGAAATGAAAGAAGTATGTAACGGACAGAAAGAAATGGCGGTTGATCTGTAATGTTGGCGGCTAGGGTTTATTAAATTGAAATTGGTTTTCTGTTTTTAGTTTTGATGTCCATAGATATTATTATTTATTGATTTAAAAAACGTAATTTGTCGTGTATGTTCCTTGACTTATAGGTTGGTATGCGGCTGACCACCCATGCTGTAAAAATGGTTCACTTTGCCAATGTCACCCCTGTCTCAGGAAAGGACGGCAAGAGTTGCAGGGTGTATTCCCATTTGAGATTTGGTTTTTGTGTTGTAGGTTCACATGCGGCATGTGCAAGCGCGAACTTGTACGTGTCTGGTTGTGAAAATGCACCTATTGTGAATCTCCAATGTAACATATCTTTGCAACTTAGATTAGATAATTATATTAATTTTAAAATGAAACAAATTTCAAAACTTATTTTAATTCGGATATTTCACGAACCGTTTAGAGAGAACTTACATCATTCTCGACGTTTCGTCGGCGACGTAGCCAACGTCTTCAGGAGAACATCCTCTCTGCGCGACGACTGAGGATGAACTGAGTTTGAAAACAATATTGTCACAAATCACTGCCTACCTTCGTGACAATATTCTTTTCAAACTCAGTTCATCCTCAGTCGTCGTGCAGAGAGGATGTTCTCCTGAAGACGTTGGCTATGTCGCCGACGAAACGTCAAGAATGATGTAAGTTCTCTCTAAGCAGTTCGTGAAATATCCGAGTTAAATTAAGTTTTGAAATTTGTTTAATTTTAAAATTAATATAATTGTCAAAATGTCAAACGACCGTAATTCTAACTTAAACCTAACTAGATTAGATATGTCAAAAATTATCGTCACTAAAATCTTCCACAAAGGGGGGAAGGGATGAAAAAAAAAAAAAAAAACAATCGTATATCTAAATTTCACATATGGAAATTTTTACATAGCTCGTACTCTAGCACTCGAGCCTTAGAGCCTCACACATACTCGTATGTGTGTGACTATTAACCTATCGCTGTATTATTTCGTAGTTGTCGTAAGGGGTGGCCAGCGCCTCCACCGTTCATGTGTGCACGAGTCACCCTTGCGACCAGAGCTAGAATTTAATTAACGAAAAGCACCCTCCTTTGTTATATTATAATATACGCGGTACGTAATTATCTATCAATACTCTAGCCCAGAGGTCCACAAAGTTCAACATATGCTGGTTTTAATAAAATATATTTTTGGTTTGAAATAAACACGGAAATAGAAATCATCTCTGACACCATCCATGGGAATCGAACCCTAGATCTCGGCATTGATTTTTATAATAATACTAGCTGACCCCGCAGATTTTATCCTGCCTTTTTTTTATAAAAGAGATTCAATAGTTTTGTGGATTTGTAAATTTGGGAATGGCTGTTCTTCAGAAAATGGAAAAGATGAGCGAAGAAACTTATTTTGAAGTGATCTTTGTAACTATTATAGTGAGACGGCATTGCCCAATAACTTAAAACAATTGAGCGTGAAAATGAAATTGGGCTCATTTAAAGATATTGAAGTACTATGGATTGCAGTTATGAAAGATGTTGTAGCCTTTTAAATTTCAGGAGGTGTATATGAAAGTTTTATATCTTTTGTCATTTTCACACTGTAATTGGTATTTCAAGCATAATTTCATTGCTTAATACCAATAAAAGAATGCTGTTATTCTATTGGGCAGAAGGAAACGTTTTCTGTGCACATCTCAAAAATAATCAAATTATCATTTATAGGTTTTAAATGATTCTTTAAAAAGTTTAATATTAAGTAAGAATATGGAGTATGTAGTAAAACTTGGTTCACTTTTGCCAATGCCCCCCTGGTTTCAGCGAAAGTGGCAGGAGTTGCAAAGTTTATGTACACATGCAGCATGTGTAAGCATGTACTTACAATGTGCTTACTTTTGGGCATGTATTTTATATGAGTCTAAAATGACAAAATATCTTTGCAACTTAGATTATATGTTTTGAAATGTAATTTTTCGTGTATGTTCCTTGACTTATAGGTTGGTATGCGGCTGACCACCCATGCTGTAAAAATGGTTCACTTTGCCAATGTCACCCCTGTTTCAGGGAAGGATGGCAAGAGTTGCAGGGTGTATGCCCATTTGAAATTTGGTTTTTATGTTGTAGGTTCATATGAGGCATGTGCAAGCGCGAACTTTACGTGTCTGGTTGTGAGAACGCATGTAATGTGAATCTCCAATGTAACATATCTTTGCAACTTAGATTAGATCAGATTAGACGGATCTAAGAAATGTTGAAAGTGCCACCATATGTTTTTATGCAACTTAGATTATAAGTCCTCGACTTGTAAGTTGGTGTACAAATTGTTTCACTTCTGCCTGTTTAAAGTAAAGTCAGCATAAATTGCACCGTTGTTATTTGGGATTTGCAGTTGGGTCTAATTTTGAAAATATACATGCATTATGTGTATGCACAAACTAACATGTGTTTCCTTTTGGGCATCCATTCAATATGAACCTTAAATGTGTGCATATATTTGTAACTGAGATTAAAGACTTATTTATTTAACCTTGAACACTTTTCATGACTTTGACAGTTGAAAAGCTAAATTCCAATTTTTAAAAAAGAGTTCTGTTTGGTAAAGGCTGTTGATGAATAAAATCTTTTATTCCATTTTCAAATTTTGTACCTACCAGTTTATTTTATTAATTTGATTTTGTTTAACCTCTTACAATATTTCAAACCGAACACATTTAATGAAATTTGAATATGGAACAAAAATCTGTCAATTAGATGAAGTTGGAAATGATCAATTCCCATATAAAAACAACGTTCAGCATTTCACAAATTTAAACATGTTCTGCGTTATTTTATCAACTTTTTTGTACGCTATAACCCTTCCCAGATTACGTACTTTATTCTGAAACGAAAGACAGCCAAAACCGTTTAGTCCTTCACCATTTTATCGCATTACCAACGAACGCTTTTTTGGTTTTATAAGTATAGATAGATTAATATTAGGATGATTTATTTGGTGAGCGCTGTTTTTGTGTGTATCACACCTCAAGAGCCCCTGCGAGCTTGGTCGTCGCTGTAGAAAGCGCTAGTTCTCAAGCAAGATCCAGTTGTTGTAAGGTTGGATGGACCTTTCAGTGATCGGTCTTTGGTAAAGGTTTATGAATTTTTTACAACCTTCCATTTACGAGTCCGAAGTGTTGCCACTGGACTATGGACCGGTCCAAGCATTCTACCATCTGAGATATCAATCTGGCTATGCGAAATATGAGACATAAGGCCTCTTGCACCAACCTCCCATCAATATTTGATTGACACATAAAATTTGATTGCTTAATTCTGTTAAGGAACTCGGTTAAATATTTCTCGGAAGTGGGTTATAATATGGTGGAATTTGCACAGGAAATATGATGTAAATCAGCTGATTTACGTTTATGCAACCGAATTTTAGATTTTTGGGGGAAAATCACTCATAAGTTTGATTTTTGTCTGATTGGAGTTTGGTGCAGCAGGCCCATAATAAATCGGAATGTTTATAATACAGTCTGAAGAATTATCTGTTTCTCAATGCCCGATTTCAACTCGTGTTTCAATATTGGTAAGGCTTACTCAGCCTTTACAAGAAATGCGTAAATCCCCACTTCAACTGAAGTGGTTAATTTTTTTTTTAAATAGATTTGTGGAAAGAAATGCAATCTACCAACCTATTTTGCCTAGCCAGTTGTCTTCATGCGAAAGCAGAAGCTTGTGTGCGTACAACGGCATCTGTTGAACCAGGGTCGAAGTTATCGTCGCGAGATTCGAACCATCGTTATCCGGTTCCAAATAACCCGACTTGATCCCCGCGGCCATCACACCGACAATCGACATCCATACATATTTGCTTGCTTTTTCCGCAGCAACCTGGCCGTATGACATCACAATATTGTGCCTATGCCAATTGATGCGCCGAGTCCATTTCATCTCATGAAATTTTTACTTTCTACAATTTTACACTTTCAGAATCACTGATCTAGTATTTCCTACGTGCTGTGTGCTATGACACGTCCACTCCGAGTGTAAACTTATAAGTATTTTTTTCTCAGTACGGAAGTCGTTGAGTGTTTCAAAAAATTGATGGATAAGTTACAGAGGCGCTTCTTTATTTCAATACAAGATTTTCCAATACTCGATGACTTTGTAACTGAGTTAAAGCTCTAACAAGTTTATAATTGTGATGTTGCGTTTAAAGTAATACTTCAATGTTTCAGTTTTTCTATAGATTCTGGTGTTCAATAAAGAGGCGTTTCTCAAATAATAATTCTTGGTACTCTGGATGAAATAAGTATGTAAGGACAGAAAGAAATGGCGGTTGATCTGTAATTCTGGCGGCTAGGGCTAGGATTTCTCAAGTTTTCCTTTTTTATTGTAAATTTTGTAAATTTGAATTTCGTAATTTGTATTTGATTTCAATGTTTATCCATTTGTTTATGTCTAAAATGTTATTTTATGTAAAATATATTCCTTGACTTATAGGTTGGTATGCGGCTGACTACCCATGCTGTAGAAAATGGTTCACTTTGCCAATGTCACCCCTGTTTCAGGAAAGGTCGGCAAGAGTTGCAGGGTGTATGTCCATTTGACACTTGGATTCTATATTGTAGGTTCACATGCGGCATGCGCAAGCGCGAACTTGTACGTGTCTGCTGGTGAGAATGCATGTAATGTGATTCCACAATGTTATATATCTTTGCAACTTAGATTAGATTAGGTATGAGAGATGGTATTCTTTGCCTTATAGGAGGGATTGGTTTTATTTCTGGTGAAGGCTTAGTACGTAAGCCTTGCCGGTATTTTATTTTGGGTTTGAAATGAACATCGAAACATGAAATCATTTCTGACATCATCGGTAAAAATCAAATCCAAGCTTTCAGTATGAAATGCAAACATTTCATACTGAAACAGCTTTCAAACGGAATTTTCGCGAGCTCGATCGACGCTACAAAGTGCCAATTTGCAAGCCAGACCCAATTGACCGGTTTTTGATAATGACAACGAATTTTCAAGTCAGCGAAGAGCATTTTTGAAGATTTGTCTATATTTTTTTATTGTGCTCTTTCTGGAATTAAACTCACGACCTACCGATTACGGATATGCAGCGTTGCTCACTAGACGACATACCGGTCAACCTAGATGGCTATAATTTTCCAACTAATACGTTATAAGGCACTTCGTTTAGATTTTTATTGGCCCTTATGTAGTGGAACACTGGAGTGAGAGATATGAAAAAGGTATAAAAAACTGCATATAAAAAATGACCAATTTGTCAAATGGTATAATAAAAAAATAATGTCCAAACTTATGTTTGTTACGTAGAGTTTCAAGGGTTTTCCTAGAAAAAATGTGAAATTTTCCATCAGTGTATTAGAAATAAATCTAAATCTAAGTTGCAAAGATATGTATCATTTGAGATTCATATTAAATACATTCCCACAAGCAGACACGCATAATTTCGCGCTCACACATGCCGCATGTGGACCTACAATATAAAAATCCAATCTCAAACGAACATAAGCCCTGCAACTCTTGCCAACCTTCCCTGAAACAAGGGTGACATTGGCAAAGTGAACCAATTTTTACAGAATGGGTGGTCAGCCTCATACCAACCTATAAGTCAAGGAATATGAATATAGAGTGAACCTAAAAACATACTCTCGTATCTGCAACTTAGATTACAGATTATAAATAGTTGATTGGTCAATTTGTCCAGGCGTCGCTTAGTGGCCTTAGCCTTTCCAAGGCCGCCCTTTATTTATTTGCGTCTTGTAAACATAATACGAGGCGATGCGGTTTCCCATACTTGTGAGAAATCGACGGCGTCTATACAGGGCAACACAGGAAACAGTACAGGGCGTGTCTTAGCAAACAGCTTGTGATGAGGACGACCACCCTAGCTGTAAAACATTCTCTTATAATAAAAATAATATTAGGATGATTTATTTAGAGGAAGACCGAGAAAAGTATGGATGGATCGCAACGCAACTAAGCTACACATAAAAAATAACTTCTTGCCTGCGTTTCCCCGAAGGGGTCGCATGTGGCGTTTCGGAACCTATTTATTTTTACAGGTAAGGGGGTCTGCCTCACACCAACCACTTTCAGTTGAAGTGAGGGTTTTCCAGCTGCCGGGGGGCTGGTTCTCATTTCTTGTGAAGGCTGAGTAAACCTTTGAGATCGAACCCTTGCTCTCGGCATGGAATGCAAGCATTCTACCAATTGAGCTATCGACCTTTTTACGAGCTTGATCGTCGTCGCTACAAAGCGCCAATTCTCAAGCAAGACCCAGTTGCTGTAAGGCTGGATGGACCTTTGGTGACCGGTCATTGGAAAAGGTTTTAATGAATTTTTCAACCCAGTGAAGAGAAAATTTGAAAATATAAATGGTATATTTTTGTTTCAAATAAAATTATGTTTTCTTAAACGTAGTACACAAACCCTACAAAATCTAATGGTATATTTTTGTGCTCCGCCGGGAATCGAACCCACAACCTTCCCATTCAGAGTCCGAAGTGTTACCACTGAACTACGGACCGGTCAATTTTCTGAAATAGCGAATGAATGGGATATCCAGAGTCATAATAAAAGGAGGGCTTGCATGCAAAAGGTTATGACTCTGGATGAAATGAAAGAAGTATGCAAGGACCGGAAGAAGTGGCGGCTAATCTGCAATGTTGATTTCTAATGTTGGTTTATTAATTTGCTACATTTTTGTGTTTGGGAAATTATTGACTTTTTTGTGTAGATTTCTTTTTAAGGTTTTGTTCTTTTGTTATACTTAAATGTTATTGATTATTTGTATTCCTTGACTTATAGGTTGGTATGACGCTGACCACCCATACTGTAAAAAATGGTCCACTTTGCCAATGTCACGCCTGTGTCAGGGAAGATCGGCAAAACTTGTAGGGCTGATGTTCATTTGAGGTTTGGATTTTATTTGTAAGTACACATTCAGCATTTGTAAGCGCGAACTACACGTGTTTGTTTGTGGACATACATTTGAGAGCTTTAAATGAATATATCCTTGCAACTTAGATTATAGATTATTATTATGATTATTATATTTTATTATCAAGAGCCCTCTGCAAACTTAGTCGTCGCTGTGGAAAGCATCAATTCTCAAGCAAGACCCAGTTGCTGTAAGGCTGGATGGATTTTTAGTGATTCGTCTTTGGTAATGGTGTATGATTTTTTTACCCAGCGAAAAGCATATTTGAAAATACAATAATATTTTTATTTTTTGTGCTCCGCCGGGATTCAAAGCACAAAAATATACCATTTATTTTTCCAAATGTGCTCTTCGCTGGGTTGAAAAAATTCATAAACCTTTACCAAAGACCGGTCACTGAAAGGTCCATCTAACCTTACAACAACTGGGTCTTGCTTGAGAATTGGTGCTTTCTACAGCGACGACCAAGCTCGCAGAGGACTCTTGAGGTGTGATACACACAAAAACAGCGCTCACCAAATAAAGCATCCTAATATTATTATTATTATCCGCTTTCACATGAATGCAAACTGGCCTGATACAATATGTTTTCTCTAATAGACGAACAGGTAAATCTAGAATCACTGCTGGATCGGGTCGTGACCATCGGGAGGGCCTTCCGCCACAAAAAATGTTAACATTGCATGAGCGTTCTGTGATACGCTTCCCCGGACGGAAGTGTAAACGGAACGGGTATGAGGCTGGGTTTTAACAATGACCAGTTAATATAGGTTTTTTAGTCCAAGATTCAAGATATAATATCGATACCTTAAAGGTAAAACTTAAAAAGTGACATATTAAGCTTACAGGGGTTTCTCAGAATAATGCACCTTTTTCTTATTTTCTACGAACGAAAACACATAAAAGTGTGAAAATCCTATAGTTTAGAACATTTTGAAGAGCACTGCCCTAGATTTAGTTCACTTACTTTGAGAAGTTACACCCAATAAAATGTTTTATCCACGATATCTCAAATCAGTGAATCAGCACTTAACCGAAACTAGCGGATATCCGAAACAATTACGTATCCCTATCCGCATCCATATCCGAAACTTCATATCTATAACATCGCTAGAGTAGAGCACAAAAATTTGTTAATATCTCTGCAACTTTAACATTATATTATTCTGCGAATGCACTCAATTTTAACATCAGGTAACTTCCATCAAAGCGTTCATAAGTCGTCTCCCCAGCGCTTGTTTGGCTTATGTGCCATTTGATTCAAAGAAGAGCTTTCAATGAAATTGTCTTAAGAATCACATTCTACACAATCTGAGCTAAGAGAAAAACGTACAACACGATAATGTGAGTTGATTTAAATATTAAAACAAAACAATTTTCACGTTTCATAAGACCCATTGGTCAATAAAAAAGCAAAAATAATACAATCAAATAATATAGACCTGAAACTGAGACTACTCCTCATCAAAAACTATGTATGGAGTATCTTGATGTACGGCTGCGAGACATGGTGCCTATCTAAAGGAGATAAACGGAGACTAGAGGCTTTTGAGATTAGGCTTTTGAGATGATAATATGATATAAATATTTCAACTAATTTACTTTAAAGAATAATGGATTTTAATGCTGTGACCAATGGTTGTGACCGGTTAATGTGATAAAAATGATTTGTGTTCAAATTTTAATGTGTCAATATTTGATTTAAATTATTGGATTTTAACGTAATAATATAAATAATTTAATATAATTTAATAAATGGTGCGATCTTATACGACCAATGAACTCCTAAGTCTGAGAAGACATAGCCCTGTCTGTCACATTGAAGTGAGCGATTGTGTGCGGAGGGTAGTGCAGGGGCAGGGAGGACATGTCGTGGATAGTGCTGGGGGGAGGAGGCGCAAGCGTGGCAGGCGGGCGGGACGTCGCCTGTACTGCAGGCCACCAGCAGACAACTGCGAGGACGGCGCTGCACAGCACGAGAGGGGGCGCGCAGAGACTGACAACCTCCGCCGCCCGGAAGCCGTGGGAGTGTCAAATGGCCTCTGTAGAGGCATCAAAGCTGATTCTGTCAGGAAGGCTGAAGAAGTGTGCGAGCGACGAAAAGAATGCGTGAGAAGAAAGTATGCGAAGAAAGAGGAATGGAAGTTTGCAACGTGGAACGTGAGGGACTGGAATGACTGTAAAGAGAGGGAAATCTCAAATATTATGAAAGAGAGAGGAATAAAAGTTCTTTGTGTGACTGAGACGAAAATGATAGGAGATGGAGAAAAGGAAATGGTAAATGGTGAATTTTTTGTATGGTGTGGGGTGAAAGATGGATACAAGAGACAGGGTGTAGGTGTTATCATTGATGAAAAAGCGAAAGGTTGTATTACTAAGTATGAAAGAGTCTCCCCGAGAATATTGTTAGTGAGAATGAGATTTGGACGGATGAAAGTTCTACTGATTGCGTGCTACGCCCCAGTGGACTCGGAATGCAGGGTAGTGAAAGAAGAATTCTGGGAGAAAGTTAACATTGTTATGAGACAGAAAGAAGAGAATGAAAGAACGATTCTACTAGGAGATTTTAATGGATGGGTAGGTATGAGACAAGATGATAGCGAGAATGTGGTAGGACCGAGTGGTAAAGGTGTAGCCAATGATAACGGTAGAGCGCTAATAAGCCTATGTATGGAGCATAGACTCTTTACGTCGAATACCTGGTTCAACCACAAAAGTATACATTTGTATACGTGGCAGAACAGAGCGGGCAACCGTACAATTATTGACTACATCTGTGTGGATGAAAGAATGAGAGGGGATGTAAGAGACTCTCGAGTATACCGTGGAGCTGTGCTGAACACGGACCACTATTTGCTGTGCTCGAGAATAATGATAGGAGATGTAAAAAGAAGAGCACAAAAGGAATTGGTGAGTATGAAGCGAATAAAAGTTGAAAAAATGAATGATGTAAGTATAAAAGAAAAGTACAAATGTGAGATGAATGAAAGACTTAACCACGATGAGTTAAAAAAAAACAAAAGAAGAAGGATGTGTTGAAAAAATGTGGTCAAAAATGAAAGAAAATATGATTGAATGTGCGAAATCTGTTTGTGGTGAAGCGAAGGTCTGTAAAAGAAGAGGTGATGCATGGTGGAATGACGAAGTGAGAGAAGCTATTGAACAGAAGAAGAATGCTTTTAATAGATGGCTGAATGATAGGAAAAATCAAGCTCTAGAAGAGATATATAAGCAAGCAAAACGAAGAGCCAAAACCGTCGTCTTTGAGAGTAAGATGAAAATAGAAAGTAAGGAAAATGAGAGAGCGCAGCAGAATTTCCTCACCAATAAAAAATCATTCTGGAGCTGGGTACGTGATAAAAACGAAAGTCGCGGATCAACCACCCCAGGCATTAAAAACGCTGAGGGAATCTTGCTGTGGGACGAAAGTGATGTAAGGAAGAGATGGAATGAATATTTTAAAAATTTATATGGCCAGGGCGAAAGAGACTATTATGATGTTGAATATAATGACAGCGATGAAGAAATTGTGAAAGAGGATGTGATAACAAGTATAAAAGATCTGAAGAATGGAAAAGCTGCTGGGAATGATGGTGTGAATGCTGAGATGATCAAATGTGCTGGGGAGTGCATGGTTGAATGGATGTTTGAACTGTGCAAGATGTGTGTGAAAGAGAGTAAAGTGCCGATGGACTGGAAAAAGGCGGTCATTGTTCCTATCTACAAAGGAAAAGGTGACAAAAAGGACTGCCAAAATTTCAGGCCCATCAGTCTTCTCAGTATAGCTGGTAAAGTATTGTGTAAGGTTCTCATAAAAAAAGTGAGACTGTCTACCGGTCATGGGGTTTCTGATATCCAGACTGGCTTTATGCCAGGAAGAGGGTGTGTAGACCAGATCTTCACTCTCAGACAGATTGTTGAAAAACATCTGGCTGTGGGTCGGAAGGTCTACACGGCTTTTGTGGATCTCGAGAAGGCTTTTGACTCGGTGGACAGAGGTATGATGTGGAAAGTACTCCTAAAGTACGGTGTGAACGGCAAGCTTCTGAATGGAATACGCGCCATCTATGAAAATAGTTTGGCGTGTGTAAGAGTGGATGGTAAATGTAGCGAATGGTTTGATGTTTACAAGGGAGTACGACAGGGGTGTGTAATGAGTCCGTGGTTATTTAACATAATCATGGACAATTGTATGAAAGAAGCAGAAATTTCTCATTATGGTGTGAAAGTGGGTGAGACGAATGTTGGAGTTCTTCTCTATGCTGACGATGCCGTAGTGTTGGCTGATACAGCGGAGGAGCTCCAGATGATACTCACCAAAATGAATGATGCTTTTAGTAAGAACGGTTTAAAAGTGAATGCCAGTAAGACGAAAGTATTAGTGTTTGACAGGACTGAGGAATGCGAGGAAATTGAGATAAGACTGAATGAAACAAGAGTGGAGGTCGTGAAAGAATTTGATTATCTGGGAAGCAAGTTTGAGTCGAATGGGAAATTGACGAAAGAATTGGAAAAGCGTGCTAGTAGAGGAAGAAGTGTAATGGGAACGATTGGAAGAATTGCAAGAAATAGGAAACTTACGAAGAATATGTGATTGGCGGTCCACAATGGCATATTGGTTCCGACTTTGATGTATGGAAATGAGGCGTGGACAGTTAATGAATGTGAGCTGAGTAAAGTATGTACGGTTGAAATGGCTTACCTGAGAGCAATGGCTGGAAAAACACTGAATGATAGAGTACGTAATGATTGGGTGATGAACGAGTGTGGTATAAAAGAGAATATGAGAATGAAAGTACAAAAAAGTACGATGAGATGGTTCGGACATCTCGAAAGAATGGATGATGAACGAATAACGAAGAAAGTGTAAAAAGGAAATGTCAGAGGAAAGCGCGGAAGGGGAAGGCCGAGGAAAGAATGGTTAGACCAAATAGGTGAGATTGCGAAAGAATGGAACCTGCAGAGTGAAAATAAGAGAAGAGTTTGTATGAAAAAGGTGATGAATATTGAGGAAATGAAAGTGGTTTGTAAGGACAGAAAAAAGTGGAGGCGCATCTGCGGAGGTACCGGCCACCCCTAGTGGAACGGCGGCAGGATACAGTACAGTACAGTACAGTCGTATAGAAGACTACTAGGAATTTCCTGGAAAGACCACACTACAAATGAGGAGGTTCTCCAAAGAATCAAAGGAGGAAGGTATCTGCTCAGGACCTTGTCCGAAAGGCGTGCAAGATGGATCGGCCATGTAATACGACAAGAAGGTCTCTTGCATGCCATAATGGAGCGGATGACCGAGGGGACCAACTCTAGGGGACGCCCACGCCAAGAGTACCTGGAGGACCTGCTGGTGGACGAGCGCTGCTCAACATATGCAGACCTAAAAAGAGCCGCACAAGACAGGGAAGAATGGAGAAGAAGAGTAAAAGATATTGCTGCAAACTAATCCTAGGATTGAAACAGGAGAAGAAGACATACAAACATTGCTGATGTGAAATTACCTCTGATGGACGTAAGGCAAACAAGCACTAACGTGACAAAATAAGTCAAACTTTCCAAACTTTACATAATTATCTCGCTTAATTATAAATGCTCCATTATGAAGGGGCCTCTAAACTTTCAAACGATTAAAATATGGAATTCAATCCATAACATATAAAGTTATAAAGATTTAATGTCATTTAAAAAAAATAGATGTGAAGAGAAATGCAATTGCTCCTTGACTGATAGGTTGGTATGAGGCTGACCCCCCGTACTGTAAAAATCGGTTCGCTTTTGCCAATGCCACCCCGGTTTCAGGGAAAAACGGCAAAAGTTGCAAGGTCTATGTTCATGTAAGGTTTTGTTGATTTGTATGCACGCATGCAGAATGTGTAGGCGCGAACCTACATGCATGTCTGTGAGCATGCATTTTATTTGAGCCTTAAATGGTAACATATCTTTGCAGCTTACATAATAGATTATAGAAAGATTTTGCCCGGCCAGTTTTCTTCATACGAAAGCAGGGGCTTGTGAGCAAACAATGACATCTGTTGAACAAGGGTCGTAGTTATTGTCGATAGGACAAGGCCGGGCTGCGTGTTCCCATTCCCCGACCTAAAAGGAATCTTTACTCAGACAAGCACACGGAAAAAAATTAATTCATCAAGTAGTTTCAGTTTTTCCATATTTACTCAAAAACTATTGACATTATAAAAAAACGGTTTCGATACTACACTAGACAATGTATAGTTCTATAAATAGAATGAAAAAAAATATTTCCAAAACATAGCACACACGAGAAAGTAGCTACAGAAGTGAAAAAAACGTATTTTTTTAAATATTTTTTTGTGGTCGCAATTTTTAAGTTATATATTTTGTTTAAACTTTATAATTAAGATAAAAAATTAATAAACATGCTTGATTTTTTTCATTACTGTCACTTTTTTGCTAAGACCATAAAGTGTAAGAAACAATAACGGCAGATTTAGGGTATGATACTTCCGTGTGCTGTCTGAGTAAAGATTCCTTTTAGGTCGGGGAATGGGAACACGCGGCCGGGCTTGAATCGGCGTTAGTGTCAATAACGCAAATTCGAGTGCCATTGCCTTATCCCTCGACCATCCCAGCGAGTGTATTCTATGGCTCATATTTAATGCATGCCCACATGCAGGCAAATTTAAGTTCGCGCTTACACACGCTGCATGTGCACAAATAAACCTTACATGAACATAAGCCTTGCATCACCTGTCGCCTTTCTCTGAAACCGTAATGGTATTGCCATTAGTTAACCAAGTTATTTTAGTATGGGATGTCAGCCTCATACCAACCTTTTGGTCGCATAACACAAGAAAATCGGAAAGTGAAATAATTAAAAAAAATAATATCAAATTTAAATCAAACAGAATTAAAATATTAAAATAAAAAATAATGTGCATAAGGTTAATTTTTAATGTTTAAAAAATGAAAGGTTACAAAGTGAATGCCTCATCAATTAATGAAGCAGAATTAATTCACTCAAATTAAATAAAATCAAAATTAAATTAAAGGCCTTAACCGCCAAAATTGCAAATCAATCGCCATTTATTAAATAAAATACCGCAAGGTATACTCAGCCTTCACCAGAAATGATTACCAGCCCCCTCGAGAGCTGGCCGGCCCCCTTACCTGTAAAAATAAATAGCTTTCACTCGCCACATGCGAAACCCTAGGCGGGATAACGCGGCAAGACGTTGCATTGTATGTGTAGCCTAGTTGCGATTAGCGCTTATGATCCAATTAAGGAAGCAATTTTGAATGAACCACAGTTTTACAGTGTGTCGATTAATTATCGTCAAAGCAAACCGCAACCAACTGCATCTGCAGTTGACTGCAAAACCATTTACTATAACTGTGACTGTGTCGCCCGTTCCTCTGATGGACTCTGTAATAATATTTTACTTTTAAATTAGTAATACAGGGTTCTATAGTATGTCCCAAACCAATTACATTATTACCAACATTGAAGGATAAAATACCGTTAAAATAAAATACAAGAGCAGAATTTAATATATTGAGATGAGCTTCCTTGACTTATGGGTTGGTATGAGGCTGACCACCCATACTGTTAAAGAATGGTTCACTTTGCCAATGTCACCCCTGTTTCAGGGAAGGTCGGCAAGAGTTGCACGGCTTATGTTCATTCTAAATTGGGTTTTATGTTGTTTTTAAGTCCACATGCGGTATATGTTTAAGCGTGAACTTATACGCGTCTGCTTGTGGGATTGCATTTAATATGAATCTTAAATGTAGTATATCTTTGTAATTTCGATTTTAGATAATAAAGATGGGCTTAATTGTATGGGTTTACAACAGTTTCGTACCAAGCTATTGAAATTATTTGAAAATGACTGAGAAAAAAAGATTTAAAAAACTTCGATTATTTTTATGAGGCTGACCACCATGCTGTAAACACTTGGTTCACTTTGCCAATGCAACCCCGGTTTCAGAGAAATGCTTGAGGGGTTGCAAGGTTTATGTTTATGTGGGGTTATTTATGTTACCTTATTTTCAGTAAGTATTCATACAGCATGTGTAAGCAAAAACGTACACTTGTCTGCCTGTGGGCGTGCATCAAATATAAACCTTGAATATCAATCCATCTTTGGAACTTATATAATTGAGTTTCTGCCAATCTCAGTCCTGACAGGACTGAGATGGGCAGCTTTCGGGAATCTGGGATATATCCTCAATGACACGAAAATGCCTGTTGACCTGAAGCGCAAGGTCTTTGAGTCATGCATGCTTTCAGTATCCACCTATGGCTTGGAAACAAAAGGGCTCACTCAGTATAGCGCCAATAAAGCCATTGAAAGGAGTATGCTGTATGCTGGAAATCAGCCTTAGATCTTCTTCTTCTCCTGTTTCAATCCTAGGATTGGTTTGCAGCAATATCATTTACTCTTGTTCTCCATTCCTCCCTGTCTTGTGCGGCTCTTTTTAGGTCTGCATATGTTGAGCAGCGCACGTCCACCAGCAGGTCCTCCAGGTACTCTTGGCGTGGGCGTCCCCTAGAGTTGCTCCCCTCGGTCATCCCCTCCATTATGGCATGCAAGAGACCTTCTTTTCGCATTACACAAGGCAAGACCATGACAAATGGCCGAAAAGGATCGTCCAGCGATGACCCAGGATGTCTTAGCGGGGAGCGGGGAGACCCCAACTGAGGTGGCTGGACGACATCAAGAGAACTAACTGCAGGCTGAACACAGCAGCCGATAGACATGAATGGAGAGGATTAGAGGAGGCCTACGTCCAGGAGTGGACTGAGAAAGGCTGAGTAAGACGAAGAAGAAGAAGAAGAATTGAGTTTCTTATTGCATTTATTATCACTGTCTTCTTAGCTCTCAGGTGTTAAGTAGATACATCGGGAAGTGCATATTGTGCAAATGCCACAATTGTGAAAAGTTGTGCATTTTCTTAGTAAGGCAGTAAAAGTGGCAAAAAAAGTGCTCTGCTACTTCTTCTGAGTCAATTTTCAAGAGAATCTAAATTGCAAAGATATTAAATTAACATTTAAGATAAATATTCAATGCATGCCCTCAAGCAGAGATGGGAAAGTACGCTTATACATGCCGCATGTGTACATAAAAATAAAAATAAACGATTCGCAAATGAACATAAGCCCTGCAACTCTTGCGACCTTCCCTGGATCAGGATGGACATTGGCAAAGTGAACATTTTTTACAGTATGGATGGTCAGCCTTATACCATTAGTCAAATAAAAACGGAATAATCAATAATCTAAATTGAAAAGATTTTACATCAACATTTAAGAATAATATTCAATGCATGCCCTCAAGCAGATGCAAGTACACGGTTACACATGCCGCATGTGTATTTTAAAAATACAAATAAACAATTTCAAATGAATATCAGTCCTGCAACTTTTGCTACCATTACCTGGAACATAGGGGAAATTGACAAAATGAATATTTTTTCACCGAATAGTATGTCTGTCTTATTTCTTTTAAGATGAGCGATTCTTCTATGTTTTAACATATAAAATCACATAAGAGCATTAAATTAAATAATATGTAAATTTTCAACAAAGTTTTAAATATCTAAAACTACAGAAATTTAACCGCAGATTTATTAAAAAAAACGGAAATTTTTGGGAACAGCCGTCTTAACGTCATTATTCTTTCTAACATCTTCAAAAATATTGAAAGTATGACGCCGTTTAAGATTTTTTTTATAAAATGGCCATAAATGTAGTTTCCATTAATCAGGATGCATATAAAAGCCCCGGCGGCTTCCGGCGAGGAGCTAAATCAATACACAAGCTGAAAAATTGAATTCAACGCGCAACAGGCTGGATAATAATAATATTAGGATGATTAATAAATCTAATCATCCTAATATTAATATTATCTTTATTATTATGATTATATATTAAAACAGCGCTCACCAAATATGGTGAGCGCTGTTTTTGTGTGTATCACACCTCAAGAGCCCTCTGCGAGCTTGGTCGTCGCTGTAGAAAGTGCCAATTCTCAAGCAAGACCCAGTTTTTGTAAGGTTGGATGGACCTTTCAGTGACCGGTCTTCGGTAAAGGTTTATGAATTTTTCAACCCAGCGAAGAGTACATTTGGAAATAAAAATGGTATATTTTTGTGCTCAGCTGGGATTCGAATCCACAAACTTCTACTTACGAGTTCGCAGCGTCACCATTAGACTATGGACTGGTCAAACAACCCAATAAGATGAGATATCTCATAAATAATAAGGTGAGATATCCCAACTTATTAGGTGGTGCGATACAAGTTAGTTTATTTCAAAATAAATGCGTAGATCTGAATCTAAATCTAAGCTGCAAAGATATGTATCATTTGAGATTCATATTAAATGCACTCCCACAAGCAGACATGTATAATTTCGCGCTAACACATGCCGCATGTGGACCTACATTATAAAAACCAAATCTCAAATGGGCCTACACCCTGCAAATCTTGCCGGCGTTCACTGTAACAGAAGTGACATTGGCAAAGTGAACCATTTTTACAGCATGGGTGGTCAGCCGCATACCAACCTATAAGTAAAAACGCAACTAAGCTACACATATAGTGTAACTTCTTGCCGCGTTATCCCCAAAGGGGTCGCATGTGGCGAGTTGAACCTATTTATTTTTACAGGTAAGGGCCTTACGCCAACCACTTCAGATGAAGTGGGGGTTTCCCAGCTCCCGAGAGAACTGGTACTCATTTCTTGTGAAGGCTGAGTAAACCTTGCCGGCATTTTTATTTTGGGGTTTGAAACAAACACCGAAACGGGAAATCATTTCTGACACCCTCGCCTCGGCGGGATTCGAACCCGAGCTCACGGCATGGAATGCAAGCACTCTACCAACTGAGCTATCGACCGGTCTAAGTCAAGGAACATAAACAACAAATTACATTTTTTTAAATCAACAAATCATAATATGTATGTATGGACATCAAAAACTAACAGAAAACAAATTCTGATTTAAAAAAAACCTAGCCGCCAACATCACAGATCAACCGCCATTTCTTTCTGTCCTTACACACTTCTTTCATTTCCTCCAGAGTTATAACCTTCTTCATACAGGCTCTCCTTTTATTATGACTCTGGATATTCCATTCATTCGCAATTTCGGAAATTTGGTTCATCCATAGGTACCTTTCTCGGTCTTCCTGTAATATTATTATAAAAAAAAAAAATTACATGACAATCCCTTTGGCACACAGTAGGGAAAAGTTACTTCCTATGCAACTTATGTATAAAAAAACGACACACACACTAAAAGTGTACTGTTGAATATCACTTAAAATGAGAGTATTATATTTTGTCCACTCTTCTTGTTTCCCATTTCATATTTTCGTTATGCTTACATATGTTGCTTGTATGCTGCACAGGATTTGAGTAAAATAGGACAGTTAGATTAGATTAGATTAGATTATAATGAGAGTATGGAATATCTTAAATGTGAGTATTACCTATAATTTAAACACTATGTAAAATTAACTAAATTAAATTGACAGAGGGGCAGGAGAATATACCAACAGTGTGACCAACAGTTATCAGCCGAACAGTTTGGTTTTAGGAACGGCTTTGGCACACGAGATGCTCTGTTTGGATTACAGGTTTTAGTGCAACGTTGTCTCGATATGAATAAAGATGTTTATGTTTGCTTTATTGACTACGAAAAGGCCTTTGACAGAGTGAGACACGACAAGCTGATTAGTATACTGAAAGACATTGGGATAGACGATAAAAACACTCGCATTATTGCTAATATATATTGGCAGCAAACTGTTTCAGTGCTTGTAGAGAGTTCAGAGACCAGACAAATACCCATCAGAAGAGGAGTTAGACAGGGATGCCTACTGTCACCAACACTTTTTAACCTATATTCAGAAAGGATCATGGCGCAAGCACTTCATGAGGCTAGGGAAGGCATTGTTGTCAACGGGCAGCTGGTAAACAACCTGCGGTATGCCGATGACACAGTCCTACTCGCTGACACTCAGGCGGATCTGCAAACATTGTTGACCAGAATAAATGTCGCTAGCAAAGAAGCTGGCATTAACATTAACTTTAAGAAGACCAAGGTCATGGTTATCAGCAAAAACACAAACGCCTCCGTACATGTAGAACTAGATGGCGAAAGCATTTGAAAGATGCACTAGTTACAGGTACCTGGGATGTGTGGTCAACGAAAAGTGGGACATGTGTCAAGAAGTCAGAAGCAGACTAGAGCAAGCCCGAAATGTCTTCGCTAAAATGAGCAAATTACTGTTGTGCCGAAATTTAAGCCTTGAACTCCGGAAGCGCATAGTGAGGTGCTACGTTTTCCCAATCGCTCTGTATGGTATGGAGGGATGGACTCTCACGCAGGCACTGGAGAGACGTATTGAAGCATTCGAGATGTGTCCATACCGAAAAATGCTTCGGATCTCTTGGCGTGATCGAGTCACCAATGAAGAAGTCCTTCAACGAATGCGCACTACAAAAGAGCTCCTGCCTACCATTAAGCAGAGAAAGCTAATGTACTTCGGTCACATTATGAGAAATGAGAAGTACCGTCTCCTTCATCTTATCATTCAGGGTAAGATTGAGGGGAGAAGATCTCAGGGACGCCGAAGGACATCGTGGCTGAAGAACCTGCGACAGTGGTTCGGCAGAAGCACTAAGTCCCTATTTCGAGCCGCAGCATCAAAAATCAAAATAGCTATGATGATCGCCGATCTTCGTTAGAAGTGGCACAAGAAGAAGAAGAGGGGCAGGCGTAATACCGAACCTTGTACCTACATATCCTTGTACCTATGAAAATAAATAGATTTCACACAGGGGCATGACCGCTCGATAGCTCAGTTGGTGGAGTGCTTGCAATCCATGCCGAGCGCTCGAGTTCGAATCCCACCGAGGGTGTCATGAATGATTCCCGTTTCGGTAATTATTTCGAACCAAAAATAAAATACCGGCAAGGCTCAATTAGCCTTTACAAGAAATGAGTACCAGCCTCCTCGAGAGCTGGGAAACCACCACTTCAACTGAAGTGGTTGGCGTAAGGCCAGCCTCCTTACTTGTAAAAATGAATAGGTTCCACTTGCCACATGCGACCCCTTCGTGGAAAGCGCGGCAGGAAGGTGCACTAAATGCGTACCTTCATGCGTTGGTAAGGGACTGACAACCACCCATTCTGTAAAAAAATATTTACTTTGCCAATCGCGGTTGAATGGACCAATGGCGGTTGATCTGTAATGTTGGCGGCTAGGGTTTGTTAAATTGTAATTTGTTTTCTGTGTAGTTTTGATGATATTATTATTTACTGATTTATAGAATGTAATTTGTCGTGTATGTTCTTTGACTTATAGGTTGGTATGCGGCTGACCACCCATGCTGTAAAAATGGTTCACTTTGCCAATGTCACTTCTGTTACAGGGAACGACGGCAAGAGTTGCAGGGTGTATGCCCATTTGAGATTTGGTTTTTATGTTGTAGGTTCACATGAGGCATGTGCAAGCGCGAACTTGTACGTGTCTGGTTGTGAGAATGCATGTAATGTCTCACCCAAATATCTCGCTGATTTAATCAAACCAGTCACCCTCGGCAAAAAAAGCCTTACACTGCGCTCGGCTGAGACTGGAGCCAAATCAAGAATTGAAGAACTTATAAGAAGAGTTAACACAATATTTGGAGAGCGTGCATTTACAGTTGCTGGCCCTCGTGCCTGGAACCACCTGCCACATCATGTGAGAGAGCTAGAGGACCATGGAAAGTTCCGGAATGCACTGAAGACAAGCAAATTTCTGTCATCGTTTGCACCAGCGCCCTTGGAGTGACTACATCACGAAACGGCGCTATAAAGAAATCATCAACTCATCATCATCATCATCATCATTAATGTGAATATTCAATGTAACATATCTTTGCAACTAAGATTAGATTAGATCATACCCCTGTTTCAGGGAAGGTCGGTGAGAGTTACAGGGTCTATGTTCATTTGAGGTTTGGATTTTAATTTGTTTGTACACGGGCAACATTTGTAAGCGCGTACTTAAGCGTGTTTGTGGACACGCATTTAATATGAATTTTAAAAGATAATACATCTTTGTAACTTCGATTATATTATAGTTAGAAATACGGATTTGATTTATTATCTGTTTAAAAATTTGTTTGCTTGCAAAGCCAAAGAACCAGGGTTTAAACGCCAAATCACATTATTTTTTTAGACTACTAGTCTTGTAAAAGTTTTGGAAATAAAGGATTATCATACGAAGGATTTTAACTGTTTTAACTGTCCGTTTTTGCTTACAACACAATAAGTGTGTCTCCTGATAACGTTGGCTACGGCACTAACGAAAAGGAAGAATAAAAGAAGGTTTCCAATATTAGATATCTGAATCGTCTCTTTTTTTTTACATTTTATCTTCCTGTCCGAAAAACGATGTTTCAAAACACAAGAGTGAAGCTAAGGCTTTTTTTTAATAATGGCCTATAAAAAAATGTATATTTTTTCATATTTAATTTAAAAAATGCCCATTGCAGGATTTCATCTTAAATTTTATCAAACATGATGTTCGATGAAATATATATTTTTCTTATATATTTTTATATATTTTTCTGTTTGAATTGGGAAAGAGCAATATTCGTAAATTATTTATTCGACCGCAATGCATTTCAGCGAATATTAAGTTTACATCATCGATATTAATAAAATATATCAATGGTTTACATGCAATTGGAAAAATAAACCTTCCAAATGTTTGTTCGCTCAAAACTTTCATGGTAAATATATTAGTAGGAAATCTTGAGTAGATATTTTATACAAATCCTCAACCACCGTCTTTATGGCAGTAGTTATAAAAAAATATTGTTGTGATTGTATCGGGTTTAATTTAATAAAAATTGCGGTTATTTATTTTGCACAATTTATTTTAAGATTCGGTTCGTACACAGGGTTGCTGTTGAACTGTATAGGCCGACGATTCAGATACAAGTCTGGCCACAGAGAGTCTCGGTCTCTATTTATAGGTGAGAATAAAAGTTATTCTCGAAAAATTAGGGACTGGCATATGCGAGACCTCGCCAGAACATTCTACTTAAAATATTAGTGTAAACAGTTACACAATATCGAACAAATACAGATAAAATTATTAAGGGGGCTACATCTAGAGACTTCACAGACTCACACAGACACAACTCACACAAACACACAAGTGCACATTCGCAACAATTTGGAAGATGCAACAGCGCGTTTAGTGAGTGTTTACGTAATGTAACTTAAACGCTATCGCCGTCCTACTAGGGGTGACTAGAACCTCTGCAGAGTCTACTCCATTTATTTTAATTCAGACATACTTCTCTAAGTTCATTCATATCTATCACTTTAAAAAAATCAAGCTATTTTTCATTTACACAATCGAGGTGAGATGTACAAAATATTTGAGGTGAAGGTCGAGTAAAAAGTGCCATCTAACTTGGGGGTCTAAGCTTTTCCCACAAAAACTACCCTGGGGACTGCTTCTTCTTCTTCTTTAGAAGTAATATCTATTACATTATTAAAAAAAAAACACTTCTTTGATTTTTTTAAAATATTTTTTTTAATAAGAAATAATAATACAAATTTCATAACCATATACGAGAACATTCGCCTATTTAAAAAAAAACACTGTAAAAGTAAAAGATAAGGAGACTCCGGGAGACTCCCTAGATTCTAAGGACTCTAGGGGTCTATGACACTTGTTGTAGTGCCGCAGAGGTGTACGAGCTTGGTCGTCGCTACAAAGCGCCAATACTCAAGCAAGACCCAGTTGCTGTAAGGCTGGATGGACCTTTGGTGACCGGTCATTGGTAAAGGTTTATGAATTTTTCAACCCAGCGAAGAGCACATTCGAAATATAAATGGTATATTTTTGTGCTCCGCCGGTGTAAAGTGTTTAGTGTTGACAAGAAATGAGTCCACCGTAAGCGGTAGTGTAAAACCAAGTAAGTTGCAGTTTATCTAATACATATTTCTTAATGTGCATGTAATATGTCATCGATTATGTAAAATGTTTACGGAATAAGGTTTGGTTGACATTTATTTTGAAAAACGCTTGCATTCAACACCTGATGGCTTGGATTCAATTTTCATGGACGGACACAATTTTCCGTTTTGATTTTTTCGTCTTATTTAGACATAATTTTCCGTTTTCATTTTTATTTTTGTCTTGTTTATATCTAGTACCAGCAAGGATGCTGAGCAGGGAAACTTCTCTTGTATTCTAGATCGATGAAATTAACGCAAGTATATTTTTTGTATAGATTTATTTTTAAGGTTTTGTTGTTTTTTTCATACGAGTACTTAAATGTTATTTTTTACTCGTATTCCTTGACTTATAGGTTGGTATGAGGCTGACCACCCATACTGTAAAAAATGGTTCACTTTGCCAATGTCACCCCTGTTTCAGGGAATGTCGGCAAGAGTTGCAGGGCTTATGTTCATTTGAGGTTTGGATTTTATTTGCAAGCACACATTCAGCATTTGTAAGCGCGAGCTACACGTGTTTGTTTGTGGGCATGCATTTGAGAACTTTAAATGAATATATCCTTGCAACTTAGATTATAGATTATTATATAGGGTTCATTTATATTTCCTCTAAGTGGCGTAACAACTTGATTTTTCACAAAGTAAATTCCAAAATATTGTAATTTTCTTAAAAAAAAAAACACTTTATAAAAATGTTTTGGAGGTTGAGTGTGTGGTGTGAATTGAAAGCCCGTTTTTGAAAGTGTATATTTTTAATGCAGTCAGTACTGTTCAATCAAAGGTAATTCAAAATGTTGTATTGGTTGCAATCTTCCGGTCTTCAAGCTGCGTCCAGGCGGAAGTCCTCCTTAATCCGCCTTGCTTGTGAGGCGAGCAGGATGCTTGATGCTTGAAGTGGGGGAAGGAAAGGAAATATGGAAGTTGGCAAATAGGAAGTAACTTGAAACTTTTGAGGAAATTCGGATTGGCCCTAACAAGGACCTTTTGTTGTGATCAGGAGAAAAAACTGTAAACTTTTGAGGAAAATTAAAAGTGGCCCTAAGAAGGACCTTTTGTGTTGTGATGTGAGCAGTGTGCTGTAGGAGACGGTTGCCTCAAGTCTGTTCCGGGCGAGGTCTTGAGAATCTTCTAGGTGAAGATGTGGCGAAGCTGGAGATGTCCAGGTGAAGGTATGATGAAGCTGGAGATGTCCAGGCGAAGGCACGAGGTAAGATGTCGTCTCTGCTTGGAAATTGGCGGGAACGCGAGAGATGTCTTGAGATTTTGGCGGGAGATGTAGATGTCCGCTCGGTGGTCTCGAAGTTTCTCTGGTGATGATGTAGTGGTCTGCGGAGACGTCCAGGCGACGGTGCAAAGTAGTTTTGCGTCTCTGCTAGGAAATCGGCGGGAACGCGAGACGGCTTGCAATTTTGGCGGGAGCGCGGTAAGATGTTGCTCGTTCCGTGGTCTCAGTGTGTCTCCCTGTCTGGAGCGCGGCGTACGGTTTTATACTCCCGCTCGTTCTCGCGGGCCCACTACTAGGGGTGGGCACGCACAATTTTCGGATTATCTTCTTTTTATCTGATTTCAGATATCTGGTTTTCTTTCATCTTCTGTACTGATGCACCACAATGTCCAATCACTGAATGAAAAAGCATTATTTTTCAGTAATTATATGAAAAACAAAAGGTTCTCTTTGACATTTTTTCAGCAAACGCCATTAAACAAAGAAAAAAAAATCTTCTGTCACATGTTTTCATTGGAACAAAATTTGAATTTAACTTTTTTTTACCTACTTACGTAATTGTAAAAATGACTGGCCATCTAGCGTAATTTTTTGTAAGATTGTGTAAAAAAGAATCTTGTAAAATATATCTTTCCCATTTGAGTGCAGGGCGTGAATTTAAAGAATATGTATCAGACAGAGACAACTGTCAAGGCAATATTATCTCCTATGAGTTTCTGCTTGAAATCATATTTAATTTTAGAATGCTGGTTCATTTGTTCCCAGTGACCATGGAGGAGTATCTTATATTATTATATCGATGCCAGTGACAGCAGCCTGGCCTGCAATTCCGCCTCTTTTCTTTTGCTGCCTTTTTTTCAACCTCCTTTTCTACATTCCTTTTTTTTTAATTTAAATTCAAATTCAATTTTGTACATGCTCCATTCATCTCGTTACAGAGGAAATTAAACAAAATACTCGTATGTGCTGTTTTTTTATGGAATAATATTTGATTTATGCGCATTGTATTTTTATACTGCCACAATTTTAAAGTATAATTTTTAGTATTTTTTAATTGGCAGTTTTATTTTTATAAAATGGAAAGTGTTAGGTTTGTGTACAGTAAAATAAAATTATTATAACAAATTAAATAGTTAATTTATAATTTATAAAATACACACGAGTCAGCCACAAAAACAGCCAATTAGGGTGTTTTTGAAAATGATAAATAGGTGGAAACAAAGAAAATGCCGTTGTGGGTGTCAATACCGGTCTGTAATCTAGGTGTAACGCTACGGACTCGTCAATGGAAGGTTGTAGGCTCAAATTGCGGCGAAGCACAAAAATATACCATTTTTATTTTCAATGCTCTTTGCTGAATTCAAAAATCATATACCTTTAGCAATAAACGGTCACCTAAGATCCATCCAGCCTTACAGCAACTGGGTTTTGCTTAAGAATTGGCGTTTCTTATAGCGACAACTAAGCACGAAGAGAGCTGTTAAGGTGCGATTCACACAAAAATAGCGCTAACCAAATAAATTATTCAAATATTAATATATTTATTTAATTCTTGAAAAAAATATTTGTTTTCCGCATTTGTTTTTTATATGACTCAAATTTAAATCATAATGACATTCATATCTTAAATACTACGGCGGAAAAAAGTATTGCCTGCTAATCCTCGACTTAAAGGTTAGTATGAGGCTAACTTTCCAGGCTGTACAATATTGTTCACTTTGCCAATGTCGTCACCCCTGTTACAGGGAAGGTCGGCAAACGTTGCAGGGTTTATGTTTTATTTTGTAAGTTCATATGCATCACTTTTAAGCGTAAACCTACATATTTTTGCATTTAACATGAGTCTTAAATGTTTCTATATTTTTGCAACTCATTATAGAATCGCTTTATTTATTTTTTCGCATCACTTACGCAATTATCAGATTTAAAAATAATTAAGAAATCTTTTCGATTGATTTACATCTAATGATCCTTGACTAAAAGGCTGGCATAAGGGGGAAACCCCGTGCTGTAAAAACTGTTTCACTTCTGCCAATGCCACCCGGGTTCAGGAATAGGCAGCAGGAGATGTAAAGCTTACGTTCATGCGAGGTTTGGTTCATTTTGTATGTACACATGCAGCATAAAAGCGCGAGATTATATGTGCCTGCTTTTGGCACGCATTAAATATAAGCCTTAAATGCCAATATATCTTTGCAACTTAGATTATATATTAATATAAATGCTACACTGCTGCTACAAAGAATCAGGAACCCAACCGCCACATCACCAACACTTCTCTGGCTCTACAAAAATGTGACATAGACCCCTAGAGTCTCTGAAATTTAGGGAGTTTATCGCACAGGAAATTTAGGGAGTTTATCGCAAAAAAATAGCAATATGAGGAAAACGAAGGTGTAAATTCGTATGGAACTAAAAGTGTTTTTTTTTTTTTTTTTTAAATACCCATATGAAGATATGGAATATTATATTTTCTGTGTTTCCATGATATATTCTTTTAATAAAAAAAAATATGCAACTTCATTTCATCAAACAAAAATATCATGAATGAAAACAAACAAAATTTCCGCCTTTTAAGTTCTACACGACTCAATTTTCAGTTTTTTTCAACTAGAGGTGGCCAGAAACTGTGCAGAATCTTCTTCTCCTTCTAATCTTTGAGCATTAAAAAAAAATCTGATAATTTCATTGTTAATCCATTGTTATTTGAATTAATAAACTTTTTTTTTAATTACAACTTAGAAAATAATTTAATTGCATCATTAAAAGGTTGCAATAATCCTATAAACCCGACTTTATTGGGTCCTTTTCGAATTTGAATGTAACCTAAAATTTTTCGCTCTAATAAAGTTAAAAAAGCAACCCCAATTAAAACACCGACAATAACTATAATTCTTCCAAAGATTATACGCCGCTAAAACCTTCTTCCATTTCGTATACAGATATTAGAACACCTGAAAAGTAAATAAAGTTTCAAAAAACAAACAAAACAGTGAACATAAAAGTTCCGTCGGAGGCAATACTTTTATTTGTTGATTTATTTTACCAAGATAAGTTTTGAGTGACACGCTGAAAAATTCGTAGCAAAAAGATGAAGAAGACTTTTATACAAATAAAACAAAAAACAAAAAAACTTACCCGTGCGAAGAGAAGTGAAGTTTGTTCAGGAATCAAAACACAACTTAACTATTTTAAGAAAAGGAAAATTCAGTTTTTTGAACTGACAACATTAGAACACTTTTTTTTTAATAGGTATTTAGTTTTGAATTTTTTTGAAAATCGAATCGTTGCAATTGTTTTTCAGGCTCGGTGTTGGCGACGGGGGATGTTTGTCGGTCGCACCCTCGGCGAGGAATGAGCGACGCGACAAAGGGTAAATAAACCGCCCGGTTCTGATAATAATTATTGTTCACATAGTTCCTGCCTGGTACTGCACCCCGAGTATCAAGCATTTCACTCACCACGATTGAGTAAATCCAAAAAATGTATGGGAACTAAATCATTCTCTAGGAGTGCCATCGTATATTTCATACGTTTTTGATTTACGCAATCTAGGTGTAAATTACGCGATGTTGTATACTCGGGGTTCGAGTGTATTCGTCGCATCCGTCAGAGGGTGTGAGTGTCGCATTCGTGCTGCGAGCCACTTCAAACAAGGACAGCTGGTAAGTGACAATTAGTAGGTACAGTATTTAGTAGAAACCAGCTGCGATGGATCATTATTTTGTGAAGTGAAGTTGCTTTGAAAATTAATTAATTATCAAAAATAAGTCAGCTAAAAAATAAAATAGTAACTAATCACTTAAGAACGTTTTATACCCTAAACCTGTCGTTTTTGTTTCTTATAGTCATAGTAATAAGATAAAAGACATCAGGCGTGTTTTTTTTATTATTTAGCTAAATTGCATATGTTACAAAAAATTTATAACTAAAGAAATGTCAGCACAAAAAAATATTTTAAAAAACAGTTTTTTTTCTCATTTTTCATAATTTTTTATGTTCTATATTTAAAAAAACCTTTTTTTTTAATTTCACAAGAAGCCAAATTTTGGTACTCCGGAAAGTTTTTGAGAATACACAAAAAATGAAACTTCTTAAATAATTAAATTACTTGAAAAGAGTTCTTCCGTGGATAAAAATGCATGGATATCTTTGAAAAAAAAAGTACGAAGTCTGATTTATATTTTGAAACGTAGCGAGTAAACTAAAGTTACAAGTAATTGAGATTATTGCAATGGTGAGAATTATCTGTTGTTTAAAATCAAATGTTGTACTTCGGTTCATAATGTGGTATTGTCATTGCAAATACGAAATAAATTTCTAAGTAAGTGGTAACTTTTACACAACACCTTCTCTCAGGGTCAGTCTCCCCTCCACTGACCCACGCCCTGTAAATCCATCCCATCCGGGGATGTAGAACAGGACTCGCATGCAAAACGTTATGTGAGATGCGAGAGGCAGAAGGCCCTTCCGTGAAGCTACACTTTCCCAAGTGCTTACACAAAGCAAAGGAGGCTCAGCAATCACTTAAAGATTATAGCCGTGAGGGTTAAGGGCTTCTGGTGATTCTGAGCGTCTTGACATATGACTAAAGGCCTAGAATTCGAGATACTACTACTGAGACTGTCCGGGAGGCGCTCTCCTGACTAAGTGGCCAACTACCTAGAGGTGGAAAAGAATAAAGTCAACGACGATACCATGTTGAAAGCACCGGTTCTCAGCAGATCACCGAAATTAAATATTGGGCGCTTAGGTACACCGCGTGTTGTTGGCATTTCTTGGACCGGTCCGTAGTCCAGTGGCAACACTTCGGACTCCTAAATGGAAGGTTGTAGATTCGGATCCCGGCGGAGCACAAAAAGTATACCATTTATATTTACAAATATGCTCTTCGCTGGGTTGAAAAAAATCATAAAACCTTTACCAAAGACTGGTAAAGGTCTACACTGGTCCAGCCTTATAGCAACTGGGTCTTGCTTGAATATTGGCGCTTTGTAGCGACGACCAAGTTCGTACACTTCTGCGGCATTACAAGTGCCATAGACCCCTAGAGTCTCTAGAATATAGGGAGTCTCACGCACAGGATTTCTTAAAAAAATAAAAACATAGAAAGAATGTCGGTCTAATTAGACCGACGCGTTCTCGCCATAGCTGGCACATCTAATCTAATCTAAGCTGCAAAGATATGTATCATTTAAGATTTATATTAAATGTATTCCCACAAGCAGATACGTATAATTTCACGCTAACACATGCCGCATGTGGACCTACAATATAAAAACCCAATCTCAAATGAACATAAGCCTTGCAACTCTTGCCGTCCTTCCCTGAAACAGGGGTGACATTGGCAAAGTGAACCATTTTTTACAGTATGGGTGGTCAGCCGCATAACAACCTATAAGTCAAGGAACATACATGACAAATTACATTTTTTTTTTTTTAATCAATAAATAACAATATATACATGGACATAAAAAAAAATCATAAAACCAATTTCAATTTAACAAACCCTAGCCGCCAACATCACAGATCAACCGCCATTTCTTTCTATCCTTACATACTTCTTTCATTTCCTCCAGAGTCATAACCTTCTTCATACAAGCTCTTCTTTTATTATGACTCTGGATATTTCATTCATTCGTAATTTCGGATATTTGGTCCATCCATACCTTTCTCGGTCTTCCTCTACCACGACATCCATCTATTCTACCAACATATACTTTCTTCGTTAGTATTTCCTCATTCATTCTATCATATGCCCAAACCATCTTAACAAACTTCTTTTAATCTTCACTTTCACACTTTCTCTTGCACCACATTCTTCTCTTACAAAATCATTCCTCACCCTGTCATTCCGTTTTTTCCCAATCATACTTATACTGTTTCAGGGAAGGTCGGCAAAAGTTGTGGGGCTTATGTTCATTTAAGGTTTGGATTTTATTTGTAAGTACACATTCAGCATTTGTAAGCGTGAACTACACTTGTTGGTTTGTGGGCATACATCTGAGAGCTTTAAATGAATATGTCCTTGCAACTTAGATTATAGATTATATTATTATACTTCTTAGAAAGTCCATTTCAACAGTATGGATTTTACTAATTTCACTTCATTCACCGTCCAGGCCTCGCTTCCATACATCAAGGTGGGTAAAAGTATGCCACTGCGTACCGCCAATCGAGCATTTTTAGATAAGTTTTGATTTTTGGCGATACAAGCTGTGGCACCCAGTACACACCTGCCCTTCATTACTTTTCTTTCAAGTTCACCTGTCATTCTTCCATCTTTTTCAAACATACTTCCCAAGTATACAAACTCATTTACCACATCAACATTCATTCCGTTTATTCTAAATTCATAGTTCGTATTTTTTTCATTTCTTTCAAAAATCAAAACTTTCGTCTTACTTGCATTCAATTTCAAATAATTACCTAGCAGAGCTTCGTTCAATCTAGAGAGCATCGTTTGCAATTCTACAGCTGAGTTCGATACAAGAACTGCATCATCCGCATACAGTAGAACACTCACTTTGCTCTCTCCTATCATTAATCCACAACCATCAAGTCTAGCATCTCGAACACACTTGTCCATGACTATGTTAAATAGCCATGGGCTCATCACACATCCTTGCCTTACACCCTTAAAAACTTCAAACCATTCACTATACTCATCATCAATACGAACACATGCCATACTATTTTCATAGTTAGCATGTACCGCATTTAAGAGAGCCTCATTCACTCCATATGCTTTCAAAAAGCCTCGCACAAAACTTTGAAAAAGCCTCAAAGTTGGACTTGTTGGCCACAAAGTCCTCGTATCCGATCGGGCCGATGGTCGGTCTGACAGCGTTGAAACACTTTTACACAGTCAAACACTGATCATTGTGTACTGGCCTGGTGAGAACAGGCGTCGAGCGACGCAGCGTACAAAGCAAAAACCATTCTGGGAGCAGCCGCCCTGCAATTAGTAACTACGGATGGGAATGTGTGGAAGAATGCGAGCAGGAAACTCAACCGTGTTGACTTCAAACGCCATTCTAATGAAATTAATATACGAAAAGCCTTTCTGCATCAGTTGGTAGAGTGCTTGCATTCCATGCCGAGAGCTCGGCCTTGAATCCCACCGAGGGTATCAGAAACGATTTTCCGTTTCGGTGTTTATTTAAAACCCCAAATTAAAATACCGGCAAGGTTTACTCGGCCTTCACAAGAAATGAGTACCAGGAGCTGGGAAACCCCCATCTTTAACTGAAGTCGTTGGCGTAAGGCCGGCCCCCTTACCTGTAAAAATAAATAGGTTCGCCACTCGCCACATGCGAAACCCTTCGGGGATAACGAGGCAAGAAGTTACACTGTATGTCTAGCTTAGTTGCGTTGTGTTTAGTTGCGTCTATATTTATTTTACAATCTTTTTTATCCAGTTTGTTTTGTGCATTTCACTCACCGAGTTAGATTAGATTGATTATATATAATTTTGGATTATTGAAGGCCTTACCCACCTTAAAAAAAGAATACTGTCAGCTAATCGCTCCTACTTCGGCCTCATAAAACAATTTAAGTCGAGGCTACTGTCACGGAAATGTAAAACCACTCTGTACAAAACCCTAATAAAACCAGTCCTCACATTATGCCTCCGAAACCTGGACACTGACCAAGCGTGACCAATGCTCTCTCAACGTCTTCGAAAGGAACATACTTCAACGTATTTATGTTCCAATAAAGGACAGAAGCATATGGCGAAGAAGATATACCTCCGAATTGTATAAGCTGTACCTGCCCCCACTTCAACTGAAAGTGGTTGGTGTGAGGCCGGCCCCCTTACCTGTAAAAATAAATAGGTTCCGAAGCGCCACATGCGACCCCTTCGGGGATAACGCAGGCAAGAAGTTACACTATATGTGTAGCTTAGTTGCGTACCAGGACGCTGATGTGGTCCGCTCAATAAATGTCAACAGACTGCATTGGCTGGGGCACATTCAGCGAATGGACCCTCGGAGCCTGGAGAAGACGATTGTGATGACGAACCCGGAGGGACGCCGGACAGTAGGAAGACTACGTTAAAGATGGCTGGATGGAGTGGTGGCGGATTGCCGTGCAGTGGGAATGTGGGACTGGAGGAGGAAGACGTTGGATAGACAGCGCTGGCAGCGGTTGCTGAGGGAGGCCCAGACCCACCCCGGGTTGTCGTGCCAATGATGATGATGACTTACCCACCTCTGATATATTCTTCATAAGTCGTTCGATACAATTCGTCTTAAAAACTATTCTAAGAAAATAATATTTCGATACTTTAAACGTAAAAACGATTTAGCGACATATTACGCTAACATTGGTGTCTCAGATAAATGCACTCTTTTCCTATTTTCTACGAGAGAAATCACTAAGAAGTTTGAAAATCCTGTAGTTTAGAAGTTTTTCTTGAAGCATTATAATTATGAAAAATAAAAAAAATACAGAATTTTATAATTAGTTAAATGTTATTAATGAAACCTTTCTGTTACTGTAACTCTGTCGCCATTCCGCTAGGGGTGGCCAGAGCCTCTGTAGAGTTGCCTCCATTTTTTCTATCCTGACATACCTCTTTCAATTCATTCATATCCATCACCTTTTTCATGCATTATCTTCTCCTCAATCTGATCACCCCATACTTTTCTCGGTCGTCCCTTCCCTCTTTTTCCTTTCACACTTTATTTGTATATAAACTTTGTCAGTCTATCACCATTCATTCTTTCCACATGCCCAAACCATCTCATCACATTCTTTTGTACCTTAACTTTCACATCCTATTTCAAATTACATTCTGTTTTTCAACCTGGTGGCGATTTAATTTTCCGAAGAAATGTGAACTGTGAGAACACTTATAGCATAATACTCGTATTCTGAAATAGTTATTTTTCTACTCCCATTTGGTAATTTACTAATTACAAAACGGCTAACGCAATCACAATGCCATACATTTCTACACCCGTTGCATAATGTTACATTATGCAACCGGTAACCGTGTTAAAATGAACATGTGCGCATGCGCATTGTCAGAATTGGAACCATTTTTTAATTTCAAATGTCAACCTTGTATGGGGGTATGAAGACCTGTCAATCCAAGATGGCCGCAAGCGATCAGCTGATTAGGCTTCATACAATATTAGTGATATTCGGTAGGTAGGAATTACCGTGGTTCAGATGAAAATAAATAAGTATATTTTATGTGTAGAGTCAAATAAAAATTGTTAATAGTGCTAAAATTTATCGAATTTATTTATCGGATTGCTCCAAATAAAGCTTTCCTTTTTCCAATGGAAAATAAAAGGCTTGAAAGGAAAACAATACAAAAAATTTCACCGCAAAAAATAAACAAACTCAAAAAGTTACTTGGTTAATAGGTGAGTATGAGGTTGATCACCTATGCTGTACAAATTTGGTTCACCTGCCAATACAACTGCAGGGCATATGTTTATTTGAGTTTTGGGTTTGAATGTTTAAGCTTATATGCAGGATGTAAAAGCGCGACCTTATACATATGTGTCGGCTTGTGGGCATGAATTCAATATGAAACCTAAATATAATTTATTTTTACAACTTAGGTTAGATTAGATAATCGAAGGGAATGATAAATCACACGTTTTGACAAAGGTAAGGTTTTAATTACTTCAAATGGACGAGTACATTATAATGACTATTATTCACTATTTTGTTAATTCTCTCATGGTCGTAGAAAAAGTATTGTATGCCACTGCACGTAATTAGTCTTTGTA
Source organism: Agapetus fuscipes (assembly GCA_951799405.1). Classification (NCBI taxonomy): domain Eukaryota; kingdom Metazoa; phylum Arthropoda; class Insecta; order Trichoptera; family Glossosomatidae; genus Agapetus; species Agapetus fuscipes. The sequence goes on from OX637332.1 coordinate 27,854,342, forward strand.
ACACTCGTGCTTTCTATTGTGCCATTCGGCTGCGCCTCATGGCACAAACTAGCACTCGTGTTAAAAAGACTATCATTACTTGGCAGTGGCATAAATAACTATTACGTAATAAAAAAAAACACAGATTTATGAGAAATTACAAAAATATTTTGTTTTATTTTCACAACATCTTGGTTCCCGGCTCAACAGATGTTATTGGGTAATTATTAATTAATAATAATTCATCAAAGTATAAAATAATGAATTATTAATTGATGATATTCATACCTGTTACTGGCCAGGCCGAATAGGTTGGTGAATTGCATTCTTTTTCAAAAATCTATTTAAAAAAAAAAGATAAATGAAATTCCATTATTTTGGTAGTATATTTTATTTTATTATTATAAAACATCAAAATATTACATGTTTCTTATTATTATTGTTATTACATAGCACTGAATTTAGGTTATTATTGTGCTGCATTTACTACACGTAATTCTCCAATACAAAATAAAAAAATTCAAAAAAATCACAGGACAATTAAAAAATAATTTAACCAAAGAACAGAAATATCAAATGAATATATTTTATGGTAAATTAAATAAACTGAATTTTTACATTAAAAAAATATAAGACAAGAAAAAAATGTTAACATAATAATAAATATTTTAAAGATATGATTACAATTTTTCCATATGTTTAATAAATACTTTTATAAGTAGTTTTAAATTTTCTTCATTTTTTAAATTTAGTATATGTTATGTTTGAACATAAATATGGTAAATTATCATGAGTATGTGTGAAATTTCGACTTGATATATTTTTATATATTTGCAACTAAGATTATAGTTTCAAGAGTATTAGTAGATATATGCAAAAGCTAATGACTGAATGCTAACCATTAATTTCACTTTAAATTTAATAAGATTATATATTTTTTATTAATATTTGATGTTTACACATAATAAATTAAAGAAATACATTCAATAGTAAGTTCTGTAAGTTTTCATATTTTGGTATTTTGACTAGCCAGTTTTTTGGTATGAGGCTGCCTACCTTCACTGAAATAATGGTTCATTTTTACCATGGCAAAAGTTGCATAATTTATGTTCATTTCAGTTACAGTTTTTAGAGTTTTTCTTTTGCAAATAAGGACGCAGCATCTGTAAGTACGAACTTACATGTGCTTGCTTGTGTGGGTATGTGTACAAATCTTAAATGTAAACATATTATAACAGCTTAGATTATAGATAGGAACCGAAATAATACTAAATTGAAAATGACATGTGTATTTGAAAAAAAGTAAAATGAACTAAAGCCAACAATCTAGTATTCATTCCAAAAAGAGATAAATACTCGTAAACGGAAATGGTGACAATTTTTATCCTTTGTTTCCACGTATTTATCCCTGCAACTTTTACCGGCCTCCCCTGAAACAGGGGTGACATTGGCAAAGTGAATAATTTTTAACAGTATGGTTGGTCAGCCTCATACCATCCTATATGTTAGGAATCCCATTTTGAAAAAAAAAACCTATGGGAAATATAGAAATACAACCCATTTTATTAATACATTTATAAAAATATTCATGCTATAATATGCCAAGCTTCATTTACGACTTTCATCATTTTTAGACACCATCAATAATAAATAGGAAAAATAGGAGGAATGATCAGAAGAAAACATACATTCAAATCATAAATCTGTAGGAATAAAAAAAAATATGTTGGCATTTCCTTAAAAGTTTTGCTATCCAAAATGAACTCAAAACTACTTCACTTTGTAATTGCACAAAATACTAACAATAGTTTTAAATTTGTATAGAATTAATAACGGATTCTACAAACTGTGCTGTAGAGAAGAACAGGACCAATGTTTCATCAGAGTTGTATCTGAAATTAGGAGATTTGTCTCTTCTACACCAGAAGTGCTTAAACGTTTTTGATTCTGTACAAAATATCTAAAGACTTCAATCCTGATTTACAATCAACAAAAAAGTGTTTTTTTAACAGAAAATTTATGGAAAAACAAAGTTTTCTTTTTTAATGAAATTTAAATGTACCAATTCTTTATTGAGATCTTGACTGATGAAAAAGATATTATACATAGAAAAAGTATACTTGAATAATTAAAAATTAATTCAACTGTATAATGCTATTTCTAACTACAAGAATATATGTATTTTTTAATCTTCTCCTCTATCATGAGAGCTACCATTAATGGTAAGATCGGCTTTAAGAAGTTTTATGATTTTTAATTAAAATTTAATAGTATTATTATTATTAATAGTATTATGCTCCTTGTTTATGAGAACTAAGATTAATCAATAGATCTGCTTTAACACATTTAATGAATTTCGATTATAAATTACAAGGAAATGCACAGAATACAAGACGGTATACTTTTTCTTTCTTTTTAGAAAACTGAATGCAACTTATTGAATTGTTTGTCAAAAATGCTAAACACATTTTTCACATTTCCTTGACTTATAGGTTGGTATGAGGCTGACCACCCATACTGTAAAAAAAATGGTTCACTTTGCCAATGTCACCAATGTTTCAGGGAAGGACGGCAAGAGTTGCAGGGCTTATGTTCATTTGAGATTGGGTTTTTATATTGTAGATCCACATGCGGCATGTGTGAGCGCGAAATTATGCGTGTCTGCTTGTGGTAATGCATTCAATATAAATCTTAAATGATATATATCTTTGCAGCTTAGATTAGATTAGATTAGACTGCATGTTTCTTACCTCCCCTAATCTCACCAGTCATGCATTTCTACTTCCCCCATCACAATAGATCATGCTTATTTGAAGAATATTTTTGCTATATGGTGGTTCTTGACTTAAAAATAACAAATGTGCTCCATGGTCCAAAAAACGCTAAGAACCACTGAAACAAGAGATGTGAAAAATATTATTGAAAAAATTTATAACGCCTTTGTTTTTATTTGTGAGTATTTTGGTTCGATTAACAATTTTCTAAAGTACATATCATACATTTTATTGATTACATTTTTACTATGGATTATTGATTAGAACGAGTACGTATGCTTGTAGAAAAATATTGAAGGACAACATTTTTACACAACATGAAAGACTTATTTTATTATAATACACAAAATTTTCAAATACTTTAAATTCATGAAAGTGAAAGTTTCAAACTTTCCTTCAAATTCATGTTTCTTAACATTTTTCTGTATAAACATTGAATAATGCGGATGATTATCAACAATATTTCAATTAATTTTGAAAGGGGTACGACTGGGGTGACACAAAATTTAAAACTGTGCCATTTTCATGTGTTTCCAGGATAATAATGTAATGAAAACGCTTTGATGCACATTGATAGAATTCGCAAATACCAACTCCAGTCACTACGAAACTTTTTATCTCACACATTTTGGGGTAAATCTGCGTTAATCATGATCAAATACAGAATCTGTTTTAATTAAAAAAAAAAAAAAACTGCAGAATAAAACTATACATATATTATGCGAATTTCAATTATCAGATAATTAAAAAGCAGAAAAAAAACAACCCTAGGTCACTTTTTGAGCACCATTTTTTTTTTGATTCCACTAAAATCATTATTTTTAAGTATTAATTTATAAAATGCTGACATTCTATAAACAGTTAATGCATTTTTCTAATTTCTTTCAAGAACGGTTCACTTTGCCAGTGTCACCCCTGTTTCAGGGAAGGTCGGCAAAAGTTGTGGGGCTTATGTTTATTTGAGGTTTGAATTTTATTTGTAAGTACACAATCAGCATTTGTAAGCGCGAACTACACGTGTTTGTTTGTGGGCATACATCTGAGAGCTTTGAATGAATATATCCTTGCAACTTAGATTATATTATTATTATAGACATTCAAAAGACGAAATGCGTGTATTTAAAAGCAGGATATTATTCCTTGACTTATAGGTTGGTATGTGGCTGACCACCTATACTGTAAAAAATGGTTCACCTTGCCAATGCCACCCCTGTGTCAGGGAAGGTCGGCCAAAGTTGTAGGGCTTATGTTCATTTGAGTTTGTATTTTATTTGTAAGTACACATTCAGCATTTGTAAGCGCGAACTACACATGTTTGTTTGTGGGCATGCATTTGAGAACTTTAAATGAATATATCCTTGCAACTTAGATTATAGATGTTAGCAAGAAATTATAAATAGACACTGCGTTTACAATTATTATTATTTCAATAAGGTGAACTTTTATTTTAATTTTGAAAAAATAAAGCGACTGAAGTTTATATTTTCCACATTCTATTAACGTGCATCAAAGCTTATTCCATGTTTATTAACCCATTCGCGGACACACGAAATATGAAGTAGGCTAGAAAAAACACACTTATTTCATCATCTCAAATTGTATTTTTATTATAATTTTTTTATCTATTTTTTTTTTTTTTTTTTTGACATCCAGGGACGAAACGGCTATTGCCGTGTTCTTTAGATTTCTGTAGGGACGCACGGATGCTACATGTATGCAAGTTCTATCAGAAATAGCCGTTTTGTCCCTAGTGATAACGTTTTATCACGACGGCTATTACCGTTTCGTCCAGTCCTAGACAAGCTCATAGAGCGGCTATAACCGTTTCGTCCGCGAACGGGTTAAGTAATATACAGTAATGCAAAAACAACCAAAAATGGCAAATTTTGAGTCACATCCATGATAAGATTGAGGAGATTGTGAAAGAATGGGATATACAAAGTGAGCGTAAAAGAAGAAAATGCATGAAAAAGGTGATGGATATGAAGGAATTGAAAGACGTATGTCAGGATAGAAAAAAATGGAGGCAACTCTGCAGAGGCTCTGGCCACCCCTAGCGGAATGGCGACAGAGTTACAGTATCCCTTAAAGAATGTTTATTTTCCAAGTTAGAAGCGGTATTAAGAATAGATACTTTAGGCCTGGTATTTTTAACATAAGTATAGCAACTTAATACTGAGTGAAAAGAACACACTTATGTCAATTGTGTGGGTAGTATTTTAATCAGTTTAAAGTGACATATGCTTAAGTTGAAAATACCGGGCCTTAGTAAATGCATAAATACAGAAGGCGAAGCATTTTTATATGTGATTGAATTTAAATATATAATTAATATTGAATTATATACAAGTGTCGTAGCTACCTTCATTTGAGATACTAAGAATTGATATAAAAACCTCAACAATATCAAATTTTTAAGTTTACAATTTTCATCTTTAATTATAATACTTAAACGGCCAGTTATTCACAGCACATTTGATCCGTACCTGATCCATGGATCATCAATTTGTAAGACAAATTCACAGTATGTGGCGGTTGAGCCATGGATTTGCTGTGTGTGAATAACACCGTAAGAGTATTCTTTTTATAACTTTTAAAAAATTGCTTATTCTAGCAACAAAAGCATTACTTTAAATTTAAATGTTATTCAAATTTATTCATTAAAAGTATACATTTTTTTAAGAAGAAACTCCAATGCTATGTAATATTTTGTTCATGTTGGGAAATAGTCAGACGCGTGCATTATGTAGAGGCAAAACATATCAGGGTGCATATTATTTCCTTTGCATTTAAATTAACACATAAGAAATTAATTTGAGTACCAGCGTTGACTCAATTCGAACCATAAATTTCAATTCTGAATCATAATTTCCCTTATAAACACATTTTTACTATATGTTGCCTACCATACAGGTAAGTGTGCCTGTGTGGAATGCACGCCCCTGGAAATAGTACAGTTCTTCAAAGTAGTAAAAAATATATTTAGCAAAATTAGCACCCGACTAAACAATGTTTCTATCCACTTTCTAAAATAACACATTTGACATTATCCATAAACTAAGCTAAAATAGCTGCTGAAAAACAGTGTTTATAGTGAAACCGATAATTAATTTGAACAATGAGTTTAAATAAATCATCAAATTAGAAAATATATATCTGAAGAAATCACTAAATAAGAGAGAGTATTACACTTTAAAAAACACAGAGTTTTATTTTCACAAGTTGATTCCTTGACTTATAGGTTGGTATGAGGCTGACCACCCATACTGTAAAAAATGGTTCACTCTGCCAATGTCACCCCTGTGTCAGGGAAGGTCGGCAAAAGTTGTAGGGCTTATGTTCATTTGAGGTTTGGATTTTATTTGTAAGTACACATTCAGCATTTGTAAGCGCGAACTACACGTGTTTGTTTGTGGGCATACATCTGAGAGCTTTGAATGAATATATCCTTGCAACTTAGATTATAGATTATAGAGCAATTATTTCACCTCAAGTACTTTGAACTTGCTTAAGTCATTTTCAAGAGGATAATGACGTAATCAAGTCCAAAGCAAAGGCTCCACTTGTGAAAATAAAACTGTGTTTTTAATTTTTTTATACTTTCTCATAAAGATGAATTTGCATTGTGTAAATACACAAACTCTTAATACTTACTTTAAGCACTAACGAGGCTATTCTTAGACATTTTAGTCGCCGGTTGAGCCCACGCTTTGACAAACTAACGATGCATTTATATGAAGACCTGTCAATCCAAGATGGCCGCAAGTGAACAGCTGATTACAGTTTTCAGACAAAAGCTACAAAATTCGGTAGGTAAGAATGACCGTGCTGATGAAACTTCCAGCCCAGGCACCATTAGTTTGTCAAAGCGTGGGCTCAACGGACGACTAAAATGTCTAAGAATAGCCCCGTAAATGTTTTTGTTACAGGTAAGTACATGGAGTTATAATATAGGGGAGCGGTAACTAAAGTACTGAATTGGTTCATACTTTTTCCCTGTTGCGCTCCTCATGTGTCAAACGTTGCAGTGGTACCCCGAATGTATGGCGGCAACAATTACAAATATAACGCATTAAATATCACAATGGTTATGATGAAATGAGTGATAAAATTAAAATAAGATTATACACTTTGAAAATATAAAATACTGGCATCAATTTTGGCGATTACAATATTTATAACGCGTGTTATCTGTCAACTTAAGCTATTTCCGGTCAAATCGGCAGCCATTTTTTGCAATGGTACCAACATTCAAGATTTTTTTTTTGGGGCTGTGTTGAGTTTTGTGTACAAACGAAAATGCAACTGTGAAGTTCTTTGTTCTCTTTCTAACTAATGGCCATTTTCGTAAGTAAGTTGAGACAAATATATATGTGTATTGTCGTTAAAATAACTTCTTGTCCACAGATGTTATTAGTCAATGGGTAAGTATGTACTACTATTTTCATAGTGCAATGTGACTAGACATCAAAACAGATCAAATAACCTTTATCTATCACAATATATTCATTTAAAAAATGCAATATTGCATATTTTGCATAAGATGGTAGTCACATTATCATGGAATTCTATATACGCAACTAAGCTACACACATAGTGTAACTTCTTGCCGCATTATCCCGGTATGAACAATCATAAAGTTTTACATGCTTTGTAAGCTACAAGTATTACATTTATTTCAACTATTCTTTTCTTATACAATACAAAAACTTAATACCTAAAGACCAGTGAAAGGTTTTGATAATGAGTAAAATATTTCATCATAATGAGAAAATGCTTAAAGAATAACTATTCTGAAAAAAAAGAAAGATATTTTCCTATTAAGTGTCCTTACTGGAAGTAAAAAAGTAAATTATTCCCTACATATAATATAAACTGAAAAATTCATTACAACAAAATATCACAACTGAAATTATACTAAAATGAAATTCTTTTCACTAAACAGGTACAAAAATATCAACATGCAAATAATGGGGGAGTTTTACCTACCATTAAAACTCTTATTATGTTTCTATAGATGTCTGGAGTCCATATTATGAGAGAAACAATCACTTTTTCCCTTTTATGTGGTTTTTTAGTCTATTCCTGGGTCTTTGATTTGCACTTTTTTACACTTTAGGCACTTTTCTACTCTATGGTCGCTTTTTCCCCATTTCCTGTTTCCCTATTTCCAGTTCCCCCATATACCGGTGGCCATTTGTCATAAAGCTCATAATACACCAGGTAGGGGTTACCTGGACTCCAGACATCTATAGAAACATAATAAGAGTTTTAATGGTAGGTAAAACTCCCCCATTATGTGTTCTGAGAGATGTCTGGAGTCCATATTATGAGAGATCTGTCTATTATCTCCTGGTGACCGGGGACGTCTTTATTTGATATGAACTGGTTGAAATAGGGAGGGATCTTCTGGAGCTGTATGTTTCAACATCTCTTTCTGATAGTATTTTCTGAAAGTGTTTTCTATTGGGTAGTTCTCCAGCCAATTAAGTGATGCGACCGCTGAACGTGTGCTGCCGGGAGTGGCCTCTACTCCTGCTGATTTTAGCGTGTTCTTTACCCATCCTCCTATGATTGTTCTTGTAGCTGCCTTCACTTGTCCTCGGGTGCTGATGAACAGGTTATAAATATTTTGTCCTGATCTCCTTTCGCGTGATAGTTCAATCAGCTTCCTTATCCAGAAGACTGGGTTGACGTTGTGTTCCTTGGATTCCAGAAGTGTATCTGTTTTTGATCCAACAAATGGAATTAACACAATTGATGTGCCTTCGTCTAGAATGTTTCCTTCTGTGATATTTAGCAAGGTCAGATCGTGTACTCTTCTTCCTGAGGATAACAGAAGTAAGATTGCTGTTCTACACGCAACTTCATAGAGAGAATCTGAACGAGGAGTGTTCCTGACTAGCCAGTCTTTCACTATCTGCGGATTCCACACAGGGGACTTAGGAGGGTTAATCCTTACCATTGCTATGGCTTTTAATGTATGTTTCACTAGGAAATCTGAGCTGAGATTCTTTTCCATCATTGGGTTGCAGAAGGTTACGATGGCTGACTTGTGTACCAGTATAGTCCTGTATGACAGTTTTTTGTTTATGAACAGTTGCGCTAGATACCTTGCCAATTGATTAGGAGATGATGTGTTGGGATGGGTATTTTCCGCCAGTATCCAGCGGCACCATCTTTGCCAAGCAGGTTTATATGTGTTGAGTGTGGAAGCTCTCCATCCTGACAGGAGCAGTCTTTTCTCTTCCGCGTTTTGAAAGATTGCGCATGAGTCTGTGGAGTCTCTGGATACATAAGTTGAACTCATGTGTGCCGTCGTGGATGCGAACAGGTCTATATCTGGTACTCCGAAATGATTGAAAATGGCCTTCGTTGCTGTTGATAAAAGATGCCACTCTGGAGGGGATCTTCCTCTTGATAGGTGATCCGCGTCTCCGTTGTATCTTCCCGGTAGGTACTGCGCTGTTAGCGAGATTTCCCATTGGCCTGCCAGAGTCAACAGATCTCGGGTAAGATTTAGGAGTGTTTTGGATCTGGTGCCCCCTTCCTTGCGGATGTAGGCGACTACTGTCTTGTTGTCTGATTGTACCAGAATTTCGGAGCCAGAAAGGTCGTGCGCTGTGCGTTGCAGGGTTGTGAAAACAGCGAACAACTCTTTTCGTTTGGAGTGCCGCTTCTTTTGTTTGAACGGTCCACTGTCCTGACAGCATCAAGTCGTCCAGAGTTGCTCCCCAAGCTTAGTCTGACGCATCTGTTGTCAAGAAACGTTCGCAGGTTTCCCTGTGGATGGAACTTGATTCGTTCGCATTCCCTATCCCCCACTCTATTACTTGTAAGCTGTCCTCGGTCATTTGTCATGACCTTCTTGGTGACAGGTGCTTCAGTGGCCTGCTCGCTATCTGCAATTGTCTGCAGTGGAGGCGACCATGAAGCTGGCAAAGTTTAGTCTTCCTAGGAGACTTTCCGCCAGTTTTAAGGACCATTTTCGAGAAGTCAGTATTGCTCGAAGTGAGTGGCACAATGCCTCTTGCTTCCGGTAAGAAAGACCTTCTTGGTGACAGGTGCTTCAGTGGCCTGCTCGCTATCTGCAATTGTCTGCAGTGGAGGCGACCATGAAGCTGGCAAAGTTTAGTCTTCCTAGGAGACTTTCCGCCAGTTTTAAGGACCATTTTCGAGAAGTCAGTATTGCTCGAAGTGAGTGGCACAATGCCTCTTGCTTCCGGTAAGAAAGGAATTTGCAATTGTTATGCGTGTCCCAAACGATTCCCAAGTACTCTAATTGTTGAGTGGGGAAGAGCACTGACTTCTGGAGATTTACATACCACCCCAGAGATTGTAGGATATCTACTGCTAGATGCGATTGCCGACGAAGATCGTCCTTGGATTGGTTCGCAAGGAGGAAGTCGTCGAGATAAACGATTGTCCGGATATCTCGTCGCAGCAGTAAGTAGTTGGGCTACCCAATTTGTGAGGGTTGCAAACATTCTGGGGGCAGATGAAAGGCCAAAGATGCGATTGCCGACAAAGATCGTCCTTGGATTGGTTCGCAAGGAGGAAGTCGTCGAGATAAACGATTGTCCGGATATCTCGTCGCAGCAGTAAGTAGTTGGGCTACCCAATTTGTGAGGGTTGAAAACACTCTGGGGGCAGATGAAAGGCCAAAGATGCGATTGCCGACAAAGATCGTCCTTGGATTGGTTCGCAAGGAGGAAGTCGTCGAGATAAACGATTGTCCGGATATCTCGTCGCAGCAGTAAGTAGTTGGGCTACCCAATTTGTGAGGGTTGAAAACACTCTGGGGGCAGATGAAAGGCCAAAGATGCGATTGCCGACAAAGATCGTCCTTGGATTGGTTCGCAAGGAGGAAGTCGTCGAGATAAACGATTGTCCGGATATCTCGTCGCAGCAGTAAGTAGTTGGGCTACCCAATTTGTGAGGGTTGAAAACATTCTGGGGGCAGATGAAATGCCAAAGATGCGATTGTCGACAAAGATCGTCCTTGGATTGGTTCGCAAGGAGGAAGTCGTCGAGATAAACGATTGTCCGGATATCTCGTCGCAGCAGAAAGTAGTTGGGCTACCCAATTTGTGAGGGTTGCAAACATTCTGGGGGCAGATGAAAGGCCAAAGGGCAGACTTGTCATCTGAAGTAATTCTCCTCGATAGACCAGTCGCAAAAATCTCCGATGTGCTATTGGGAGATGAAAGTAAGCTTGCGATAGGTCTATTTTCGACAACCAATCGTTTGGCTGCAGAAACTCTGACACTTTGTAGTGGCTTATGAGTTTGAACGGAGCCGGGTCTAGGAAGAAGTTTTTACGATTTTGGTTGAAAATCATTCTCGGGGAATCGTCCGATTTGAGTGTTAGGAACATTTTTGATAAGAAACTCGTGACACTTTGTAGTGGCTTATGAGTTTGAACGGAGCCGGGTCTAGGAAGAAGTTTTAACGATTTTGGTTGAAAATCATTCTCGGGGAATCGTCCGATTTGAGTGTTAGGAACATTTTTGATAAGAAACTCTGACACTTTGTAGTGGCTTATGAGTTTGAACGGAGCCGGGTCTAGGAAGAAGTTTTAACGATTTTGGTTGAAAATCATTCTCGGGGAATCGTCCAATTTGAGTGTTAGGAACATTTTTGATAAGAAGCTGGGAGATGACTCCGCTGCCTCTATAACTCCGGATTCGGTCATTTCCTTTATTTGAGAGTCCATTTCGGGTGAAGGACTCGTCTGGTATAGCATTAAGTGGCTCCCTCTGGGAAACCAGATAATCTATCCTTGGGTCCAAGACAACCCTAAGCCGTTTCTGACGCCGCGGCGGTGAACCTGATTCCGAAGTGTCATATCCGCATTTTTACATCCACACATTGAGATATATACTATAGAGCCGCAACCATCATACAATCAGGAAAAAAATGTCAAGCCAAAGTCCGTTGGAAACGTTTTAATGCAGATGCAAGGAGACAATCAGTTTTTATCCAGCTTCTGCATCGAATAACGCGCACTGTACTCTCAGGTTAAAACGAGATAGCAATAATTTTAGCAAACACATGGCAGACTTCAAACACGACAAAAAGGGCTGGATGTCATAATTCTCTGATATAAAATTCCCCTACAGTAATACTATTAAAAATGAATGTCAGATTAAAATGAAATGTAACTTTAGTCCTTTACTTTTAAAAATAATATGAGCAAGTCTTCAACCAGCAACCCGGCAGTATACAACCTTATTGTCGGTGTCAAAAGTGTAACATTAATTAAAATATATTTAAGAAAAACTTATTTTTTTCAAAAATAAATTGTTTTAATAATTAATCTGTGCTAGTATGTTGTGTTTTTTTCATTTGTGCATGTTGTATAATTGATCAAGTTCACAAACAATGGTGTTTGAAAACTCCAATCACAATATTTAGACATTTATGGCAATATGTATTACCACCTGTCACGTCCGTTCGCTGTGTAAGTCTGCGTGAGACTGACGAGCCTCAAAATCGGGTTTTTCTCGAGTACGACTTTTGACTTACTACAGGGTGCTACGTGTTTCGAGCAACGCTACGTCTCTAGTATATATACCTCAATGCATCCACATCACCTGAATCCTGTGAGATTTCGGCGGGAGGTGGCCCTTTTTTGTTATCACAACTCATAACACTGATTTTGATGTTATCTAAAGTAAAAACTCCGTTAAAATAACGAAAAACGTTTTTCGTAAATGCGTGGCATACCCACAAAAATACATTATATTTTTGTAGGTATGCCACGCTTATACACTTTTAAACACCACAATTTCGCCTGTTTTAGTTTTTAATTGTTCACAGGGACACAAGATGGTAAAATAACACTCTTTTTTAAATGTTTTTGCCCAGGAATATTGTCAATTCACTCAAATTTTCGAAGGTGAATTCAACTGACATGTGACCACAAGGGAAAAATGACGCTTTATGACAAATGGCCACCGGTATATGGGGGAACTGGAAATAGGGAAACAGGAAATGGGGAAAAAGCGACCATAGAGTAGAAAAGTGCCTAAAGTGTAAAAAAGTGCAAATCAAAGACCCAGGAATAGACTAAAAAACCACATAAAAGGGAAAAAGTGATTGTTTCTCTCATAATATGGACTCCAGACATCTCTCAGAACACATAATAATTATAATCATTAGAGATATGTTTTTTAGGATCTGTTAGCATGATTCATCAGGGCTGGAGCTTCGTGGATGTGATATTGGTGTAACTCCAGACTGAAACGCATTTGGAAGATATAGGCTTGAGTCACTTCTTGATGATATTTGGGATAAAATACTCAGCACACAAATGACAAGACTACTTGATGCCACAATTGTCTCGGAGATCACCTCGGATTCCAGTTGCTCAGACTAAATCTTCAGGAGTTACAATATCACTGAAGAAGCCCATCAAAGACATGTACAAATGTTTGGAAGCCAAAGCTCTGATGGTCCATGGCAACGGGTCTTGGAAAACTACCCTCAATTGTTACCTAACTGCTGGACAGTAAAGCCTTAAACTACATTTTAATAATTATGTCATCGTAAAACACATGCCAGCTCAGCTTCAATTGGAGAACGGCATCGGAGGACACATGGATTTGGAGGCAGAAGAGGAGGCTTAAGTTGAGCTGAAGCGCCATTGAAGAATAAGAAAAAGTAGCAAATAATGATCAACTATTTAGACAAGGTAAAGATGCAAGACTAATATTTTAGTAAGTTTAAAAAATAATAGATTCAAAGAAAACTGTTTTTTTCTTCCATTTTTATTTTATGGGATCTTTCTCATTCGAGAGGATCTGCAGACACGGCAGGGAGACAACTGCGTCGGAATACAACACTCTACAAATATCCTGTAGTGTGGTCAATCGGATGCTTAGTATCTTATCTCAGATTTTTTTGCGAGGCCTACATCTTATGTGCTCCTAATAATAATAATTGGACAATTTGTATACAGCGCCGTTTAGTGGTACTAGCCACCCCAAGGGCGCTTTTATGTGTTGGAGCTTCTGTTAAACAAATGTGTCTTAAGCAACTTCCTGAAACTGCCAACACTGGTCTCTGTTCTCAACTCCAGAGGTAGATTGTTCCAGCAGGATGGACCAGCCGAACTAAAAGCCCTGTCTCCGAAACCGGTTCTGTTCCATCGAAGTGGCAGTTGAAGCCTGTTTACGGCGTCACTCTGTGCACAAAAAAGAGTGCGTCGTTTTCCACCTATCTGGTCGACTCTGCACAATTCACCCAAGTACGATGGGGCAACTCCTCTGAGGGCATTAAAAAGAGAAACACATATTTTGTACCTATATCATCATATCCTACCACTGTATGATGCATCAATGATGATGCTGATGAAGCTTTGAATGGATAGTTGTTAATATTTACATCTAAGATTCGTCTCCATGCCTATCAATGTATTCACTTTCCTGTTCAACAATCACATTTAAATCAAATCATTCAAAAATTTAATAACACATATTTAAAATTAAGGATCACATTACTTAAGCGAAGAGAAGGTATATTATGTACAAAGCGTATTTATGTAGGTGTAAAAACACATCAAAAGTGCAATGGCGATTGATGATTGCCTGCGTGTCCCACAATCATAGTTTGTTACCTGTCGCCGTATGCAGCGCTTGAGCAAAAGTCAAAACATCTGATATTGTTTTTATGGCGTGAACTAATGACATGGACATTTTCGGTAACCAGAATGACAACACTAGTGACCTCTAGGAGAGGAACGACAGGCAATCAACAAAATTGACAGTTTACACATTTTTTTTATCCACCTTGATTATTTATAACGATGATAAGATACATCTTTCTAATTTATCACCCGATTTTACTAAAACTATCAAGCAAGCAAATGCATAGTGACAGCATAAACAATTCCCAAGCTGTTTCTCAGTAACTCACAATGCTAAGCGGACAGTAAAAAGGAATACTAAGCAAAGAAAGCAAGATTTACTTGGTTTTTTCACTACACATTCAAATCCATACATATCTTCATAGTTTGAAAAAATACCTATGCTTTTGATATTTATACTAAAGCAATCAAGGTTGACGAGATTACAGAGAAGCCAAACAATTTAATTACAATTTAAATAATAATGGTGATGTTTTGAATTCTCTTAACGATGAGCTGAAGGAAGAAGACGATCCCAGGCTGTGACGAGCCGCTTTTGCCAGCCACTGCAGCGACCGCTAACAACATCCAACTGGGAGAGGACGCTGATCGGAAACACACCGTCCTGGAACCAATAAAAGTAATCATGATAATGAAAAAACATTATATAAAAGCTGCGAGTCGATGCAACAGAAGAAAGGCAGCTTGGAACAAAGAGACCAGCAGGTCTCCGCCAAGAAAAATAATAAAAAGTAAGACAAGAGGTTGGTATGCGGCTGACCATCCATGCTGTAGAAAATGGTTCACTTTGCCAATGTCACCCCTGGTTCAGGGAAGGTCGGCAAGCGTTGGAGGGTGTATGTCCATTTGAGATGTTTTTATGTTTTAGGTTCACATGCCGCGTGCAAGCAAACTTGTATGTGTCTGTTTGTGAGAATGCATGTAATGTGAATTCCCAATGTTACCTATCTTTGCAACTTAGATTAGATAAGATTAAATTAGACAAGACAATTGAAACACTTCGCGCAAAGAGATGTAATAATAATAATAACAATAATAATTTGACAATATTTTTAGTGCCATTTTATGAGTTCACCGCAAGGGCACTGCAATGTACCTAATATAAATGAAAAATTTGAGACAATAAAATGTAATGCTTTATAGTTCTATTTAACAATATTAAAAGTTCATATATCTCTTTGCAACTTAGATTATAGATTGCACTACAGATGCAACAATAAATTTTTGAATGCCATTTGTGTTATTTTTCACAAGTGCAGTTTTTCCTAAAGCACACTACTACCTCTATAATCTGGCACAACGCTACTTTCTAGGGTTTAAAATAAACACTTAAACTGGAAATCCTTTCTGACCATCTTGTTGGGAATCGAATCCAAGCCCCCTGTCTTTGAGCGCAAGCGATCTACCAAATTAGATATTAACTGAACAGTTCAATCAATTATTTTTACGCACGAGCCTATTTGTGTATGAGATGCAACCTTTCCCTGCAATTCACCAACCCTACTAATACTTAACTTGGGCCTCACTAGAACTTAGACTGGTATTTAATTGTGCATATGGTGGATAAATAAAAATCAGTCTAAGCGCTAGTGAGGCCTAAGGGAAGTCTAAGTAAAATTTGTAAATATGCGGGTAAGTGTTGACTTAACTTAGCGACTTGCTAACTAAACTTAAACAAAACTAGGCTACGCATACAGTGCAACTTATTGCTGTGTTATCCCAGAAGGGTTTCGCATGTGGCAAGTGGAATCTATATATTTTTACAGGTAAGGGAGCCAGCCTTACGTCAACCACTTCAGTTGAAGTGGGGGTTTCTTAGCTCTCAAAGGGGCTGGTACTCATTTCTTGCGAAGGCTGGGTTTTTGAAGCGAACACCGAAATGGGAAATCTGAGCTCTCGGCATACAATTCTGAGCTTTCCGCATAGAATGCAAGCACTCTACCAACTGAGCTGTTGACCGATGCGAACTTAGCAAAGTAATAACAAAAACTTAAAGTGTGTAATTAATATATTTTGCAAAATCCATATCTGGCATAAATAAAATGAGAAGACAAACTGATCCTATACTTTTCGCATGCTAAGACTAAGCAAAATTGCATGATTATAGTACAATTTCTTCACATTTTTATTGTTATTATAATTATGCATACGCAAGTGGCAAACTAACCTATTATTGAATAAAGTTTTACACTTTCACTAACACTTTCATGGTTGGTATTATATAATGATTTTTTTTGGGGTTTTTCGGGTTAGACCATGCAGCTTTACTCGTGAAGGCGAAACGTCGGCAGATAAAAAAGCTGCATGGAGACCATGGTCTAACCCGAAAAACCACAAAAACAATTGATTATAACCTATTCATTATTGATTACACACTTTTGAGAACTTAACCTTAAGAAATTATAATAGGAATTCTAAGGCGCAAGATTTAAAATTAACTTAAAGCGCAAAAAAAAACTTAATTGCTAAAAAAACCATTAATATTGGAGAGATTCATGTGAGAGCATGTCAAAATATCACTTGCTGATGATAACTTCTTAAAAGGTGGTCCAATACATTGGAGAAAAAATTTAAAGCAATTAAATTTAGAACATTGATTTGCTGCCATTTATTTTCTGATTTCATGCCATTTTCTTTTAATCCACTGAAAGATTGAAGAAATAGTTATGCGAAGAACACCACGACTCAACAACCTACGCCATTAGTTTAGCAAAAGCATCAAATCTGAGCTGCAGCATTTATAGCAGTGTTTCTCAACTGGGGGGTCTGTGAGAGCCTGGGAAGTGGTTCGCGGCAAGGCTATTAACGGTTTAATGTTCTTAATCCTGTTTCCTAGGTTTCAGGGAAAGGCTGCAGGAGTTACAAGGTTCATGTTCATGTGAGGTTTGGTTTATTTGTAAGCACACATGCAGCATGTGTAAACACAAACATACAATCGCCTGTGGATATTAAATGTAAGCCTTAAATGTCAATATTCTTAAATAATAGATCTTTGTGGTCCCTAATGATGACAAAAGCATCCAAATCCGTTGAAACGAAACATTCAAAGAGGCGAATGAAAAAAATTGAGTAATTCAAGCTTCTTGGTTTTTAATTTGATATGAAATACTTACATAGAAGGAAATTAAGATTTTTACTTACATTGATGGAGTGCCACAGTGTTTCAACCGTTGATATAAACCTCTCCAGTTCAGCACTGCTTCCGAATAGGAATCCCATCTCGGAGCCCTCTCTCACTTCGCAGAATATAAACTCCTGCAATTAATGCAATCCAATAAAGAAATGAGTTTTAAAAAGTGCACCAAAAATATATATATATTAGGTAGGTAGTTGATTTCTCTAAAAGATACTTTGAAATTATAAGTACGGTTAAAAAAAAGCTTATGGATTGCAAAAAAACAATATGTTAGATAAATTGTTCCACCAGTGCTTCTTTGCCTTATCTACCATTTGATTAAAAGATGACCTTTAAATGAAATTGTCTTAAGAATCATATTCTACACAATCTGAGCTAAGAAAAAACAGAAATGTGAGATAATGTGAGAGTTCTTTTAAAAATATTTTCAAAATCTATTTCCAGCAGTCATAAGACACATTAGTCCAGAAAAATATATACAAACATTGCTCATGTGAAATTAACTCTGTTGGAGATAAGACAAACAAACACAGGTGAGAGTCAGATTACTGAGTGCCAACTGCGATAATATTAGAGAGAAAACAAGTCACAATACTAACCAAAATACACCAGTTGTCATCGTTGTCTGGAATCTTGAAAGCCGTCAAGTCCTTGATGGAAGCGCATGACAAAATCTCCACACTCTTGTTTATCTCTTGAGGGTAATATAAACCTGTGAAATAAAATAAAGTTTTACTATAATGATTTAAAAAAAATAAAAACCATACAATTAATATCCTAATACAGTTGGCGGAACAAAGGAATGCAGCTAACTTCAGTAAGCTTCTAGCATTGAAGCAGGATATCTCCTCACATGGATGTAACTATTCGTACTTGTTATTCATTGATAATAATGAAAATTGTTTGGTTGCAGTAATTTTAGTAAAATATATTACACTCAAGAACCACATTATACAAAATTGTCTGACAAAGAAAGTATATGTTGCAAGAATAGATGGATGTCGTGGTAGAGGAAGACCGAGAAAGGTATGGATGGACCAAATTTCCGAAAATGCAAATGAATGGAATATCCAGTTTTAATTAAAGGAGAGCCTGTATGAAGAAGGTTATGACTCTGGAGGAAATGAAAGAAGTGTGTTTCCTTGACTGATAGGTTGGTATGCGGCTGACCACCCATACTGTAAAAAATGGTTCACATTGCCAATGTCGCCCCTGCTTCAGGGAAGGTCGGCAAGAGTTGCAGGGCTTATGTTCATTTGAGATTGGGTTTTTTATATTGTAAGTCGGTGTTATAGCCGCGGGGATCAAGACAGGTTATTTGGAGCCGGATAACGCTGGTTCGAATCCCGCGACGATAACTTCGACCCTGGTTCAACAGACGCCGTTGCATGCACACAAGCTTCTGCTTTCGCATGAAGACAACTGGCCAGGTAAAATAGGTTGGTGGATTGCATTCCTTTCCACAAATCTATTTAAAAAAAAAAAAAAAAAGGTCTACATGCGGTCACCACCACATCACCACACCACCACATCACCAACAGCTCTGCGGCACTAACAACAAGTGTCATAGACCACTAATCTAAGTTGCAAAATATATATAACATTAAAGATTCTCATTATATGCACTTTCACAAACAGACATGCACAAGTTCACGCTTAAACATGCGGCATTTGAACCTACAACACAAAAACCCGAATCTCACATGGACATACACCGTGCAACTCTTGCCGACTTTCCCTGAAACAGGGGTGACATTGGAAAAGTGAACCATTTTCTACAGCATGGGTGGGCAGCCGCATACCAACCTATAAATCAAGAAACAAGAGTCTCTGAAATCTAGGGAGTGCCCGCACAGGATTCCTAAAAAAAAGGTATGTGCAGAGAATGCTAGATACAAGTCCCAAAAACCTTGAGAATGGATGCCCTGTAGGAGTGGGCCAGACTGTGGTAGGAAGATGAGTTGAATAGAAATTGTACACATCTTCTTCAGATGGCAAGTTGGAGAGCCACTACAAGCCAACAACGATACCATGTTGAAAGCACCGGTTCTCATCAGATCACCGAAGTTAAGCAACATTGGTCGCGGATTCTACCTGGATGGGTGACCGCTCAGGTACACCGCGTGATGTTGGCATTTCTTGGACCGGTCCGTAGTCCAGTGCCAACACTTCGGACTCGTAAATGGAAGGTTGTGGATTTGAATCCCCGCGGAGCACAAAAAATATACCATTTAAATTTCCAAATGTGCTCTTCGCTGGGTTGAAAAATTCATAAACCTTTACCAAAGACCGGTCACTGAAAGACCCATCCAACCTTACAACAACTGGGTCTTGCTTGAGAATTGGCGCTTTCTACAGCGACGACCAAGCTCGCAGAGTGCTCTTGAGGTGTGATACACACAAAAACAGCGCTCACCAAATAAATCATCCTAATAATAATAAATAATAAAGTACAAGAGACAAGCAAAGTTAAAAGAACATAATTTGAAGGCTTGACTTCAACTGTGACACCATCGGAGAAAGAATTGATTTATTACCTTCACAATTTTTGC
The DNA here is from genome assembly GCA_951799405.1 of Agapetus fuscipes. Classification (NCBI taxonomy): domain Eukaryota; kingdom Metazoa; phylum Arthropoda; class Insecta; order Trichoptera; family Glossosomatidae; genus Agapetus; species Agapetus fuscipes. The sequence continues at coordinate 27,874,433 of OX637332.1, forward strand.
GTGCAATCGTATTAGGACGGACCAGCTGCTCCCTCATTGTGACTATGTGCTGAGATGTGGCCAGCAGGGTACAGCAAGGTGGAAGTGTCTTCTTCGATGGTCCCTCCAGCGCCTGTGCCGCGTGCATCAAGAGACCTTGCAGCCACTGGGATGCCGTGTCATCATCTGGGGCGGCCATCTGCAGTGCCAACTCGGAGTTGCCCACATTGCCGAGACCACTGCTGTTGAGAGCCAGCTCAAAGCAATGGGGGCGACCCTGGGCATCAGTGCATCTGGAACAAAAAACAAATGTAAAATATCCAGCAATAGGGTAATTTCACATTTTTTTATTTATTTCATACAATGATAGACTACATTTAAAAAAAGCATCTGCGTTTTAAAAAAAATAATATCTGGCTTAGTTTTGAAATTATAGCTCTTTAAAATTTGGGTATTTTCGATTTCCGGTAAAACAGGGCATTTTTTTTATTTAGGCGGATGTGACTTCGATGAATCTTCCGATCTATGGAGTGTACCGTTAGGCCCTCGAAGACTGTCAAATCCATCTACGTCATTTTGACGTCACAGCGTAGCTACCCGGCTGCGCTGCGTTTTGGCGGGATTCAAATTCTAGGCATTTTATTTTTGAAAATTATCAATGATATCTTTATTATGTGTTCTGAGAGATGTCTGGAGTCCATATTATGAGAGAAACAATCACTTTTCCCCTTTTATGTGGTTTTTTAGTCTATTCCTGGGTCTTTGATTTGCACTTTTTTTACACTTTAGGCACTTTCTACTCTATGGTCGCTTTTTCCCCATTTCCTGTTCCCTATTTCCAGTTTCCCCATAACCCGGTCGCAATTTTTCATAAAGCGTCATTTTCCCCTTGTGGTCACATGTCAGTTGATTTTACCTTCGAAAATTTGAGTGAATTGACAATATTCCTGGGCAAAAACATTTAAAAGAGTGTTATTTTACCATCTTGTGTCCTTGTGAACAATTAAAAACTAAAACAGGTGATATTGTGGTGGTTAAAAGTTCGCATACATATTTTTGTTGGTTATGCCACGCTGTCATATTTACGAAAAACGTTTTTCGTTATTTTAACGGAGTTTTTACTTTATATAACATCAAAATCAATGTTATGAGTTGTGATAACAATAAAGGGCAACCTCTCGACGAAATCTCACAGGATTCAGGTGATGCGTCACTAAAACGCGGATACGACACTTCGGAATCAGGTCCACCGCCGCGGCGTCAGAAACGGCTGAGGGTTGTCTTGGACCCAAGGATAGATTATCTGGTTTCCCACATCGTGATGCTGACGAACGCAGTTTTCGGTGACTGGCCCGCCAGTTCTATGGAAAATCTCGTTGAATCGGCGGCAGGAAACTCTTCCAGCAACTTCCTCTAACAACCTTCGGGACTGGAAGAGAATGAGGAGGCCCAGGAAGAGCTACTGCTGAGCTTCCAGGAAGCCGCCACAACGGTGGAAGAACCAGCTCACCCCAAGGCCAAGAGCAACAGGGTCGAAGCGCTCCAAAGGCTCCAGCACTTCGACAGTGAAAACTGGGCCGGAGTAAGGTACGCCGAGGTACAGAAAAAGTACCTGGCAGAACCGGCGTTCGTCGACCTGGCAGTGAACGATGAACTTCGCCAGTGCGACGTAAGCTCCCCTATTCAGGCGAGCGGTCGTTTGCAGCCATGTCCCACGCCCTCCTCATCCAGAAAGAGGAGTTCCAGTCTGGGCTTCAGACCTTGGTCAACTGGGGAGCCCGGAGCGACACGACTTTGGCGAGGAAAGCCCTTTTCGAAAAAGTCAAAACGCTGTTCGCTCTGGACTCGCCATACCAGAAAGTCTCGGAAGACATCCTCCAGACGGTATGGGGGAGGCGGACAGAGGCCCTCCAGTTCCGCAGGAAAGCTGTGCTAGGGCATGTTAAGGAAGAGCATGTGAGAGGGGTTAAACAAATTCCCGCCGAGTACCGAACACTTGTTTGGCAAAGACAGTCTCACGTCTTTTTTCTCTAGAGTGGGGACCACCGACAAATTGTCAGTGAAGACCCAGTGCCCTCAACCCAGCACCTCATCGAAACCGCACGTTCCAGTACAGAAAAGGAATCAGTTTTTTAGAGGGCAGCAACGACCCACTGCGGAAAGCAATCGAGGCCTTAGAGACGCTCCAAATTTCTCTTCAAGAGAAAAAAGGGCAGGGAATAACACACGGTCAGGAAATCTCAAAGGAGACAGACGGAGGCATCCACGAAAATGACAAGAAACCATTTCGCAGAGGATGCTTGAAGTCCTCCCTACAGGTTTGGACGTCACTCGGAGCACCAAACCACATCCTGAAGATGATAATCGGAGTAAGAATACCTTTCATCTCAATTCCCCCTCTGATATTACCACACAAAAAGACCTTAATGCTATACCAGACGAGTCCTTCACCCGAAATGGACTCTCAAATAAAGGAAATGACCGAATTCGGCGTTATAGAGGCCGCGGAGTCATCTCCCAGCTTCTTATCAAAAATGTTCCTAACACCCAAATCGGACCGTTCCTCGAGAATGATTTTCAACCTGAAATCGTTAAACTTCTTCCTGGACCCGGTTCCATTCAAACTCATAGCCACTACAAAGTGCCAGAGTTTCTGCAGCCAAACAATTGGTTGTCGAAAATAGACCTATCGCAAGCCTTCTTTCATCTCCCAAGTGCACAGAAACATTGGAGATTTTTGCGACTGGTCTATCGAGGAGAATTACTTCAGATGACAAGTCTGCCCTTTGGCCTTTCATCTGCCCCCAGAATGTTTGCAACCCTTACAAATTGGGTAGCCCAACTACTGAGGCGACGAGGTATTCGGACAATCGTTTATCTCGACGACTTCCTCCTTGCGAGCCAATCCAAGGACGATCTTTGTCGGCAATCGCATCTAGCAGTAGATATCCTACAATCTCTGGGGTGGTATGTAAATCTCCTGAAGTCAGTGCTCTTCCCCACTCAACAATTAGAGTACTTGGGAATCGTTTGGGACACGCACAACAATTGCAAATTCCTTTCTTACCGGAAGCAAGAGGCATTGTGCCACTCACTTCGAGCAATACTGACTTCTCGAAAATGGTCCTTAAAACTGGCGGAAAGTCTCCCAGGAAGACTAAACTTTGCCAGCTTCATGGTCGCCTCCACTGCAGACAATTGCAGATAGCGAGCAGGCCACTGAAGCACCTGTCACCAAGTAGGTCTTTCTTACCGGAAGCAAGAGGCATTGTGCCACTCACTTCGAGCAATACTGACTTCTCGAAAATGGTCCTTAAAACTGGCGGAAAGTCTCCTAGGAAGACTAAACTTTGCCAGCTTCATGGTCGCCTCCACTGCAGACAATTGCAGATAGCGAGCAGGCCACTGAAGCACCTGTCACCAAGTAGGTCTTTCTTACCGGAAGCAAGAGGCATTGTGCCACTCACTTCGAGCAATACTGACTTCTCGAAAATGGTCCTTAAAACTGGCGGAAAGTCTCCTAGGAAGACTAAACTTTGCCAGCTTCATGGTCGCCTCCACTGCAGACAATTGCAGATAGCGAGCAAGCCACTGAAGCACCTGTCACCAAGAGGGTCCATACAAATGACCGAGGACAGCTTACAAGAAATAGAGTGGTGGATAGGGAATGCGAACGAATCAAGTTCCATCCACAGGGAAACCTTCGGACATTTCTTGACAACAGATGCGTCAGACTTAGCTTGGGGAGCAACTCTGGACGACTTGATGCTGTCAGGACAGTGGACCGTTCAACAAAAGAAGTAGCACTCCAACCGAAAAGAGTTGTTCGCTGTTTTTGCAACCCTGCAACGCACAGCGCACGACCTTTCCGGCTCCGAAATTCTGGTACAATCAGACAACACGACAGTAGTCGCCTACATCCGCAAGGAAGGGGGCACCAGATCCAAAACACTCCTAAATCTTACTCGAGATCTGTTGACTCTGGCAGACCAATGGGAAATCTCGCTAACAGCGCAGTACCTACCGGGAAGATACGGAGACGCGGATCACCTATCAAGAGGAAGATCCCCTCCAGAGTGGCATCTCTTACCAACAGCAACGAAGGCCATTTTCAATCCCCGACCTGTTCGCATCCACCATGGCACACATGAGTTCAACTTACGTGTCCAGAGACTCCACAGACTCATGCGCAATCTTTCAAAACGCCTTCAGTCGGCACTGGCTCTACAATGTGGGTCGGATATTTCCTCCGCCAAACCTTATACCGAGGATCCTGAGGCACCTAAACGGGGCGACCGGAACTTACCTACTCGTGGTCCCGAGGTGGCAGAGGGTCTTCTGGCGTCCAGACTTAATTCGTCGATCACTCGTACCTCCGATGCAAATACCGAACCTGGTGTCAGTACTAATCAACACATCAACAGGCAATCCACCACCCAGGATTCAGGATCTGGAAATGGAAGTGTGGAAAATTGGGACTGGGGACAGTATCTTAAATTCCTGGAACGCGGAAGAGAAAAGACTGTTCCTGTCAGGATGGCGAGCTTCCCCACTCAACACATATAAACCTGCTTGGCAAAGATGGTGCCGCTGGATACTGGCGAATAATACCCATCCCAACACACCATCTCCTAATCAATTGGCAAGGTATCTAGCGCAACTGTTCATTAACGAAAAACTATCATACAGGACTATGCTGGTACACAAGTCAGCCATCGTAACCTTCTGCAACGCAATGATGGAAAATAATCTCAGCTCAGATTTCCTAGTGAAATTAAATTTAAAAACATTAAAAGCACTAGCAATGGTAAAGATCAACCCTCCTAAGTCCCCTGTGTGGAATCGGCAGATAGTGAGAGACTGGCTAGTCAGGAACACTCCTCGATCAGATTCTCTCTATGAAGTTGCGTGTAGAACGGCAATCTTACTTCTGTTATCTTCAGGAAGAAGAGTACACGATCTGACCTTGCTAAATATCACAGAAGGAAACATTCTCGACGAAGGCACATCAATTGTGTTA